>CM031241.1:75876924-76476924 GCA_018340775.1 Taxus wallichiana var. yunnanensis | reverse complement strand
ACAATGGGAATGAGAGTTGTATCAGTGACCTCCTCTCCTAGGGCTAAAATTGAAGCCCTCAATTCTGTAACTCTTTTCAATAAATCTTTCACTTTCTCGTTTCTGTTTAAATTTCGGTGTGTATGTAATCGACTCTGAAAATTTAGAATTGTGTTGTTTTTTTGGCCTCATACACTGTGCTCAACTTATCCCACACTTCTTTGGCTATTGTAGCATCTCAAATGTGGGGTTACACGTCGTTAGATACTGTAAACAAGATTATGAATTTTTCCTTCTGATTGGCTTTGTCAAACTATCTCTATTGGAAAGCATCATCTTGTGATCTGATTACAAAACCATTAATAATAGGCCATATCTCCTCAAACTCGGGTGTGTTTTGATCTTAGTCTTCCATGCATCATAGTTATCTTCTCTTAGGAGTTTTGAGTATGGAAGAAAGAACTTGGGGGTATTGGTGCCCATTTTTAGAATTCATTGAAAAGGGTAAGGCTCTTATCACTCTGTGTATAGTCTCCCAATATATATACCGTATGTCGATATAATGAAACTTTCTATATACGTGTCCTTCTTATATACCCACTGGTATGTGGAAGAAGCTCACCCTTTTATATACCGGAAGTACTTGAAAGAGGCGTTAACATACAAAAAATAATCTGATATGTAGTACCAAGATAGTATTGAAAGGGGTCTCGTGATTATTGAGACCGACCCAAAGAAGAAATATCCCTCACACGAGCATAAATTTGCTATATACTCGAATAATTTTAGTGTCCAAATTTATGTCGTGCAATCATTCACAGGAAGATGGGATGGCTCAAAGTGTGTGCAATGTGTCCTTATTACTCCTTGTCTATTTATAGGAGCGATGCCCAAACGACATTGTCATAGCTATATTAGGCATTAAGTGCGGTAGTAGTCACGATGTCTTTCCCTATAAGTGCTTCCTGAGGCACTTTGTATATAACGAACATTGCAAATGAGATCCAAAGTTCTGTGAGTGTTATAAAACCAATATTTCACTGATTGTGTTTACAAAAATCTATGAGTTTTTAGCAGTTACAATGTTTGCGGTTCAATATAGCAACCTACAAATTAGTACAATCCACTGAAATATACAATTACATTCAATATTCCAAAACAATTGAATGGTAGGAAATTTTTTTTTTTTAGCGAGGCCACGTGGCCTTGAAGCTCAATATGGATCTTAGAGCTAAAAAAACCACAAAAAATAGTTGAAAAAGTGCAGTTTTAGCTACCCCTCCTTTGGAAAAATATGCTCAGAATGAAATTTTGAGCTAAATGGGAGAAATTTTTTTCCCACTAAACTTAACATTGGATTTGGCTGTGGTTAAGTGCTTTAGAGGAGGTTTTTGCCCTTATATTTGGTGGTTTTCTCGCTAAATTGGCCACAAATTCAAAAATATCATATAAAAGGTGTTTGATTGGGGATTGAACCTGAACCTTCCAATAAAAACACCTATTACCTACCCACTAGCCATGAAAGAATGCTTTGGGCTTAAGATATATGATGAAGAAATTTTTATTTAAATTATACACAAAAAGGAATAACCTTTTACAATGCGATGTGGAACTTTCTTGATAATCCACGTGGCATTTTAACGTGCAAGGGCAGTTTTAGGGTTCACGTTACAGGTGGATCTGGGATTTGACTGCCTTATATCCTTTATTTGAACTCTTTAGTTACTGCCATTTCTCTTTGCTGTTTGTTTTCTATTTTATTTGGTGTGATTTGTATTTTGTAGGTTTGAAAATAAATTTCACCATTTTGATTAAAAGTTTGTTGTAATGTTTTTGTTGTTTTCTTACGGGGTTTTGCAGACGGATTTGTTGGCGAGGATCTCTAAGATTGTGGCTATAGAATCAGCGTAATGCTGATTGATCTCCAAATTATTTGAATCACCTCACTTGGAATGCTTGTGAAGTGTGCCACTTGGAATGTGGTACCAATAGATGGCTTGATTGCTAATGCACGTGTAGGGATATGGATGGCTCGGCCGTGGGGTAGGAGGGATGGGCGGTTGTAGAAGAGACTCTATGTAAATTTCAACCTCTTTAAACAATTTTACAATGTGCTGGTGTAAGAAATGAATCAAATCAACATCAATACATGAAAAACATCCCAATTAATACACTTAATTCTTGAACCAACTCAATCTTCGATGAATAACTCGATGGCGTGCTTGCCTTGCACATATCGGTATGAGCCCAAATGGATAGTTAAGTCTAGAGGATATAATAACCAACTCACCTAATTTTGTATAAATATCGGTAGTGGAATGAGTCAACTCGGTATGAGAAAACTTCTAATATGGCACAAATACCTCCAAATTTAGTGCACTTTGTTAATGTTAGTTGTGGCTAACATTGTCACTAAAAAAGTGACAAAAACCCTAATGGGAAAAATTTAATTTTTTTAAAATTATTTTTAGTAGAAAATTTTCTTGGTGCTTCCTACACTAGTGCAAAAACAAATTGCATTCCAAACACTTGAAACTAAACAAGAGGTTGTGGGGATGCGGGGACGGGGTTGGGAAGTTGCGAGAGGTTGCACAAGATCTCCAATCTACTACAAATTCTTCTCTAAGCTCCTCTATCTCTTTTTCACTCTCTCTACACACCTTCTTCGCTAATAGGGGCTCCAAACTTATCTAATACCAAATATGGAAGAGGGATGAAAGCATCATATGTTTATCAATGTTCAATCAAATCGAATACATTGATATGGCTGTAATATTTATAGATATTGTACAATCAAACATAAACAGATGGATGTTGCACAAGTGCAACAAGATATATTATAGAAAAACAATATGTTGCAACTATGTAGCAATAAACCAAACTACAATATCTTCCAAAATACATCCGGAAGCTCAATAAAAATAAATATGATTGCTTTCTGACTATGTAACAATAAAACCTACATGAAAACAATATATATGGTTATACAAACATAAATATACAACAATAATACTAAACCACCTAATTACCCAAGTAACTACCTCAGTAAAAATTAATTAAGGTAAAATGCATAATTACTTATAGTAAACTATGTTTTCCCTAATAATGTACAAAATAAAATTCAACGATATAGAAGAGGACGTGTCTACTCGGAAGTTTGGAGGTTGAAGACCATGTTGGTAGAGTCATAAAAACTTTATGTATTTCTTACTTTCCCTCCCTACACATGCATGAATCCCATCATTTACATTTTGTCATTAGTAGTAAGTGCTCAAATGTAACATATAGGAATATTAGAGTGATTATCATCCTTGCGATGATGATACCCATACTTGGCCATGATAAAACCTTACATCTTCTTGTTATCAATGTTATCAAAATGATGAGGAATGGGAGTGATACATAAGAGAAAGTGGAGGAAAAAATCAATTTGGCACAAGAGCATGGAGGAAGAATATAATTCTATCTTGACTTCCCCAATCTGGTTGCCACCTTTCCCTCTGTGCGGGTAGTAGAGAAATCCTTGGCTTCTATCATTGTAGCCATTTTGACATAGAGAAAATGTTTTGAAGATAAAAATTGATGTTGGATTTTGTACCCTCTATTAGCTACCTAGATTAACCTATGATTTGGAAGAAACCCGTTTGCACATATGAGAGAGTTGGAAAGGGAAGAAGAGATGGTTTACCTTATGAAGGTTGACATTATCGATTATGAAATTTTGATGAAAATTATCAATGAATATAAGGTAGTATTTCACATAACTTACCAAATAATAGAGGAGTCAAAATGAGTGAAAAATCCATTTTGACGGGAGCTGTAAATGTGTTGAAGGTATGCTAAAAATTGGGAGTGAAACATGTGCTATTAACCTCAACAATCGGTGCCATTTACATGGACCCCAACAAAATTCTAGGAATAATAGTCCTGACAATGATTGATGGAGTGATTTAGATTATTTATATAACATATACATTATCCCTCCATTGAAATTAATTTGAGTGGTAGATTATGTGAGGTGACCTACTCATGCATTGTCTTTGTCTTGGCCATCGGTTTCCATAAGAGAAGACATTTGTTCTATAAATTCAACCATAACTACTTTGAAGAACCCATGCATTGGAGATCTACATTTCTTTGCATGAGAGAAAGAAGAGGAAATATGACATCCCAATGACTAGTGACCAATATGGAAGCATCCAAAACCAATGTGGAGGACCTAGATCGGTCAAAGTGACCATCTATCTCTATTATATCTTCATGTGAAGGAACCTACAATCAAATAATTTCTTTAGAAACATGTTTATAAGAGATGAGGAGATGTGTGGAAGTATTTTGAATCAGTTGGACTGTCATCACCAATCCGGCACTATGATAATTCTTCACTGGAACTCCTCGTGCTATGATTATTTACTAATGCCATGACCTTTAGTTTGGTGGATGTAATGGAAACAAAACAACAACCGAACACAAGAATACCATTGACTATGATAAGACGGAATGATGACAAATCTGAAATATCAAAGTAAATTATAATATTAACATGAAATTGTTACAATCTCACCCATGAGGGACTTCACAACAAGACTATAGGAGAAACTTTACAATTACACCTCTCGTTGGCTTCTTCAACACACCTTTAGCGATGGCTTCCTTTGCACACTTCCTACAATATTTCTCACTACTTCTTTCTATGCTAAATGAGGGGGGTGGCCTCTCTATTTATAGAACTTCCAAGCTTATCCATCCTATCTCTAAGATAGGATAAGAAATCCACTACGACGAATCATATTCCATACCTTAACTCTTATACGTACATGTAAGCTTATCTCTTAAGATAAGATAAACCTTATCATTTTACATGGGTTCCACATTTTTAGACTTTTTACAAATAAAATACCCAAAATATTTATGACCTCACTCCTTGTCCTTATTACCAATATAATATTTCTAATTCCTAATCATGTAGACCCTACTTCTCTAATTACCCAAACTTTGACATTTTAACATTACCGGACCACTTATGACAAATATTTACTTTTTACAACATTCCTATTGTACTTTGGTATTCCGTACTCCACATTATTGGCGACACCGTCTTGTGGCGTCGTTATCTTCTATCGACGCTCTACTAATTATACTTAACAACATCCTATTCCTAATACATACATTAATGAAATAGAAATTATGGAGGAAAATTTTAGTGTCGACATCTTCCCCCTTCCTAGCTTCTACTCCGTCCTCGGAGTAGACTATTCTAGTGCTTGGAAAATCTTCAACTTGTCGTGGTTGACCCATTTCGTAATGGGAGTGCCATCCAATTCCTCCAGTCAGTACGTACCATTTTCATGCACAACTTTATTTTGTAGGGCCCCATCCATTTTGGAAGAAATTTTCTCTGTCTTCTTTTTTTGTATCTGGAATCATATACTAGGACCAAGTCATTCACATGAAATGGAGACCATCGGATATTTTGATCAAAGTATTCCTTCTGCTTCATTTTCTTCTTATGGCTTGTATCCTTTGCTATTTCCCTCATTTCCTCTAGCAAATGAAGATGTACCAACCTTTCTTTTCTTGCATTACTTTCATCCATCCTTTCATTTTCATAACTCTCACGGTGGGAATATCAAACTCAATAGGAAGAACTGGATCAATGCCATAGGCCAAGTGAAATGGGGAGTATCCTTTGCTTTGACTTTGATGTTGCCCTATATGCCCACAATCTTTGCATGAATCCTTTTATCCCATTTATGTACTGCAAGGCTGCATCTTTTGCTAGAATTTGACACAACACAAAAATTTGTTCGTTCCACTGTCCATTTGTGCTTGGCTTGTATGTTGTTGCCTTCCCATGCTTAATAGAAAACTTATTGACTAGGGCTTCTACCACCTCATTAATGAAGTGGCTTCCTTGATCTGTTACAATTTCTAATGGACAACCAAATCTGGTGACAATGCGTTCATATATGAACCTCGCCACTTCATCCATGGAAGTTGTTTTCAATGGCCTAGCTTGACCCACTTGGTTAAATAATGTGGCAACTACAATATACTTATGTTGGCGTGATGTAGTTGGAAGTGGACCTACAATGTTTATTCCCCACTTTTCAAAGGGACCAAGTGGAAGAATAGGACATAATGGAGCTGATGAAGTCTTACGGTTACCATGTGTTTGACAAATATCACATGTCTTACAATAATTATAACAATCTTTAAAAAGAGTGGGCGGTGATAACTGCATCCAAGATCCTTCTTGCTGTAAGTTGTCTAGAGAAGTGCCCTCCACATGTACCATTGTGGAATTCTTCTAGCAGCTCCTTTCCTTGATCACGTCCAACTACCCTCTTGTACTGTCCATCAGGTCCTATTCGAAATAATGCTCCATGCAGAATAGAATATGGACGACTGGCTTGAGTAATCTTTCTCTTAGTCTTTGCATTGGCACCATTAGGAAACTTGAATTCATTCAGATAATTCCAAATATCTATGTATTCACTAGGGATTGTGTCGAGGGATAACAATCTTTGCATCGGAAATCATCATCATCACAAGATGATCCTAAACCATCATAGGCTCGAGAGAGTGCATCTGCATTGACATGCTTCTTTCTGGCCTATATAATATCAAATTCAAATTCTTGTAGCAAAATTATCCATCTTGCTATCCTCACCGATGGGTTAGGCTTATTGACAATATATTTTAGAGCACGATGATCTCATTACAACTATAAATTTTTGCCCTAGCAAGTAATTTCTAAACTTCTTTCTGAAAAAATGATTGCGAGCCTCTTTTTCATTTACGATATAATTTACTTCAACCTTTGCTCATTTATGCGCTCCCAAAGTAAATTGGATGTTCATTCCCTTTTTCATCCTTTTGGCTCAAAGTACTTCCTAGTGCTGCATCTAAGGCATCAGTGTACACAATGAATGGCTTGCTCCAATCTAGATTCTTCAAAATAGGTGAACACACCAAGGCTTCCTTCATTGTCCAAAAGCTTCATGCGCCTTATTTCTGGTTCATAAGTAACATCCTTCTTCAAGAACTGGGTTAGTGGTTGTGCAATCTTTGAGAAATTCTTGATGAACCTTCTATAGTAACCCACATGGCCTAAAAATGATCTCAACTTACTTCTATTCATAGGAAATGGTAAATCTTTGATTTTTGAAACTTTATCAAGATCAGTACCAATACCATCTCTGGATATAACATGCCCTAACAAAACGCCTTTAGAACATCCAAAGACACACTTTGTAGGGTTTAGTGAGGCTTGTGCTTCATCTAACCTTTGAAATGTTGTCTCCATCTAGTGCAGGTGGTCCAACTTGCTCCCATAGATGCAAAAATCATCCAAAAATACTCTGATGAAGGTCCCAATGTAGGGTTCAAACACCCTATTCATCAAACGCTGGAATGTTGCCGGAGCATTACACAACCCAAAAGGCATAACTCTATAAGAAAAATTTCCCCAAGGAGTGGTGAACGTGGTCTTCAGCTGATCTTTCTCTGCTATACAAACTTGGTTGTAGCCGCTATATCCATCAGCAAAACTATAGCACTCCTGGCCAGCTACTTCATCCAAGATCTGATCGAAAAATGGAAGAGGGTAATGATCCTTCTTTGTTGCCTTATTGAGCTTCCTGTAATCAACACAAATGCATAGCTTCCCATTCTTTTTTATTGAGATCACAATGAGAGAAACCCATTCTGAATTCTCCACAGCAAATATGAATCCTGCATCAAGCAACTTATCTATTTCTTCTTTTACAGTCTTGGAAAAATTAGGATTCATTCTATATGGCATTTGCTTTATGGGCTTAGCACCATCTACTAGCTCAATACAATGTTCTACCCAACTTACTTGACGGAGTTCCTTGTAATCAAAAGTGAATAGGTGTATGTACCTTGAAAGAGTGGAGGTAGGATTCCTTCTTACTCTCCATCACAAAGCATCACCAATCTTTATTTGTTGGAGACGATCATCAACTTCTTCTTGAGATAATTTTATGGGGTCATGAGTTGGTGTGGTGGCGGGATATCCATGACTGAAACATCCACCTCGCTTTCTTCATCTTCGGTGTCCACTTCACTTTGGTACTAGAGTAATCGAGAGGATGTCTAATCATCGGTTTCATCACTTGAATCCATAGGTTACGCTTTATGATGTCGAGGATCACGTTTATCTTCACCCTCTCTCTACCACGTCCAAGTGTCATGAAACCTTCATTCCGGTAGTTTCTTGCATGAACTCTCCTTAGCCATGGTCTTCCCAGGCAACATTGGAGTGCAATAGTACCATTTTCATCACTGAAAGTCTACCACACATACCACACCCATAACGAGATATTGCCACATTTGAAACTACACCTTACGGTTTATTTTATTTTATTTAATGACCTTAACATAAGTGTTGAAGGGCGATCAATTTTAAACCCAACATATTCATTACAAACTCGGTCATTACATTAAGCTATGACACCTCCATCAACTAAGACATCATGAATTGAAATACCATTACATAATACCTCAGCTTGTGGAGCATAGGGATCCTCTGCCTCCAAAACAGGGACCTCAACCTCCTTCCTTCTTCGAGCATTGATTCCACCTCGCAACTCCGCCTCTTCTCAGAAGACATAGCCAAGAGTTGACCATATGTAATATTTGCAGGCCTTTTGGACATATCTTCCAAGATGGAGTATGGTCCTTGCCCCTGTGAAATCAAAAAATCCTGCACACCCAACTTTCTTCTCCTATGTTTCTTACTAGTTTCTTCTTTCATCTTCTTAGGATCATTTCCATCTTGATTATCTTTTTCTTTCTTTCTTTTTGTTACAAACACATCTACTTCATTATTTCTGCTCTTATCTACTACATCAAAAGAATTCACAGGTGCTTTTCCTTTATCATTATCTCCTTTACCAGATGTAGAAGCTCTATCTAGACAATTATACTTATAATGACCCTTTTTATAACAACCATAACAAACAACTTCAGAAATATTTCTTTTTGGACCTCTATCTCCTCCCTGAGAACTAAATTCCTTTCCTTGAAGAAGATTAATAGTTAAGCGACCCATCTTTTGAGCGAGATCTTCATACTCGGTAGATGTACTAGGAGAAATATTTGTGCTCACCGGGAGTGGTTGTGGATTCGGACCAAAGGTCTTGGTGTAGGCTCTACTTTAGCAACAATTTCTTTGGGCTCCTCTTCCATGCTTTCTTCTTGCCTTCTTGCAATCTCCTTTGCTTGTTCATGGTAGGCTGGGTGGTCATACTTCACTCGTTGTCGATCTCGGCTTCATCCCAAGAATGAAGTGCTTACGAGAGGAGATTATCCACGCCATTCATCAACCCATCCGCTAGTCCTTCCTTCCGGATCTGGGCATCGAGCTTCCTCCTTAGCTCTAGAACACGAGCATGATAATCCCTTATCTTCTCCTTCTCTCCTTGGGCTAGCTTTGTGATCTCGATCATGAGATCTGCATATTTCTCATTTTTCACCAAGTTCTTTAAGAAAATTTCGGTTAATAAATCCCATGAATTTTCCACATTATCACCTAGTGTTTCAAACCACCTAAGTCTTGAACCATCTAAAAGGTAGGAAAAATTCAGTCCATTGTTCCCTTCTTATAAGGCCATTACAAATACAAGATCGCTTAAACTCTTGAATGAAAGAAGAAGCATCTTCATTAGATTGAGCTGAAAAAATAGGAATCTTTCCCATTTTCAAAAGTAACCACCGTGAAATACCAACCCACAAGTACAATCAACAAGACTTATGTGCACAAATAATTGGAATTACTATAGAAATGACCACGGTAAACTATGGTAAAACTTGACTTACTGTGGTAAAAATTGATTTTACTGTGGTAAAAACTATTCACGGTAAAAAGTGAAGTTACTGCGGTAAATACTATTCACGGTAAAAAGTGACTTTACTGTGATAAATACTATTCACAGCAAAAATGACTTTATCATGGTAACTACTATTCACGGTAAAAATGACTTTACCATGGTAACTACTATGCACGAAAAAACAAGGTTACCCTCGATTGATTTTTGACTAAGTGGGAATATCTCTCCGAAAAATCCACCAACGCGAATGGTCCGGCAACGGAACCAAAAAATGTCATCACCAATCCGGCACTACGATAATTCTTCACCGGGAACTCCTCGTGCTATGATTATTTACTAATGCATAGCCTTTAGTTTGGTGGATGTAATCTGGAAACAAAACAACAACCGAACACAAGAATACCATCGACTATGATAAGACGGAATGATGACAAATCTGAAATATCAAAGTAAATTATAATATTAACATGAAATTGTTACAATCTCACCCATGAGGTACTTCAACAAGACTATGGGAGAAACTTTACAATTACACCTCTCGATGGCTTCCTTTGCACACTTCCTACAATATTTCTCACTACTTCTTTCTATGCTAAATGAGGGGGGTGGCCTCTCTATTTATAGAACTTCCAGGCTTATCCATCCTATCTCTAAGATAGGATAAGAAATCCACTCTGACGAATCATATTCCATACCTTAACTCGTATCTGTACATGTAAGCTTATCTCTTAAGATAAGATAAACCTTATCATTTTACATGGGTTCCACATTTTTAGACTTTTTACAAATAAAATACCCAAAATATTTATGACCTCACTCCTTGTCCTTATTACCAATATAATATTTCTAATTCCTAATCATGTAGACCCTACTTCTCTAATTACCCAAACTTTGACATTTTAACATTACCGGACCACTTATAACAAATATTTACTTTTTACAACATTCCTATTGTACTTTGACTTTGACCGTACTCCTCACATTATTGGCGACACCGTCTTGGGCACCGTTATCTTCTATCAGACGCTACTACTAATTATACTTAACAACATCCTATTCCTAATACATACATTAATGAAATAGAAATTATGGAGGAAAATTTTAGTGTCGACAGAGAACAACACAAGCTCAAAACCCAACTTCATTTTTCATTAATCTTCTATAATACTATAAGATAAGAACATGAACAACCAACCTATGATCATGTGCAACAATATGAGCAATGAAAATTGTCCTAGGATATGTTAGAAATATTGCAAGAAATAATCGAGACATGTAGCATTTGATATACCAAAGTAAATACCACAAGAGCATGAATATATACTCTGTATTGCTTAAGAGTATACAAAAATTTCAATTCGAGGACATAGTGAATCAATCTTGTTTAATGTATAGATGAAGAAGATTCATGCCAAGCTTGTAGAAGAATAGGAAGAAGATGATGAATTTGAGATAAAACACCCTTAGGAGTGTCCATGTATCACTTTGTATGAGCATACCAAGATCACCTCTTCATCTATAATTTTGACAAAGGAGAACACATCCAGTCACAAAGATTCAAATAAATCTAGAGGGTGTCCTCGCCACAAGAAGTAGATGTTGGAAAAAATAAGCACTAAGAGGGGAGAGGTGAATCAATGCTTCTCAAAACTTTGAAAAATTTCAATAACTTAGCAATCCATTCAATCTTGATTATCCTTTACCATGAGAAGACCATGACATTTACATATAATAAAATGAAGAGAAAGTACACATGAACACAATGTTTAATGTGGGAAACCCTTAAAGAGAGAAAAACCAATAGAAATAAATGTAATATGAAGAAAATTTTCCCATAAAAGGTTACAAGGATTTTAAATTTTGTTGAGAAACCACTCAACGTGAAGAAATAACTTCAATAATAAATTCAAGCACCTACTTGACCTTTAAGAAATCTCCTACTTGCATGGAAGCAATAAATCCCAGTAATTCAGTCAAGCTACAACTTAATCTTTTGCAAGCTATATTTTACAAGGAAGAAACAAATCCCTAATTTTCTAAGCACATGCTTATAAGTTTACAAGGTTTTGATCTATTTCATTTGGTTTTCTAACACAACAAGTTGTGATCACTTATTCAACTCCTATTCTCTCTCTTACACACCTCCTGATTCACCTATTGTCTCCTCTTCTCAATTTTCTACAAGTACAAAATTTAATGGCCTCTATCATACATACATTTTTTCCCTCATTCACATATGAATGGAATCACCTTCCTCCACTCTTAATAAGCCCATTATTTTGGTCATAATTTAATCTTCAAGTTACACACACTTGATCACATACACAAGGATGATTCTCACTTTTTCATCAGCTACTACACTCTCTCAATAAAGGAAACAAAAAATTATTTTTTACACATTAAGGAATTAATATACACAATAATTAAGTCCTCTTAAACTTCCACTTCTTCCCCTTCACATACTTATCTCTTCAACTCATACCAATGGTTGAGTATGACATAATCAAAATTGCAAATAATTCAATCATTTCATCCGCAACATGTAATTTATGATTTATGATCATTCTTGGGCATGTCATAACACCTATGACACTTTTGAAGTCCTGGATAACCTTCCTCAACTCACTATGCAACTAAAAATGATAAAATACATTTTTCATAGCTGACATTATCATTTGTAATTGTCATTTTCAGTTTGTCTTCTTCCTCTCAACATAGATCACTTTTCCTCTAGCTAATATAGCTTAAGAGAAAGTGTCATGAATGTGTGTGCACATTAAAATATACCTATTATTGTATTCTATAATCTTTACAACCTCTTAAACTCACCATTTTTCACAAAACTCCATTAGAGAACATATGCACAAGTAGGTATAAGGTCTTCCAAAAAAAGTCTGTAAATCATGTGTAAAAGAAACACTTATATATCATGTCATGCAATCAAAGAATAATGGATGGCTCTTCAATATGTCCACACTCTTATTATGTGCTTGGAATGCTTCAGGTCATGGTTTAAGACTCCATCCCATCTAATCTTCTCAACTTGGTATGTGTAGTTATGAAAAATCCAAAAACTAGTCACAAGAATGCTTCACAACCACTAATGCATGGACACTCAAAACTTATTGATGCTTTGATAATGATGTTATGGATCTCTATTTCACCTTCATAAACTTGGAGCATCTCAAAAACTTCATTCTCTCCATGTAACACCGATTTGAATAGGGTCCTAATGGAGTTGCGGACCAAATAAAAGCATTCCTTACAAAATGATTTAGTTCATGCACTAAACCACCTTATCATTAATCCTATTATAACTTTATGGAAATATCTTGACCTTGTGCATATTTTTATATTACGAGAAATATTCATTTCAAGGTTTTTGACATACATATGCTTGTATTTATGAGATGAATTTGATTGGGTTTCAAGTCCTACTCCTCTTCTAGTAGACTTGTAACACCCCAAAACAATGTTTCATGACAAAAAAGCATGGAACACATTAATAGGGTCCTATAATTAAACTTCAAGTATTCACTTGCATAGGTTATGATGAGAAATTCACACTCAAACCCTTGTTTCTTAGAACTTCTTGGCAGGCTTAACAAAGGCATATTGCACCATTGTAACTTGGACTTGAAATAACTTCACCATATCAATATATTGGCTCAAACATGTCATGCATCACTTATCTCAAATGTAGTGAAAATTTATTCAACAACATGTAGTTTCATCATCATCACTTCAATCCATATTGACTAATTTTGACTCTTCTAGTCCTTAAGAAGTTGGTTGTCTTGGTTGAACTGTTTCACAAAATTTATGCAAATACCATACCTTAAAATCTTCATGGACACACTGGGGTACATATTAATATTCCTCCCATATAAAGTTTTTATCTTGAATCCTTCTATACCTTGCTATACCATCAATTTCCTTTAAAAAACTGATTTTAGTGCCTTACTAGTTGATCTAGAGAGTGAGACCACCAACAAAATGAAGTACAACGAGTCTTCTAAATGTCCAAATAATAAAATTATATTTCCCAAGTGATTTCATGACCCAACTCTTTAGATATTATCCCTTGATTTCATGTCAGGGTTTTAGGAGGGTTTGGAACCTCCTTGGATTATTAAACATCATTCATAAAGTATAGGCCATCGCTCTAACTCATTCCACTTCCTAAAATGGTCTAGAATCAATTAAATAACATCGATGAAAATATTTTACCACCATACAAAATTTTAACATACAAATGAGTAATTCAAACTTCATACTCAAGTTGAAAATGGTCATTTCAAGATCTTGTTAGCACCAAAAATCACTTTTCTTGCTTCTCTCTTTGAGTTTTGACTCAAAATTTTGACAAAAACACTTTATTTACATTCTTCACATTTACCAAGCCTAATTTTAGTATCAAATTTCTTGAAACTCATCCACCACCATGGTTTATACATGCATATCTAGCTTGTTCTCAAGAATATTATTCCAAAAGACCTTAATCATGCCTCTAACAATTGAATTTGGACATGTCGTACCTTCCTCATGCTCTCTAAATTGTCACCATATATAATTCATGTTTTCACTACTTTTATATAGATTAATTTTCTCTTTACACTAAGCCATGCTTGTACTTAGGTCTTTGAATTAGGCCTAGTTGAGCATGTTTCACCTCATGATCTATGAACCTGACCTATTTTCTTCATGAACCTATATTTATATGTCTTATTAATGTATTCCAAGCCTTTACCATGTTTATATATCTATATCATGCCTTCATTCCACCATACCAAGTCATCATATCTTGGCTAGGCTTATTGGACCAAGCCAATCTCGGTGTCTTCACACTTGAAACCAAGTCAAACCTTGGTTTTCCATAACATCATCATTCCAAGCATCCTATGTAAATATAAAACCTTTGTAATTAATGAGTTTACTCCTTTTTCATCAATGACAACACTACAAGAACCTACATTCCAACAATCCCCCTTTGTCATTAATGGAAAACCTCCTGGTTCTTCTTCCCTTTGGACATTAATGAACGAGTGCATACACGTGGGAACCTTAATCATCATATTTAAACATATTAAGACCATTTATTGGTTTGAAACATCACCCAAGTTCATAATTATATCTCACAAGTTTGTTTCTCCTTTATTAGCTATATTTTTGTCTTCATTATTTCCTTTTAGTACTCTGCGAATCCCCCTAGACAAATGCAAATTCACATGCCAATAATCAATCTGAGCCTAAATTATCACAAACCGTCATTCCTAATGCTTTCTTCATCTATCTCAACTTTCTAACTATCTCACAAACTTGATTTTTTCCATATGCGAACAATTTTCATGTTTAACACCTAGTTCCTTAAAACATCCGTTTAGTGCATTTTGGTCAAAATTTGTTAAACTATAGAGGATCAAATATCACATGAATTGTTAGAACATAATATTGAGTTTTTTTATAGATTAGGTAATAAAATGGTTTTGATGGGACTAGAAAACTTGGCGATAAAAGGAGAACAAATATAACAATGAAAAAACAAGATGACGCCTCTGCCAAAGTGGAAAAAGAGACACCAAGAGACCACATGAGCTATCACAATTCTAGCTCGGTAAAATTAAAACCTAGTTACAATGCCAACCAACACACTAATTCCCAGGTTAAATGATGTTGAAAAGGAAGATCAAGAACCACCGCTCAATGCACCACAAAAGGGTTTAGGTAAACCTTGGTGAGAGTCGAATTGGAGACGTAGCACCGAGATCATTAGCCTAACTCTACACCTCATGACATGCCTTCATCACCATTTCGGATATACTACACCCTTAAAAGGGTTTTGGTAACCTTGGTGAGAGTTGAACCGAGGATGTAGCACTGAGATCATTAGCCTAACTCTACGCTTCATGACACGCCTTCATCATCGATTCAACTATCCGCCACCCTTTACATGTTTTGGTAACCTTGGTGAGAGTCGAACTGGGGACATAACACTGCAATTATTAGCCTAAATTTGTGCCTCACGACATGCATTCATCATTAATTCAGGATATCCGCCACCCTTTTTTAGTAACCTTGGCGAGAGTCAAACCGAGTATGTAGCACCGGGATCATTAGCCTAACTCTATGCCTCACGACACGCCTTCATCACCGATTCAGCTATCTCTGCCACCCATAAAAGGGTTTTGGTAAACCTTGGTGAGAGTTGAACTAGAGATGTAGAACCGATATCATTAACCTAACTCTATGCCTCATGATATGCCTTCATCACCAATTTTCCTATCCTCCACACTTTAACATAATACTAAGTTATTATAAATCTTAGTTTATAATTAAATAATTATGAATTTTTATATTATTAATTATTTAATATAAGATAGGTTGTTTATGTTTAATTTAATGTATTTAATTAGTATTTAAATTGGGGCACTTTGTAAAAAGTCACATCCCATCACTTAATAGTTCATGACTTGTGGGGTCAAATAAATGCATCATGCGGCATGATCATTGTATTTTTTATTCACTCGGTTAATTTGTGGAGAGAAGTGAGGGAGGGACATTAATTGATTGTAAATATTTCTCACTAAATGAATATCTCTTTTGCGTGGTTTTTACCCTTAGGGGCTTTCCACGTTAAATATTATACGTGGATTTTATTTATTTCATTTTATAATATTATTTATAATGTTTGGATAATAATATTTTCTATGTCGGTTTAATGTCTCAATTCTAGCACGTTTTTGCTATCAAAATATAAAATTATATTTTGTAATATTAAATAATTTTTTTTTGAAAAATAAGAAGTTTTGATGAAGTTTTTTTTTTTGGAGACTAAGCTCCTAATTAGCTTATTCACATATCAACTCAATGAAGTTCACAACCATCATGATTTTAATGCAAGGCCGACTCACACCAATAGAGCAACGAGTTCAAAACCATGCCATACAATGAGCTCACCAAGTTCTTGAACCAAAACAACACTTACACTTCTTTTGGATTTAAAGTTTAAGAAAATTCATCATTTCCCCCATGTGGGATAAACACATTCACAAATTTTAAAATATTTTTTTTTTTTTTTTAAAACAGTTTAAACAAAAAAATTTGAGGTCGGGACACATGTATGAGAAAGAAGGCTTTATGCGAGATACCTAGGTGTGAGTAGAGTGGGGAAAGAGGAGTAGCCACATTAAAAGAGTTTCAAGTGCATTATTCTAAGTTAAATACCACACATTATTTAATAGGCACCGAATACTATGCACCAAGTAGTTGTGAAATTTCCTCACACAAGAAGCATTATCTATTAAAAGTTGGTAGGTTCTTAAAACTCATAAAAAAATTCAAACTTATGTAAACCAAAAGTCAATCAACTTAATATATTTTGTGAAAGTATCTTTATTGACATGTCATTTTTCGACATGAATAAGGGAAAAATCATCTAAATACAACCAACATATTTTCTTAAACAACGATAGGGAGATTGTTTCTAAATTCGTTTTGTAATGTTTTTCCTCTGTAAAACCTAATTTATTATTGAAAAGTTGATCATACAAATTTTCGTAATAATCATGTGTTTTTCTCAAAAAGAGTTGATTTTTGTCAATTTTAAAGGAGTAACTTATAAATTGATCTTTGCATCGAGGACACTACCCCTTGACCCCGATAGGGGCTATATCGCCCCTAGATCTCCCATCCCCGATCATGTTGTAGACATCTAAAATGTTGACATGTTTAATTATGATTAATCGTCAAATCGAACATCATCATCTAAATAAATATAATAATTAATCAAAAGATTAATTATGATTAATTTTATCATTTATTTAATCCCTTTATTCTAAGTTATTTCATCATCCCATTTCATCATTTATCCCATTATCCATTATTTATCTCGCATAATAATTAATCACAAGATTAATTATTATTACCCCTTTTCTAATCTCATTTTATCATTTTAGGAATTTAATATTCCTACACCCACCACCAAACTACTCTACACATCCCTACACCTAACAATTCCATAAAATCACATCTATAATCATATTTATTTAACCTAATATAATCCTAATCTAATCACATCCTCACACCTCTAAATCTAGAGGCTTATATTTCTAAAAGCCTCTTTAAATTTCCCTCTTTCATATTTAAAAATTCAAATATCTCCCTCCCTCCATTGAAATAAAAATTCAATAGAGGCTTCTTCCAAATTTTAGAATTCTCTATTCTAGAGAATTCCAATCTTCTCATGCATCCTCCACACCTAATTTCAATCCAAATTGGCTCAATCTTAGCCATTTAATCCTCCACCCATAAGTTATAAATCAAGTTCTCCTCCTCCATGAGAGAAATATTTCAAATCCATATCAAAACTCGATCTTTTATTCATCCAATCAATTGATTAATAATCATTCATCAATCAAGCGAACCATTTAAGGGGAGGTGTTGCCCAAGTGTTTCCAAAAATATGAAGCATCCAACTTCCATCCAAGATAAAAGCCAATACATCAAAGGAGGTGCTTTGCAACTTGTAGGTAAGTGAAAGTATTTTTATTCTCTCTCCTTTCAATCCATTTCTCTATTTGAGGTTTTGTTTGACTAGATTAAATTTAGGAATCACTTGCTTTATTTTTGGTTTCTAACTTTTATTTAATATTTTATTGAATTACATTTTGGTTCCCACCATGGGGCTTATCCCCCAAATTTTTAATTGTTTTGAGTAGAATTTAGTGTGATAAATAAGTCATTTCAAATTCGGGAATTTTTTTGTTGAGATTTGCATGCTAAAATTTTTAATTTTCATTGAAGTCTTTCATTTCAACACATATGCCATGTAAACAACATATTTTCATTCCCTGTAGCGCATTTGTAAATACTTTAGCACATTTTTTAGACCTCAAAACAACCAAAATTTCCATTTTTTTGACAAAATAACACATTTGCGTACATATTAAAACATTTGCACTTAGGACAACACATTTACTTACAAATTAGCATTTTGCACACAAAATAATGCATTTTATTGAAAATTAGTGCATTTTAATTTACACACAGATCAAAGCATTTACTTTCATATTAGCATATTTTCAAACCGATCAACACATTTTCTTGTAGTGTAGCACATTTACACAAAGAACAACCCATTTACTTGTAGAGTAGTGCATTTACACACAGATCAACCCATTTTCTTACATAATAGCACATTTTCACACATATCAACACATTTTCTTGCACAATAGTGCATTTTCACTTATAACAACGCATTTGCATCCATAACAATGCATTTTCTTGGAGAGTAGTGCATTTACAACATAAAGCAACTCATTTGCAACATAAAGCAACACATTTTATCTATAACAACTTATTTTCTCTATAAATAATACGAGTTTTTCGATAGTGGGTTTACATCAATACTAACTAACTAATCACACTTTTTTGGTTTGTAGTGGTGTTTTACAACTTCTTACATTATGTTTTTGCAGGAATATCACAAAAACAAGGGGAAACTCATCAATTTTGATATTTGATTAGTATTGATCTAACAATTGTGATTACAAGATATTGATTAATCAAAACTACTAACCCTTTGTCTTGCAGCTCGAATGGTCCAAGAAATTCAAGGTTTTGAAACAAACCACTAAATTTTTTTGTCTTATAGGTCCCCTTATCGAAGACCCCATCATAGAAAACTTTATTATTACTCTTTTATAAATTTTTAGTGTAGTTTCCTTTTGTAATTTGTGTTGTTTCTTATTTTAACCTAAAGATGACATCATGTATACTCTCCTCTTGCGTCCTAGGATGATCTTGAGGATCAAAAGTGGTTAGGCTTCCCTCCATTTTTATTGTTTATGAGGTAATGTGACGTGGAAGTGACATCTATGAACTTATCATAGTTCTAATGGTCTCATGACCGTGGGATTTATCTTCATGCATGTAGACACACCCCGTGTTCTGGAGGGGTATATAAATTCAAGGACATATGTCATCATTGGCTATGAACTTGCTTATTTTAAGAGTGACGTGAAGTGAGGGGATTCCACGTCCCAATACACAGGCCTTAGAAATCATCCTTGCAACATGGAATTGGGCCCCACATACCGTAAGGTATATCCAGGGACTCCCCTAGTGAACATGTACATCTTAGACTAGATAACCATTTGGCCGCATATTGAGCTATAGTGTAAGGAGGCCATACTCCCCAATATCACTCGCTAGCCAACCCCACATTTACATATAGGTGAAGAGTCAGTTTGTGACACCATTGTCAGTGTGTGGTATTGAAATCAGACTATAGCTTGGTTGAAAATCCCACTTGATTAGTTATGGTGTGTGTTACATGTTTGTTGTGTTCTTATGGACACCCTTAACCATCCCATCACCTTAAAATTTAATTAATCAAACATTATCATAATCATCCATCCTTAATCAAATGACCCTAATTCTAATCATATCACCTTCCTTAATCCATAATCCTAACCCAAATCTAATTCTTCCACAAATCCTATCAAACCATGGATTTTAATCCTTAATCCCCATTCAATCGTAGCAAACATCCAAACCCCTATCTCTTTTCTAAACCCATCAACCAAGTTATCCCATCATCCCCTCACTTTAACCACGAAGTCCCATACACCATCCTACACCTTAATCAAAAATTTGAATCTCGCATCGTACCTCAACCAATCCTATCCTCATAATCCAAATCAAGATCCTAATATCCTAGAAGCAATCCAATTTCTTAATAAAAAAATATCATATCTTTAATATTAATCAATCAATCACCCCTTAAAATATCATCTCGTACGCCTCACCACATTGACATCCTCATTAAGGAACCCAAATCATCTCAATCCAAAAATCAACCTAAACAACACTAAAAATGTCCCGCTGACTACTCCATCACAATCCATTTCTACCAATATTGTTGATACTTCTATCCTAAACACTCAACCCACTCAAAATCATTTAATCCCCTACACATACAAAACACCTAAAAATGGATTGAAAACATAATCAATTGTATCTCCATTGGGGCTATGGGTGCCTGGCTATAAGTGGAGCAATGCATGGATTAGCCTCACTTTCACCTTCCATCAACCTATTTTGACTTAATCACTCCCTATACATTAGCTAGTTTTTCTTCATACATTACCCATTAAGTCTTCACCTCAGTGGTAATTAACCATCACATCACACACACTTTTATCTCATAGAGACATATGGCTCACATGTTGTCGGTATTGTTTAGACCTTGGTCATAATTTTGTTTTAGTCCAACTCTTTCCTTACCACATGTGTCGTTCGGATCATATTTTTTCATCAATAATGTTATTTTCTTTCCATCCATCCCTTCCACATTTTTTCTTAAGGATTGAACATCCATGGAATGATGATGATCATTTCCTTTTCATCCAATCCTCCGCATGACCTTTTTCAATCATCATCATCATGACCGGGAATCCTTACTACCATCCAAAGTAGGGGCATCATCCCTTTCGGATACCTCTCACTTCCTATCTACCCTACACCTAGGGAAAAATTGAACCCATCTATCCATCCACACATGTCACCCTACTCTACGCTTGGGGCACACCACATCTATTCCTCAATCCATCTCCCCTATATCTAGGGGCATATATTATCATCTTCTCGTAATGCCCATAATTTACACACACAAAGACAACATTAAAAATACCAGAATAAACTTGTTTGACTTCCATTGTAGTACACATGACACTACAGAGATCACTTAATACCATGCATAACAAAGATATGTTTACACGAACATTGAACCACATAGATAACATGAAAACAAGTGGTGCACATCAAGGCCACTCTTTTTTTTTTTTCAAATGACAAGGCACAACATAACGATTCAACTAAAATATAAACTTATAGATAGGGTATTCCCATGACATGATATTTTTAGGATTACACATTTATTAAAATCATGTTTCAATCTTTAACTTAAGTTCTAGGAAGAATCATAATGTGAGAATCATACATTCCTTTTCATTTTTGCTAGATTTCTTCTATAATTTAACATTTAACTTACAGGTAAATCATTAAATAAAGATAATCTACATTATTTCAGTTACTTATTTAATTTTCTCATTTGTTAATAGGGTATTTATTTGCACACAAGACTACTTACCTACACACAAGGATACTAGGTGATATCCCTAGGATTCACTCCTAAGGGAATGCATCTTGATCTTATATCATACCTCCATTATGCAACAAAACAAGTGTGAGTCCAAAGGAGGGAAGGTTCACATCTTTTCTTAAGGATTTAGGGTCAAGTTTCTTTCATTCATTTATAAATTGATAATTGAGTTAGTACACAATAAGTATTATAAGAAATATGTTCTTTATCCATAGCGAGAGGGTTTAATCACATTACAAGGAAGATCATGTTTCACTTTCCTGTGGAATAACATCCCACAATTACACTTCCCAAGGCCAAGCATCAATTATAAGTTTACTATAGTTATGCTCCAACAATTAGTTAAGGATTCGAAGGCTCTAAACATGGCAACATACTTCCTTATTTTCTTGTTTCTAGATTAGGTTTCTTGAGTATCATTTTACGTCGACTTAAGAGGTTTTATTTCTCCCTAACTAGGTTCATATAATTTTTGTAATGAATTGTGTAGACTATTTGTTAATAGGGGATTTTATATCCTCATGAGACTACTAGTCTCTATCTTAGGGGATTTGTCTCTAAGAACATGATCACCTAGTTTCACATCAGACATCCATTACCTAATAGGACTAGTGGGAGAGCAAGATGGAGTAGTTCATCATTTTAAGGGGTTAAGGTTCACATTAGAGTTTACAAAACGTGGGTCTCGCTTCTCACCACAAGATGGTTTAAACATGATATGAGAATGACCTAAATTTCACCTTTCTCCAAAGACATCATCTAATGGTTATATTTTCACAAACTAATCATACACTAAAATGTTGTTAATTTTCGTAATTAACTCTTAGTATTATATCGTAGAACCCAAAAAATAAATAAGATTGGGTATCGAGTTCATTTATGATCCGATCTCTTAAAGATTTCTTACAAGGTTAGTTGGCAATCCTTGCTACTCAACATGTATGCCAAACTTTAAGAGAACACATTCTCCTTACCTTTATCTTTTATAATTTTTGTATAATTTGATTTTTCAGTTGCAATATAATAAAAATGTTAAACCATTAGATGCTTAAACATTTGTTTATTTTAAATAGACTTGTTTGCAAAACAATAAATTTTCATATCGTAATCTTGCACAATCAAAATAATCCTTGAGATGATCTAACAAACTTCATAACCAAAATAGATTACTACAACACCCTTTTTATTGACAAGTTGAGGTTGAGTTCCTTGTAAAGATGTCGATTGTTTCCTTGTAAAAATAGTAAACCATGATTTTGGAGACTCACAAAACCACCTTCGGAACCTCGGAAAAGAGGTGTCAAGTGTCATATGTGCTCCTTGTTATGAAGAGAGTCACATCAAGCTTTAGATTGACCCCAATCGACTATTTGTACTCTCTTCGCCACTCCTCTAGGAGCCTTGTTACCCCATTTTACACTTTTAGGAAGTTAAAATTGAAAATTTGGGTTTCATATCGGCTCGCCATGTGGGCCTTGAACAATGAAATGTTTTTCCGCCTACACAAACCTCAAGTATTTTTACTAGATAATTACCTGGAAACTTAAGTTTGAGAAAATAACATTCCTGGTGAGTTTGGAAAAGGGGTTTCATAGGCCTCAGGCCCCTATTTAGTTAGGTCAAACTTGGTTGATTATGAGCGATGGCTCCAAACAGCCATTCACCAATTGTGAATTGTTTTCCACCTCAGAATTATGTCAGTCCTTGTGGATTCTTGATCTATATATTGACATGTAGGATTTCTCCCATCATGATTTTTTTATCGAAAGAAAATTTTTGAACGCACTTTCTTAGCCTCCGAGCCAAAATTGGGCATTTTTACAACTAGTAGGAAAATGTAAAAGAAAGTTGTAGGACCCTAGTCAAGTTAAAAAAACCATTGTGGAAAATTATTAACACTTGTAAATAACTATTTGAAACTCTATCTTGTGACTTGTGTGAAATTTGACTTTTAGAAAATAGTGTTTCTCTCTCTTCCCTATCTCTTTCTCTCTCCTCCCTTAGTTAAGGAATGAAATGAAATGAATATATGCCCCTAACCCTCTCTTGTTGCATATGTATTTTTATCATCATGTAAATGGAAAACCAATAATGTTAATTATGCTAGATTTAGGTGGATGCCATGCTAACAATTTATTGTTGATTTCATGCTCACATGGTTTTGCAGGATGCAAGTAAGATGGCAAAATGGCGTGGTTGTAATTCGTTGTGTATTATTGTAATTTATATTTGAAACAATGTAATTATAGAGGTTGAACCAAATTTTTGTAATGTATGGAAAGACTTATTATTATAGTTTGGTAGTATGTATGAGATGTTAGTTTTAGGGGTGCTTTGGGAAATGTGCATTTAACTATAGGTGTTCTTTTGATTCATATTTACATATGGTAAAAGGGGGTTGGATATATATGTTAAGTGAAATTGTAGAGGATATTTCAAAATTTTGTGAAGTATTGAAAGGTTTATTAGTGAAGTTTTGTAACATTTTAAAGATGCTAGTGTTTAAGGGAAATGTTCATCTAAACATGGGTGTTATTTTGATCCCAAGTTTTGTATTGTAAAATTTGGATATGTGTTAAATGAAATTGAATCTAATAGCTTATAGTGCAATTCCAGTGTGTAATTGATGATTAAATAATTGTTGTGTTGTGTTTCTTACCTTAAAATGTAATAAAGAGATCTAAATGAAATAACCCCCTAGTATAAACTTCATGTATAACTACCCTTCTTGTGTGATTATTTGTAGCATAGAAAACTAAAACCTTAGAATGAACTTAAAATATTTACACTCTATGGCACCTTCCTTACCACATCCCTCACCCTCTCTATCCTTCTCTCACCCACATACCATCTAATCCTAATATATTAAACGATCCCCATCCTATCCAACATATCCTTCAACTCTATCAACCATCCAACATCAAAAAATCCTCATCCTATCCTTGTCCTATCCAACCCATCCAATTTCCCTCAATCCTTCCCTTTCATCCTACCCAAACATGCTTTAAGACTTATAAGAGAAAGTCACATCCCACCTTACATCCCTTCCCATCCCCCATGAGCTATCCCATCTTGAATCCTTTCATCTTACCTAATCTCAGCCATCCCCCATCCCAAATCAAAAACCTCAACATCTAACATCCAATAATATAAACATCCCTAATACAAAATATTAGCATCCAACATCAAGTACTAAACATCACAAATCCACAATCTAAAACTCAAACATTCCAAAAAAATATAAAATGCACTGTGTTTTTGTTTGTGTGTGTTTTATTGCTTGTTTGAATTTACATTTTGGATGATGATATGAGCCCACTTTTGTTTTATTTATTTTTGTACATGATCCAATGATATGAGGACCGTCTTTAATATTAATTTGTCCAATGATATGAGGACAATGGCATTTGGGAATTCAGTCATCATAGTCTTTATAACTTGGTGAATACTAATTTATGCCACATTAATTAAACTTCTAATGATGACAATAGTGGGAAATTTATGTTAACACACCCCCTTCTATCATCATATTTTATTCTTATCATCGCCACACATAATTATCATCATCATTTAACTAACTATATAGCCTCATCATCTCCCTATCCAATCAATCCTTTATCAATCATCTCTAAATGCAACATCTTCAAATATTTAAATCCTACCCCCATTGACTAGGGCATATAATCCTTTAGCATCTTCAAATACAAAATCCTCGGATCCTTCAAATATCACCCCTTGATTGGGGAATCCTCTAATCCAATAATCCTAAATCTTCACCCTTATCATACATTGTTGATTGGGGCATATCAAAATCCAACATCCTTTAATGCAAAATCCGAAATCTTCACCCTTTTCATATATCGTTGACTAGGGAATTCTCAAATCAAAATCCAAAATCTAAAATCTTCACCCTTGTCATAACTCGTTGAGTGGGGCATCAAATATCTTCTAATCCTCTAATCCCCTGTCCTCTCCTCTAATATTCTTCTTCTAATCCTCTATCCTCTAATCCTCATCCTCTAAATCCTCAAATATTCTAATCCTCTAATCCTCATCCTCTAAATCCTAAAATATTCTAATCCTCTAATCCTAATCCTCTAAATCCTCAAATATTTTAATACACTAATCCTCGTCCTCTAAATCCTCAACCTTCTCATCCTCCAATCCTCCACTAACTTAGGCCTCTCCTCTTTTCAAGCGGTTACACCGACTCATTCCTTCTCCACTTAACCCATCGAGGGGCATCATATGACCATCCTAACATATTATCTTATTTTTATATGACCATCAAAGAGGGGAGAACGTAGACATATATAATGTTGAAATGCTTAATTACAATTAATTTGTCCCGCGACATCAACTAAATCTATATAATAATTAAATTCAAGATTAATTATTATAAATTTCATCATTTATTTAATCCCTTTATTCTAATTTATTTCTTCATCCCATTTCATAATTTATCCCATTATCCATTATTTTATCCTAAATAACAATTAATCACAAGATTAATTATTAGTATCCCCTTTTCTAATCTCATTTTATCATTTTAGGAATTTAATATTCCTACACCCACCTACCAATCTACTCTACACATCCTTACACCTAGCCTTTCCATCAAATCATATCCCTAACCATATTTATTTAACCTAATCTAATCACATCCTCACACTTCTAAATCTAGATACTTTTATTTCTAGAAGACTATAAATTTCCCTCTTTCATATTTAAAAATTAAAATATCTCCCTCCCTCCATTGAATTTTTAATTCAATGGAGGATTCTTCCAAATTCTAGAATTTTCCATTCTAGAAAATTCCAATCTTCTCATGCATCCTCCACCCTTGATTTCAATCCAACTTGGCTCAATCTTAGCCATTGAATCCTCCACCCACAAGCTATAAATCAAGCTCTCCTCCTCCATGAGAGCAATATTTCAAATCCATATCAAAACTATTCTCTTTTATTCATCCAATCAATCCATCAATCATCATTCATCCTTCATCATTCATCAATCAAGCCAAAAATCAAGGGGAGGTGTTGCCCAAGTGTCTCCAAAATATGAAGCATCCAAATTCCATCCAAGAGAAAATCCAACACATCAAAGGAGGAGCTTTGCAACTTGTAGGTAAGTGCATGTATTTTTATTATCTATCCTTTCAATTCATTTCTCTATCTGATTTTTTTAATATATTAGATTTAGGAATCACTTGCTTTATTTTTGGTTTCTAACTTTTATCTAATATTTTCTTGCATTACACTCATGTTTAGTACCTTATGTGAGCAAAACCTCACCTTTTTGTCCTTGTAAAAATGTCAATGGATGATGGTATAGTAATGCTTATATTAAAAATAATAATATTTTCAAATAGGTTTTATAAATGATGTTTTTTCATGTTCTTAAATTGAAAATAAATTTACTTTCTTTTACACGGCTAACTCAGAATAATTATAATACAATTTTGTTATAAGATAAATGAGTTAGATGTTACTAGATAAAGAAATACAAAATAATGGATTATATATGTTTAACAGTTTGCTTGAATTCTTAAATAGAATCTGTTGTTCAATTTTGGCATGAAAGAGTTGATATTTTTAAGAGCAAGTATGACATGTCTAAAATTAACCTAGCTTCTAAATTGCCACGTATCCTTGGAATTTTTCCATAGTATTGTTAGAGGATCTTTAAAAATTCCTAAATGATTCAATGTATGTTGTGATTATTCTTGTATGATTTTGTCATTTTTCATATGTGTTATCTATCAGTCTTATCACAAATTTAAAGGCTTAGAATAGATAATGAAGATATATATGTTGTTGATAAAACATTTCTAAATTCTAAATTAGTATGTGATTACTAAAAATATTATTATATGCATATCAAATGACACTTGGGGATGCCTTTGTGTTTGTATTGGAGACATCCAATACTTGATTGTATCTAATATATGTTTTACTGAGGTTAATATATTAAAAAATTTCAATCTATTGGTAATATATCATGGTTATTTATTAAGCATATTATTATTTAAGCTGTTATACAACTTGTGTTTAACTTATAAATGTAAGTTTTATAGATGATTAAAATTGATATCAATAATGATTCATATTATACTTATTATGATGCCTATATGGATATTATGAAACTAACCATACTGATGTTGTGTTAGATATAGAATAAACAATTGGATATGTGTTCAAGTTTTTGGTACAGGTGCCATTACTTGGAGAATTAAAAATCAACTAACAGCTTTCTATTTATTCTACTGATAAGGAGTATAGAAATGCAATGGAAGAAGAGAAAGAAGCCATGTGGCTAAAGGTGGTTTTGAAGAGATACACATGGAAGTGAAATGAAGTACTCCTATTTTATGTGATATCCATAGTTTCATTTCTCTTGCTAAGAATCTAGTTCAAGATCAGATAACAAAGCATATAGATATTCATATGCATTTTATCCAAGATAAGGTTATCTGCGTAACTATAGATCTCCAATGCTACTCATTGAAGATAAAGTTACATATATGTATATAACGCTAGTATGTGTTGTGAAATTCAACAAGTTTCGTGAAAGTCTTGGCTTTTTAGAGTTTCCATTGAGGGGAGTGTGCATGACAATGTCACCTCCTAATGGCCGACCGGTTGTTATCTCCTTATCCTCTATACTTACGATTCATTATAAATCATTATGAAAAGATCTTGTTATGATATTTGAAAACTTGTCACTCTAAGTTTATGGCATATAGTCCAATGTGTTGCATCTGTTACAAAGGAGGTCCTTGTGTTATAAAATGATCCTATAGATGCTTTGGTTGAGATATTTTCCACTTAGCTTTAATCATTCAAGTACTAATTTATGGATTCCAAATCCTTTTATACCAAAAGGTAAGATGAACATGATAAAGGTGTATAAATACTTCAAATTTGATATGCTATCCTAAACATTCACTATGGTTTATGGATTTGTAAATCTATTGTATAAACATGTAATGTTGGCATATATCCCCATTTAATATTAAGGTGGACTTTATTAGAACATTATATTAAGTGCGTTATAAACCTTAGTTTATAATCAAATAATTAGGAATATTTATATTCTTAATTATTTAATATAAACTAGGTTGTTTATGTTTAATTGATTATATTTAATCAATATTTATATCGGGTGCTTTGCGAAAAGTCACGTCGTGTCACTTAATAGTTTATGACTCGCAGGGTCAAATAAATGGAACATGTGGCATGATCATTGTATATTTTTATTCACTCGGTGAATTTGTGGAGAGAAGTGAGTGAGGGAGAATATTGGACTGTAAATCTTTCTCAATAAATGGTCTTTCTCAATAAATGGATATATCTTATTTCCATGGTTTTTAACCCTTGAGGGGTTTCCACATTAAATATTATCTCTGTGTATTTTATTTATTTCATGTTATAATGTTATTTATAATGTTTGGTTAATAATATATTGTATATTAGTTTAATGTCTCGCTCATAATATCAACCTCTACCTTATGACTCACCTAGGACCATATTGTCCTCCTCTATCTAATTATGCAAGAATTTGACCTTTTACCTTGATATTATGTTATATAAATGGAACAACATTATTATCGCAGTCCTAAAACCCCTTTCCATTACTCTTTTCTTTATTTTATGTCAATTCAACTAATTTTACCCAAAAATTACTCCCTTGGAGTGAATATGCAATCATCAATAGTGTTTTCTTTCTAGTATGTTTAACATATATACCACCAAATAGAGAGTTACTATCAACCCACCCTTCTCCAAAAACCTCCTTGACCTATAGGTCACTTTGTTGTAGAGGGATTCAACCACATGTAACATCCTGCTACATGCACTATTACCTCTTACCAGGTCCTTAAAATGTGATGTCGTTACACACATTTATATTTCACCATCTATCCTTTTAGCTTTCTTAACAACTATAACCATTCCTTGAAGATTAGAGGTATCTTGCCCTACTTCATGTACTATTATAATCCTGTAGCTCACTATTTTGGAGTTTTAAGATGTTCTTTATGCCACGATACAATATAATGTGTTCTTAAACCATTCTTTCCACCTTTTAGTGTCATATCATAAGCATGGTGTTAAATGTAAGCCCCCTTTAAAACTTAATGATCAACACAAACTCATTATTATTATTCCATACACAAGCTATATTAGTCCTTTTATGACCTCGCAATTTTTTTACAATCTCATGAAGAGACTTAATTTACATACTTGAGAGTTTGATGTCTTTTGTAAAAACTTATAGTTCTTTATTTGGTCTTCATCATGATGAAATATTAATTCAAGACTTTTATAACCTTTAACGCTGTTTTGGGAACTCTAAACTCCTACTAGAGGCTTCACTTCAAGATTCATTATAACCACCTACAGTCTTGCAAACCCGATTGCAATTGAAATAATCATCTTTTATCTTTCATAGACTTGATCTAGTTTCATGTTACTCCATACCTTTTCAAAGTGATTAGACACTCTAGAGGCATCTCATACTTGAATGAAGTACTATTAGCTCAACATGCATACCCAGTCATCTAACTTCACAAAATTGAAACACAAAATAACTACTAACAAACCCAAGTTTTGTCTTTATAGCCCGATAGGATTCATTCTTACATCTTCAACCGAATCTTGTACTTCTTCATACATTGGAATATATTTGAATGAATCCTTAAAACTTAATGTAGAGCTTATCATTCAACAAAACTATTCACACAAGTAAGAATGTTCAAACAACTCAAATATGACCTCGAGCTTTCAAAATCCTATTTTTGTCAAGGTTAGGAAACCTTCAAAGATGTAATTTTGGACCCAAATGCTCAAATTTGTTTATGTTAAAATTGAATCATGTTAATCTACTGTTGATGGTGAATCAAAACACCCCTAAATGTCTACAACTCGATGGGTTGAGACTCTCAGTGTGATTGCATAACATGGATCTTCTCCCAAGTGTGGGACCTTGTGAATCGGGAAAGATCTCCGGATGAAGGCCGGTTCTTATTCCTCTGTTCAGATGCACACATAAAAATGCAGAGGGTTTACTCAAAAACCTAATCTAACTTTCCAAGGAGACAGGGTAAGAAGATGCATAAAAATAAACCTAAACTAACAAAGGTGATGCACCGAGGAATGAAGAAACATCTGTCTTTCCAATAAACACAAACCATTAAAATGCAATGTGAGATCATGCACAAATAACCATATTTGCAAAGAAAGATTAGAAGGATGCAAATGAACAAAGAGAGGGTTGAGAATCATCCATAGACATGCATTATTTTCTCCAAAGATTGATACAATACACTACGAGAATGCCAAGAGGTAAAGATGCATTGCAGTTTTAGATGGGAGGTTTGGACTCCACAAATTCACTTGCCAAAGAGAAGAAGGGAGGGGAAAAACAAGAATGTCCAACCTTTAGAAAGAAGCCCCTCCTTAAAATTTATAGGAATAATGAGAGAGAAAAGAGAGAGGAATTCCAAATCTACCCCAACCACCTCCAGGTTGCATTTAATTCATCTCATTATGGCGATAGGTGAGAACCTTAGAAAACACAAAAAATGGCGAATTGTATTTTGCATTTTTGAAGAACTTGTTCTCACCCAATTAAATATATCTAGTCATATTTGGAAATAGGACCTTGTAATATTTCCGAAAATTCTAACCTTGCGTGAATCTGAGCTCCCTGTGAAAAGTTATGGCCATTTGAATATCTGGGTCAGGGTTTGCTTCCTGTCGAGGTGTCAACGCTCAAAATGTTGTGCGCCTCCAACCTGTGCCTTGGGCGCAAATTTTGTCATGTCAACACTTTGTGTTGTGCACCTCAACCTACACCTTGGGCGCAAATTTTTTCATGTTGACACTTTGTGTTGTGCGCCTCCAGCCTGCGCCTTGGGCGTGAATTTTGTCATGTCGACACTTTGTGTTGTGCACCTCCAACCTGCGCCTTGGGCGTGAATTTTTTCATGTCGACACTTTTTGTTGTGCACCTCCAACCTGTGCCTTAGGCACAAATTTTTTCATGTTGACACTTTGTGTTGTGCACTCCAACTGCGCGCTTGGGCACAAATTTTGTCATGTCAACGCTTTGCTTTGCGTTGTGCACCTCCAACCTGCGCCTTCGACACGAATTTTGTCATGTCGACACTTTGTGTTATGCGCCTCCAACCTGTGCCTTGGGCATGAATTTTTCATGTCGACACTTTGTGTTGTGCGCCTCCAACCTGCGCCTTGGGCACAAATTTTGTCATGTCGACACTTTGTGTTGTGCGCCTCCAACCTGCACCTTGGGCACGAATTTTGTCATGTCGACACTTTGTGTTGTGCGCCTCCAACCTACGCCTTGGGCACGAATTTTGTCATGTCGACACTTTGTGTTGTGTACCTCCAACCTGCGCCTTGGGTGCGAATTTTTTCATGTCGACACTTTGTGTTGTGTGCCTCCAACCTGTGCCTTGGGTGCAAATTTTGTCATGTCGACACTTTGTGTTGTGCGCCTCCAACCTGCGCCTTGGGCACGAATTTTGTCATGTTGACACTCTATGTTGTGCGCCTCCAACCTGCGCCTTTGATGTTGGTGACGTAATAAATATTGGGCTTTGAGTTTCTTTGATTTCCATATTCTTTTGTTTGTCTATATTTACCCGGGGGAGATATATACAACAATTTGGCGACTCAACGGGATCACCTACCTGCTAGGTAGAAGATCAGTGGCCTTTTAGCAATCCATTAGGCATGGACTTATAAGCAATAACACAAAACCAACTTGATATCGGATCTCGAGCCGATACTACAACTCCTTCTCCGAGAGCATGATGAATTGTAGTAATTCAACTCCGAGAGCAACAAAACCTGTTTAGAAGCAATTAGGAAATCAAAACCCAACTACAACAAGACGATGTGCATCCGCACTTAGAGGAATTGAAATCTAGGCTAATATTTACAAGGATAAACCTTTTCCTTTTAGTAGCAATGTTTAAGGTAGATTCTGTTAACTGGGATCAAGAGTTCTTCTCCATCCAATGTAGACAATTGGAAGGCATTACTACTTTTACATCCTGTGACCATGTAGGGGCCACTCCACATGGCATTAAACTTGGAATACCTTCCTGGTTTTGCATGATCTGCATCCCATTTCAGAACTAGGTCCCCTTCCTGGAAGGTCTTTGCTCTTTCCTTCTTATCAAACCATCTTTTTACTAAGGCCTAATCTTTCTCAATTGTTTGAACTACATGCTCTCTGATTTCCTCCAATTCCATCAACTCTGCATACCTAGCCTCCATTGGTTCAAACTCAGCCAACTCCAACTGCTTCATGAGCTCTAATGCAGGTAGTTCTAATGATATAGGCAATACTGCCTCTTTCCCATAGACCAACTTGTAAGGGGAATTACCTGTAGACCTCTTTGGTGTTATTCTGTCAGCCCATAATGCTGATTTTAGCTTGGTATGCCATGTCCTTTGGTTTTCATCTAGAGTTCTTCTGATGATTCTTAGTAAATTCTTGTTCGTGGACTCTGCTTGTCCATTACCCTGTGGGTAATAATTTGAAGAGGTGCTCAAATAGATTCCATTATTGATAACCCATTCTGTAATCTTGGAACCTATGAATGCCAATGCATTGTCTGATATGATAGTGGTTGGCACACCAAACCTGGTCACTATTCCTTCATAAAAGTCTAGTATGTTAGACTCATTTACTTCTTTAAGCACTATTACTTTGGTCCACTTGGTGAAATAGTCCATTGCCATGAGAATCCACTTGTGGACTTGGATTGAGTTTGGATTGATGACCCCGATGAAGTCCAATCCCCATTGCATAAATGGTAGGTCAACCAAAATTGGGTGCAATGGAAGCGTTGCTAGTTTTTCTTTTCCTGTGAAGAGTGCACATTTCTTGCACTTTCTTATCCATGTATAGCAGTCACTGAACACTTTGTGGGCCAATAATACCCTGCCTTCATTATCTTGAGAGCTATTACTTGTGGGGAAAAATGTCCTCTAGAATATCCATCATGAAAATCTCGTAACACCCTCTCAATTTGACTTGTCTCAATGCATCTCAATATAACTCCATTGATGTCTTTCTTGAACAAAACACCATCAACAAACACATATGGAATGGATTGTAATCTAAAGTATCTCCTCTTTGCTTTACTCATTTCTGGAGGGCATAGGCCTGCCTTTGTAGGAAGTGTATCATATTCTGAGTCCAATAAGGAGCGGGCACATCATCATTTTCCTGTTCTTGACCATCATGTAGTACCAAGACAGTCTCTTTTTCATCACCTGCTTCAACTTGCCGACTCAAAGCTAGCTGTTCACATAGTCCTTTTCCACGTACTAGTTTTGTGACCTTGATCTCGATGTCATATTCCATGACACGAGTTATCCATCCTGCACGTTTCTCATTCAAATCCTTGTTTAGAAGAAAGTCCTTGAATCCCGCATGAGAGACCAACAATTGGATCTTGTTGTTTGAGACTAGGTGCTTGAATTTATTTAAGCTCCTGATCACTGCAAGGACATGCTTTTCAATGAAAGAGTACCTTGTTTCATATTCCTCCAAGCCTTGACTGAAGAAAGTAACTGGTTGTTCTAATCCCTCTTTGTTTTGTTGTACCAAGATTGCAGAAATTATGTCTCCACCACCGAAGGCATATAGCATGAAGTCCTTGGAGAAGTCTGGATTGACGAGAGTTGGAGCTTGAGATATAGCCTCTTTTATTGCCTCAAAACTTGCCTTGCCTTCGGATGTCCACTTTAATGACATGTTCTTCTTTAACATCGGCGTTATTGGCTTTACGAGAGCTACAAAGTTTGGAAAAACCTACGTGATAAAATTGATCCTTCCTAAGAAGCTTTGAAGAGCCTTCTTGTGACTTGGTAATGGCAACGCTCGAATTGCTTCAACTCTATCTGGGTCAATCGTCAACCCCTCCTTTGAAACAATATGGCCTAGAAGTTTTCCCTCGCGAGCCAAGAATATGCATTTTTTGGGATTCAATGATACCCCAAATCTTCTACACCTCTGAAATACCTACCTCAGATGAAAAAGGTGATCTGCTACATTTTTGGAGAATACAGTGATGTCGTCAAGATATATCAGAACTATTTCATTGATCAACCCCTTAAATTCCATATCCATTACCCTTTGGAAAGTGGCTCCAGCATTTGATAGCCCAAATGTCATTTTCTTGTAGGCATAGGTGCCCCATTTGGTGGTGAAAGCCATCTTGAATTGGTCCTCTTCTTTCACCATTATCTGATTATACCCTGAGTAGCCATCGGAGAGAGAGAATCTCTCCAAACCGGATACTACTTGCAATATTTGTTCCATTGAAGGAAGTGGGTAACGGTCTTTGAGAGATGCCCTGTTGAGGTCTCGGAAGTCCACACACAACCTAATTTCTCCACTCTTCTTCCTGACCGGAACCAAGTTTACAACCCAGCTTGAGTGCTTGATCGGGAATATAATGCTTGCCTCTATTAGCTTGTTTAGCTCTTTCTTCATTAGAGGCTCAATGTGAGGATTGATTGGTCTCTGCTTCTGCCTGATGGGCTTGGCATCTGAATCCAATTCTATGGTATGTTATGCTAACTTCGAATTGAATCCTCTCAAGTCTTCATAGCTCCAAGCAAAGACATCTGGAAATTCTTGGCAAAGCTGTATGAAATCTGATTTCTCCTGCTCAATGGCCACTTTACCAATTTTAAGTGTTTTGCCTTCCCCAACCAGAATTGGCTCTGAATCTTTTCTCTTGACCTGTATGTTAGCCTTTTCCTTATGAAACTGGTCGTTAGGGTTGAAGATAGACTCCAACGTTACTAAACCCTTAGCACACATGTTTTTCTGCAGCTGTACTACTTGATCCCCGCATCTTCTTGCTCTCTAGTCTGTCCTAATTCCTAGTTGAGAATTCAGCCTCTTCTTGTAAAAAAATTGATGATCCGTTGATTGTTCTCAAACACTGCCAAATTGTGTTATTATCTGGAATTGTTGGCCTCATAATCACATGCATATGTGGTTATGTTGTTTCCCTTCTAATGTTGTCAACCACATTAAATGTTGCTCCAATTGCCATGCGAGCCTATTTGTGGCTTCATTTTTCTTTCTAGGTATGGACATGATGTTGAAAGCTTCGAAATCCTTAATGAGGTCCCATACCCTGTTCTTATAGTTCTTCAACAGTTCATTCTTTGTAGCATGTTGTCCCCTGACTTGGTTGACGATTAGCTCGCTATCCCTAAACACCTGCAAGTTCTTTATGCCCCTTTTCCAGCCCAATGAAGTCCATGAATCAAGGCCTCATATTCAATGTGTTTGTTTGAACAGGAAAACTGGAAACGAAAAGCTGAATAATATTTGATGCCTTGAGGTGAAACAAACATAACTCCTCCTCCTGCACCTTGCCTACTCCTTGATCCATCGAAAAAAAACTGCCATACCTCATTGTCATCCTTATGGTCTGGTTTGGTGATGCTAGGAATAGGCTGGTTTTCTTCATGTATGCAATAGACTCCTAGCTCAGATTCTTCTACTTCTTGGTAGGGATCAAAAGCATGTACGTTCCTCGCCCATTCACTAAGAGTCAAATCTGGGATGCTTCCAACTTTGGTGTTAGCTTCATCTGTGCTTGGATAATCTTCTTGATCAAATGTTGAATAGTTGGCATTGATTTGGCTTGGAGTATGAGGCTCAATATGAAAGTTTGCAATTGGTTCAGATCTGATTGTGACCTTAGTACCATATCTTGTTCTGAACAACATGTGTGACTAGTCAGTAGATAAGTAGCCTCCAATTCTAGCTGTGAAATCCCTTGATAAGCATAGGGTAAAGAGTGGTGGAAAATCTATCACTGACACATCTTACAAAACGGTAACATTGGGGCATGCATGTAAGGTAATATTCAAAACTTTAATCACTCCCATCATTGCTACCGTTGTCCCATCCAATTGCACTACCCCCTTTGATATGACTTCATATTGGAGACCCAACTGATCAACTATTTGCTTGGGCATGACATAACTACTTGCCCCAGAATCAATCATGCAATTGTGTACTAGTTTATCCCCAATGATTAATGAAACATAGAATGGAGGGGGTTTCAAAACTTTACCTTATTTTCCTCCATGATTCCCTTCAGATGAGCAACATTTGTGAGGACATTCTCTTGCATATGGACCTGCTGGTTTGAAGTTGACCAATTCTTCATGGCAGCTTGTAGAAGATCTCTTTGGCCTGGGATGGATAAAGATTCCCACATTGATATATTCACATTTGTCTTCTTCATTTGATCAATGATGCTAAATGGGGATGAAATATCTCTTTTTTGTCCTTTAGCCTACACATTCCTTTCTTGCGCATGGGCAGAAACAGTTGGCATTTGAGTTGGCTTAGAAGGTGGTTTGGGCTATCCTTGCATGTTTGGAACTATATTTTGCTTACCAACACCTTGTGGAGTGATGGAAGGTTGTAGATCATTCGGTTCTAATGACTTCCCTTCACCAATATTCCTCTTCTTTGATCTTGTGTTAGCTACTACACTCGAGAAATTGTTTGATTCATACCACAAAAATCCTCGCCTTACCAATTCACAAGTGCGGTATCATTTGGAGTTGTTTTGCTTTGAGTTGTCCCTTGTTTCTGATTTGTTTCTTGACTCACTTCACCCTCTATGCCGGTAGTTGTCACCATTAAGGCTTGGTTCAAAGCACCATTGAAGCACATAGATTGGTTGTGAGGTTCATGCATGGGAAAAACCAATCATACTCTTGAGCTATGTTGTTTTGCAGACCGGCACTAATGCTTTAGAAGTAGATGCAACATTGGGGTTATAGGGCTGAAATGGTCTATTAGCGGGAGGCCTTACTTGGCTTTGATTTGCAGCTGGATTGGGTGGCCTATTGGGCTGGTATGGTGGCCTATTAGGTTGAGGTTGAGGCTGATAAGAAGGTCTAAAGCTTTGGGTCTCTTTGCCTCTTAAGTGTAACCAGCTCATTTCCAAAATTTTACAATTGTTTCATGACCTCTTGGAGTTCATTTGAAGCACTAGAGGATGAAGTAGAAGTTTCATTTGAACTTTGATTTCTAGGAGTGGGAATAAGAGCCAAAGTGGGTGCTTGACTAGTGCTTGAATTTTCTAAGTTTGGATACAAGGGCATGGGAGGCCTAGGGGCTAGCTTACCAGCTTGAATAAGACATTTTTCAGCCCTAATGGAAATGCTATAAGTAGTAGGTAAGGTTGTGCCTCCCATAGATTGAATTAACATAGAAATATCAGAATTCAAAGCCTTAAGATAATATAGAAAAGCACCTTTAGCTGTTGGCTTGACGGCCACTGGAATCCTATCCCAAGACCTTTGAAATCTGAAGTTGAAGTTAGTCAGCTGCTCATTGGGAGCTCTCTTGATAGTTGTCAATTGTTCTAGTAGAGACAAATTGTCTCCCTTTTCTGCAAACTACTCATGGAGAACTATGCATAACTGATTCCAATTTTGGATAGAACCAACTCTAAGGCTCCTAACCCACTGCAATGCCTTCCCTTTGAACGAAGATGCCAACAATTTGACAGCAACATCCATTTCATTTATCTCATGGATTGTACAAACGTTAGCAATGTCTTCACATGATCACCGGGAGTGGTATGGATTTCTCCAATGAAAAATGGAATGTTCTTCAATGCTGCAATTGGAACTGGATTTTGTGCATTGAGGGCAAGTGGGCTGCTGCCAGTGAATTTGAAAAAGGGTTTGTTGCACCATTCTGATTGGCCTAAGAACCCTTGTTGATTAGATGAAAGGTCTACCGGGTGGAGGGGTTGATAAAGTCTTGTTAGGTGGAGATGGTGATATTTGTGGTCTTCTTCCTCTCCTTCCTCTCGTCTGGTGATAACTTGCAAGTAAAAAAATAACCCTTCTTCTCGAGTATCGGACACTGGTTCAAATTCTTCTCATGTACCTGGTAACTTTGTGTTCTATACCATTGAATTCTATCCCTTCGAGTCACTAGATGTGTTGGGAACGAGCCTCAAAAGGCTGGATTCTACCAAGTTACACACCAAACATGACAATATTAAAAAATAATTTAAAACTTTGAAGGACCCGGAAGATACAGTTCTTCAATTCGGTTATCGGGTCTTGTTGTGCAGCTACTAATCCCCGAAAGGTATAGGTGAAACTCAGGTCATGCAAGGCAACTTACAAAACCTAAAATACACCGTGTCGGAACTTGGGACATGCTCGACACCTGGGAAAACCCGAAATACTAAAAACTATGAAATTTTGAAAGTCAAAATATCAAAAATCTAAGAATACCCTTTTGAATATTATCCCCGATCTATCAACTAGTGAAATTTTGACTTGTTTTGAGCAAGTTAAGTCCTTGAAAATTGATTTCGGAATTCAGCCTGGAAGGTGAAAAAATCTGAAATTGTAAAACCTGTAATTTCTAAGTCCAAATTTTCTTAAAAAATCCTTCAAATCTTGTGGAATGACCTCTTGGTCCCACCGGGTGTGCCAAAACTATTGATGGTGAATCACAGCACCCCTGAATGTCTGCAACTCGATGGGTTGAGACTCTCAGTGCGATTGCATAACATGGAGCTTCTCCCAAGTCTGGGACCTTGTGAATCGGGAAAACTCTCCGAATGAAGGCTGGTTCCTATTCCTCTGTTTAGATGCACACATAAAAATGCAAAGGGTTTAATCAAAAACCTAATCTAACTTTCCAAGGAGACAGGGTAAGAAGATGCATAAAAATAAACCTAAACTAACAAAGGTGATGCACCGAGGAATGAAGAAACATCTGTCTTTCCAATAAACACAAACCATTAAAATGCAATGTGAGATCATGCACAGAGATAACCATATTTGCAAAGAAAGATCGGAAGGATGAAAACGAACATAGAGATGGTTGAGAATCATCCACAAACATGCATTATTTGCTCCAAATATTGATACAATACACTACAAAATGCCAAGAGGCAAAGTTGCATTACAATTTTAGATGGGAGGTTTGAACTCCACAAATTCACCTACCAAAGAGAAGAAGGGAGGGGCAAAACAAGAATGTACAACCTTTAGAAAGAAGCCCCTCCTTAAAATTTATAGGAAGAATGAGAGAGAAGAGAGAGGAATTCCAAATCTACCCCAACCACCTCCAGGTTGCATTTAATTCATCTCATTATGGCGGTAGGTGAGAACCTTAGCAAACCCAAAAAATGGTGAATTGTATTTTGCATTTTTGAAGAACTTGTTCTCACCCAATTAAATATATCTAATCGTAGTTGGACAGAGGACCTCGTAATCTTTCTGAAAAGTCCAACCTTGCGTGAATCTGAGCTCCCTGTGAAAAGTTATGGCCATTTGAATATCTGGGTTAGGGTTTGCTTCTGTCGGGGTGTCAACGCTCAAAATGTTATGCACCTCCAACCTGCGCCTTGGGCACAAATTTTGTCATGTCGACACTTTGTGTTGTGCACCTCTAACCTGCACCTTGGGCATGAATTTTTTCATGTCAACATTTTGTGTTGTGCGCCTCCAACCTGCGCCTTGGGTGCAAATTTTGTCATGTCGACACTTTGTGTTGTGCACCTCCAACCTGCGCCTTAGGCACGAATTTTGTCATGTTGACACTTTGTGTTGTGCACCTCCAACCTGCACCTTGGGCATGAATTTTTTCATGTTAACACTTTGTGTTGTATGCCTCCAACCTGCGCCTTGGGCACGAATTTTTTCATGTTGACACTTTGTGTTGTGCACCTCTAACTCTCGCGCTTGGGTGTGAATTTTGTCATGTCAACACTTTGTGTTGTGCACCTCCAACCTGTGCCTTGGGCATGAATTTTGTCATGTCAACACTTTGTGTTGTGCGCCTCCAACCTGCGCCTTGGGCGCAAATTTTTTCATGTCGACACTTTGTGTTGTGCGCCTCCAACCTGCGCCTTGGGCACAAATTTTTTCATGTCAACACTTTGTGTTATGCGCCTCCAACCTGCACCTTGGGCACGAATTTTGTCATGTCGACACTTTGTGTTGTGCGCCTCTAACCTGCGCCTTGGGCGTGAATTTTTTCATGTCAACACTTTTGTTGTGCGCCTCAACTGCGCCTTGGCGCGAATTTTGTTATGTTGACACTTTGTGTTGTGCGCCTCCAACCTGTGCCTTGGGTGCGAATTTTTTCATGTCGACACTTTGTGTTGTGCGCCTCCAACCTATGCCTTGGGTGTGAATTTTTTCATGTCGACACTTTGTGTTGTGCACCTCTAACCTTTATGCCTTGGGTGTGAATTTTTTCATGTCAACACTTTGTGTTGTGTGCCTCCAACCTGCGCCTTGGGCGCAAATTTTGTCATGTCGACACTTTATGTTGTGCACCTCCAACCTGTGCCTTGGGCACGAATTTTTTCATGTCGACACTTTGTGTTGTGCACCTCCAACCTACACCTTGGGCGCAAATTTTGTCATGTCAAAACTTTGTGTTGTGTGCCTCTAACCTGTGCCTTGGGCACGAATTTTGTCATGTCGACACTTTGTGTTGTGCGCCTCCAACCTGCGCCTTGGGCACGAATTTTGTCATGTCAACATTTTGTGTTGTGCGCCTCCAACCTGCACCTTGGGTGTAATTTTTTCATGTTGACACTTTGTGTTGTGCGCCTCCAACCTGCACCTTGGGCGTGAATTTTGTCATGTCGACACTTTGTGTTATGCGCCTCCAACCTGTGCCTTGGTTGTTGGTGATGCAATAAATATCGGGCTTTGAGTTTCTTTGATTTCCATATTCTTCTGTTTGTCTATATTTACCCAGGGGGAAGATATATACAACATCTACCTCATATTGTGTTAACACCATAATCAAATCCGTTGAAATCTCAAGAAATAGTTGATTTGACTTCCTTTTGCTAAAATAACCCCTTAAGCTTCTTAAGAACAAGGTCCTTGGTGAGTTGGTGGTTAGAGAAATATATTAGAAACTAAAAAAACTAAAACCATTTTGAGTACCCTTTAATCTCCTTGAGGTGTGGTTAAAATGTTTTGGCTCAACTTACAATGTAGATGCCCTTTCTTACTATCCCTCCTTCTAGGCTTATATCTCTTCTACTACCCTTGCTAAATGTCAATTTTTGGTATAAAATTTGCTAGTGAGGTTCATCCCACACATAAATTTCCATTTGAAGTACCCATTTGGGCCTAGATTCACTGTGCGAGTTTTAGGGTAACTTGTTGCAATTTCCACACTAAACACACACAAATACAACACTAAAAAATATTGAAATAAAATTTTTTTGACTTAAATTATAGTATACATGACACTATAAGAGATCACCTAGGACTACACATGAAACATGATATGTTTTCACAACATTAAACCACATAGATAACATGAAAACATGTGATGCCCATCAAGGCCACATTTCTTTTGCAAGACACAACATTACAATTCAACTACAATATACACTTACGTAGATATGGTCTTACCACAACACATTTAGGATTACACATTTATTACAATTATATTTCAATCTTCAATTTAAGTTTATAAAAGTCTCATAAAATGTAAATCATATATTCCTTTTCCTCTTGCTAGATTTCCTCTATACTATTTAACATTTAACTTACAATGTATCTCATTTAATAAAATCATTGACATTATTTCACTTGTTTATTTCACTCATTTAGTAATAGGGTATTTATTTGAACACAAAACTAATTACCTACACAAGGATACTAGGTGATATGCTTAGGATTCAATCCTAAGGGAATGCATATTGATCTTATACCATACCTCCATTACGCAAAAGAACAAGTGTGAATCCAAAGGAGGGAAGGTTCACATCTTTTCTCAAGGATTTAGGGTCAAGTTTCTTTCATTAATTTATAAATTGATAATTGAGTTAGTACATAATAAGTATTATAGGAAACATGTTATTTATCCATAGTGAGAGGGTTTAATCACATTACAAGGAAGATCATGTTTCACTTTCCTATGGAATAACATCCCATGGTTACACTTCGCAAGGCCAAGCAACAATTATAAGTTTACTATAGTTATGTTAAAATAGTTAGTTTAAGAATATGAAGGCTCTTAACATGACAACATACTTCCTTATTTTTGTTTTTAGATTGCGTTTTATGAGTATCATTTTTGTCCAACTCAAGAGGTTTTTTCATAACTAGGTCATATGCCTTTTGTAATAAATTGTGTGACCTATTTTTAAGAGGGAAATTTGTATCCTTATGAGACTAATAGTCCTTGTCTTATGGGATTTTTCTAAGAACATGATAACCTTAGACATCCATTACCTAATAGAACTAGTGGGAGAGCAAGATGGATTAGTTCATCATCTTAAGGAGTTATGGTTCACATTAGAGTTTACATAATGTGGGTCTTGTTTCTCACCATAAGATGGTTTAAACATGATATGAGAATGACCTAAATTTCACCTTTATCCAAGCACATCATCTTATGGTTATGTTTTCAAAAAATAATCATACACTACAACGTTGTTGAGTTTCACAATTAACTCATAGTATCACATCATAGAACCCAAATGACAACTGAGATTGGGTGTCGAGTTCATTTATGATCCCAACCCTTAAAGATGATTTTTAAGGGTAGTTGGCAATCTTTTCCACCTAATACTCTTCACTCTACACGTGCACCCGATAAAGAGGGATTTAAACTATTTTCAATGTTGGTTTCCAAAGGAGTACGACCTTAAGAGAACACATTATCCTTACTACATACACGATTACAAAACCTATGAGGGAACCACATACTCAAGACAACATTGGACCATGTCATTCTTAACTGTTGGGCTCACAAAATTGTCGCTAAGCATATAGACTATGATGAAAACTCAAACTTGGATCCTATTTACCTACACTAGAAGGTGTCATTGAGTGTAAAGATTTAAGTTCATCCTAAGGTTTTAGTTTCCTCTGTGCTAAGAAAGATCATGCGAGAAGGGTAGATATGCAAAATTTTTAAACTAAGCTTGACTGTTATATATAGGTTTTCTTTGTATATTTTCCAGTTAAATAACACAACACTCTAGAAATTTCATCATAAATTTCACAACGATAATGCACTATAAGATGTCAAATTCAATTTCATTTAACATATTTATCCAACTTTACAATACAAAATTTGGGGTCAAAATAACACCCATGTTTAGATGAACATTTCCCTTACACACTAGCATCTTTCAAATATTGCAAAACTTCAATAATAACCTTTTAACACTTCGCAAAATGTTAAATTATCCTCCACAGTTTCATTTAACATATATATCCAACACCCCATTTTTTTACCATATGTAAATCTGAATCAAAAGGACACCTAGAGTTACATGCACATTTCCCAAATCATCCATATAACTAGCATCTCATACACATTAAAAAATACAAAAAATAAAGTTTAGTGTAACATAACAATACATATATATATTTTTCCATTAATGTACATAAATTATAATAATGTACAATGAACTACAACCATTCCTATTTGTCATTTAAATTGCATCCTGCAACACCAAGTGAGCATGAAATCAATGATAAATCACTGGCATGACATCCACCTAAGTTTAGCATAATCAAAGTTTTTTAGTTTTCCATTTACATAGTAATAAAAATTTACACTCGAAAAGAGAGAGTTAGAGATGTATATTCATTTCATTTCACTTCATTTCTTAACTAAGGAGAGAGAAAGAGATAGGGAAGAGAGAGAAACACTATTTTTCAAAAAGTCACATTTCACACAACAAGCCACAAAAGAAAGTTTCATACATTTTTCATACGTATCAATAAATTTCTCATCAGTTTATTGTCTTTCCTAGGGTCATGTGGCATTATTTCACATTTTCTACTAGTTGTGAAAACATCGAATTTATCTCGGAGGATATAAAACAATGCTTGAAAAATGTCTTCGATTAGAAAATATACAATGGGTAAATTCATACGATTACTACTATATACCAAGAATACATAGGAACCGACGGTACTCCAAAATGGAAAATGGTTTACAAATGACGGCGAGTTTTTCAGGGCCATCGGTCGTAATTGGGCTAGTTGCAACAACACCCAATTTTAGCTTGAGGCCTAAGAAACATCATCCAAAAAATGACTTTCGATGGATCGGATATCCACAAGAATATTCTTACGTGTCATCCTATAGATGGGGAATTCATCGGATTCGATAGAATTGGGTGTCGGTAAAAGGTTGTAAATGACGTCGAGTTTTCTAGAGCCGTTAGTCATAATTGGTCCAATTGGACCTAGTGAAACTACGACTAGAGGCCTACAAAACAACGTTACAAAACTATAAATTATTTAGTAAAAATAGTAGAGGTTTGTGAAGATCAAGCATTTCATTAGTCAAGGTCCAAATGGCGAGCTGAAACGAAAACCAACTTTTTAGTTTTAGCAGCTTCTTAAAAGTGAAAAACGGAGTAATAGGGCTCATAGAGGAGCGGAAAGGAGAGTGCAAATGGTCAAACAAGGTAAAGATAATTCTTGATGTGACTCTCTACATAATAAGGAACACATATGATGCTTGACATCTCTTTTACGAGGATCATAGTGTTATTTTACAAGTCTCTAGAAATTACATTTTTCTAACTTTATAAGGTGGACGAAAAAGGTTGTTTTAGTTAACTCATCTAGCTCTTGCCAATACCAACGACAAGAGCACCAAATTTTGACACCTGCTTTTATCACCACATAAGGTTGTGGTCGCGACATGGTTGAGGTTAAAATTATAAATCAATAGCATAAATTATGTAGTGTTATTTTATTGACAACATCCACTAACTCTCACCAATACCGGTGGACACAAGTGCCCAATTATGACATCCTGGGTTAACAATGTATGAGGTTGAGTGAGAGATCTTGTTTGATGGTCAAGGTGTAACTTAGTTACACAAATCACAAGGTGGAGTTTTTTTAAAAAACTATCTAGTTTGGTTAAATATCCAAATGTATAATTATCCACTTTGGTTTACTATTTCTGTTATATTGCAAATGAAGAACCAAAATACAAAAATTATAAAATATGAAGGTAAGGAGACCATTCTCGGAGGGACGAATCTGGTAAAAATTATGGGATTTGGTTTTGTATCTCAAATAGGCATTCCGTCAAGTGGTTTTCACGCATCCACCATTCCCACAATTTGTATTTGCTTGAAATATTTGATACCCATTGCAAAAAACAATTTGAGTATTCTCCTCAATAGCCGCATCCTTTCAAACCATGTTGGAAATGTTAGCATCATTTAGAGCCTTGTAGATTTCAGATTCTATCATTCTACACTCAAGAGAGTTGAGAGTTGATTTGGCTAATTCAAATTCATTTAAAATGTTAAATGATGGAGCATCTTCTAACTGTTGGGCTAGGCTTTCTCCCATTTTAAATGGTTTTTCATCCATTCTACCATGACTTTTCCCATAGACATATGTTTTTGATACATGTAAAAAAGTTGAAGCTTCCTGCAACTTCTTCCAAATTCCATGGCCATATATGTTTCTTTTGTATTTGTCTCCAAGGAAACATCATACCTTGCATCAAATGATGTATAAGTTGCAAGATTTAAAATAATATCTATATGTTTTATAAGCTTTTCAACCACATTCGTTTTTGAATTATAAGATTTTCCATTGAAACATCTCCAAAGAACTACAATAATTTTTGACAAAGTACAAACTCCTCGCATGATCTCCATAAATATATCTTAGATAGTTGAATAACTCGAATAGATTATTTCATTCTTCACCTTTCGAGAAATTTATCCTTCAAATCCTTTGCCTTGATAACCAGAACAATTTTCTAACTTATGGTTGAGTACTCAATATTTTCTCAATCACCCATTTTGCAAGGAAGCTGTTGGACCGGTGACAAGAAATTTGCCAAAGCCTTTTGTCAAAACCATTTCGTGCATATCCTATTGTCAATGATGTCCACAAGACCACATTTTTTTAGATATTTTGTCATATAGTTCATGTTCCCGTCTATTCTTTCACATTTTGCATACATGTCTACTAGAGCATTTGCAACTACTACATTTGAAAAAATACTCTATCTTTTATGATTTGATGGATGTCCATACCATGTTCCAGGGATTGTATTTTGGCATAGGGCGGAAGTACATAGGAAAATGTAAACTGATCAAGTTGGAGACATGTTTGTTTCACAGGTGAAAAATGTGACTGTATCATGAGGAAACCCATGTATTTTGTACACTACACTACCGAAACCATTTTCCATCGAATATTTTTCGTTATTTTATTTGGTAAAGTATTGCAATAATTTCAATGCCAATGCTATCCACCGCAAATATCCATCTCACACTACCCTCACTTGCAACTATCCATTACTTTGCTAAAACTTACAACATTGACATGGGTATCAGTGTGGTTAGTGCCTCTAGGTCTCATTAAAGTGCTTGCATTATTATGCACGGAAAAATTATAGTTACGTAGGCTAATTATTATGCCCATGTGCTTGATGTACTATCCATGTCCATGCCAATCCTCCCCAACTACTCACCATCAATTCTCCAATCGCCTCCTTAATTTCTACCTTTACCTCCACTTCCCATTACTTTATTTTTTTTATTTAAGTTTTTTAATTTGATGCGGAACTACATTTCCATCCCCTTATAAGATCATCCTCCTCGATTCGACACAAAAGCAAGGCTACAAGTCACAATGACAAATATTGTCTAGGGGAAAGAATTATGTCGTTAAAACGTGACCACAAGATATAAGGAAAGTCTTGATGATTTCTTAATGTTCTGTGAAGATTGGTAGTTCTAGTTTACATTATTACTTAGTTAATCATTTTCCTTTACAATATTTATTGATCTTAAGATCTTAATATTTCAATTTTTTACGATTTTAGTTTATCTATTTTTCGTGGGTGCCCAATAAAAACTGACATCACAATACCACACCAAGGCCAAACACAACACTAATGGTTCACAAGACATCATGATATGTACCTTCATACTATATCACATCACAAGAACTCAACCAAACCATGGAAAGAACATACACAACCCACTCAATATAGTAATTTTCACACACATGCCCCTCACACAAAATTACTTACAACATAAGAAGACTATAACAACATGGAATTCCAAACAATACACATACAAAGGTTTCACAAAACTCAAGACCATAACTATAGTTACATACTTTCAAAATGGGAATCAAAACATACCCTCAATAAGGAGCACCAATCCTCAACATTACAAAACACAATTGAACCCACATGAGTACACATAAATCATAATACAATAACATACACCTCCTAAAACATAAAAACAAATCCATATACTTCCAAAAAATCATAAAACAACTCCATATACCCCCAAAGCATCATAAAATAATCTCCACATACCTCCTAAAGCAGCACTAACAACTCCATATACCTCCCAAAGTGTCACAAAACAACTCCATATACCTCCTAAAGCATCAAAAATGGCTACATATACCTCCCAAACATCATAAACAACTACATATATCTCCCAAAGCATCACAAAAATGTCCATATACATCCCAAATCATCACAAAATATCTCCCTATACCTCCCAAAACATTATAGAAAACTCCATATACCTCCCAAGCAATAAAACAAAGATAAATTTTCATTTTAGCTCCACAAAGAGGTCGGTCACCCCTATGGCCATGGGCACATAAGGTCCAAACACTTCTAACCCAAGTGACATAATAATTCATGATTCAACAATCCACTAGTTATCTATAACTCCATGGGGCATACCCCGATAGAGCAGAGAGGGTCCATAGGTTCAACCACTCCATGGTGAATCCCATGACACTATTCCAACACATCATGACATTAGAACTAGCATAACAATCCGCTTTAAAAGGCAAGTGGTAAAAATATCAAGCCTTAGGCTACGCTATACAAAAATTTAAACTTGATACCTAAATTTAAAACTAAGAAAAACAAATGGCCAAATATCCATAATTAGTGTACAAATCCACATATTAGTGCAATAACCAAATAAAATTCCCAAAATATAAGAACATGTCAATAAAGAAAATTGTTGGTTCTGACAAAAAAGGAGATAATGATCAATTTATGAAAAAAATACGTATAGAGAAATATCACATTACAATCAATATGTGTCCTCATATGACCACCAAAGGTGTACTCATTGAGTTGCTGGCACTCAGACATCGAGCCGTGGCTCGTAAAATACCATATCAAATAATACAACTGTAAGAATCTCTCGAATAATCCATCCATACTCACATAAGGCTCAACATATTCAAAATCACATAGGATTGCTCGAAGGACAACCCAATATGAGCGGGGGTGGATAGTTTGCATAAGGTGAGCCTAAGGTGGTGCACATCCACAATATAATGAGCAAGATCGAAGTATAATAAATAGTTAGAAGTGGGTTTTCAGTCTATATAAGACTCCACTTCCTCACTCATACTCGGCTCAAGATTATGAAAACTTGGTCCACGCCTTCTATCTCCACACATACACTCTTAATGATTACTCCCCTTAGGGTCATCTAGTGTAAGGTTCACAACATAATACACAACTACATCACTAACACAATGGTGATTCATGCACATTAACCATAACATCTTACACATGGTATATATACAAGGTATAACAAAATCATTACTTTCATGGGTTATAATACATAGCATTTCCACATAATGCACCCAAAGTTTAAGTGTTGTCTGATAGGGGTCATACGTTGACCATATGCCCTTAAATAATGACATGAACCATCATATATTACAAAAATTATACGTATGATGAACACAATGACTAACATTACAACATATAGTCAATTACAATATAACATGGTGACACACATGATTCATCACAATATGGTGGTGACATCACGATACAATCCCATTCACTATACACCAATCTTGTCATAAAACACATCAACACACCTACATATCAAAAATGTCAAAATGCTCCAACACTTTACAATCCACAATAACATTCTTTTCACACACAACAAGGCAACACATCACACATGAATTCCTCATTGAATCCACAAAAAGGAGGGTGAATACCCTCATCACAAGCACATCAACATGATAACAAGTATGGACTAAGTGACATGCACAACATGTGCGTTCATAATATTAGAATTACAACGTTGGTCGCATAAAACCATATATCACATTACTCTTCCCATCTCCACCACCACCATGTAGAATCATCACAACTCTAATCCATTTCGAGGTTCGAGAGCATAAACCTCGGTCGATACCAAATGTAATGCCCACATTAAACACACACAAATATAACACTAAAAATACAATAATCATTTTTCTGACTTAAATTGTAGTACACATGACACTATAGAAGATCACTTAGGACTACACATGACATGTGATATGTTTGCACAACATTAACCCACATAGATAGAATGAAAACTCGTGATGCACATCAAGGCCAATTTTTATTACAAGGCACAACATAACATGATTCAAATACAATATACACTTACATACTTCCCATGGAATGATATTTTAGGATTACACATTTATTACAATTATGTTTCAATATTTTTCTTAAGTTCAAGAAAGGCTCATAATATGTGAATCATACATTCCTTTTCCTCTTTCTATATTTACTCTATAATGTTTAACATTTAACATACAAAGGTATCTAATTTAATAAGAATCATCGACATTATTTCACTTAATTGTTTATTTTGTTCATTTAGTATTATAAGGTATTTATTTGCACATAAAAATAATTACCTACACACAAGGATACTAGGTGATATCCCTAGGATTCACTCATAAGGGTATGCATCTTGATCTTATATCATACCTCCATTACACAACGGAACAAGTGTGAGTCCAAAGGAGGGAAGGTTCACATATTTTCTCAAGGATTTAGGGTCAAGTTTCTTTCATTCATTTATAAATTGATAATTAAGTTAGTACATAATAAGTATTATAGGAAATAAGTTCTTTATCCATAGCAAGAAGGTTTAATAACATTACAAGGAAGATCATGTTTCACTTTCCTATGGAATAACATCCCATGATTACACTTCCCAAGGCCAAGCATCAATTATAAGTTTACTTGCAATTATGTTACGATAGTTAGTTTAAGAATATGAAGTTCTTAACATGACAACATACTTCATTTTTTTTTTTCTAGGTTAGGTTTCGAGTATCATTTCCATCCAACTCAAGAGGGTCTTCCATAACTAGGTTCATTTGGCTTTTGTAGTGAATTATGTGACCTATTTGTTAACAGGGGAATTTGTATCCTCATGAGACTACTAGTACATGTCTTATGTTATTTGTCTCTAAGAACATGATCACATAGTTACACATCACACATCCATTACCTAATTGAACTAGTGGGAGAGAAAGATGGATTAGTTCATCATCTTAAGGGGTTAGGGTTCACATTAGAGTTTACACAATGCGGGTATCGTTTCTCACCACAAGATGGTTTAAACACGATATGAGAATGACCTAAATTTCACCTTTCTCCAAGCACATCATCTTATGGTTACATTTTCACAAACTAATCATACACTACAATGTTGTTAAGGTTCACAATTAACTCATAATATTGAACCATAGAACCCAAACAACAATTGAGATTGGGTTTAGTTCATTTATGATCCCAACCCTTAAAGGAGACTTTTAAGGGTAGTTGGTGATATTTTCCACCTAATACTCTTCACTCTACACGTGTGCCCGAAAAGAGGGATTTAAACTATTTTTAATGTTGGTTTCCAAAGGATTACTACATTAAGAGAACACATTATCCTTACTACACACACGATTACAAAACCTATGAGGGAACCGCTTACTCAAGACAACATTGGACCATGTCATTCCTAACTATTGGATTCACGAAATGTCGCTAAGCATATAGACTATGATGAAAAATCAAACTTGGGATCTTATTTACCTATACTAGAAAGTGTCATTGAGTGTAAATATTTAAGTTCATCCTAAGGTTTTAGTTTCCTCTGTGCTAAGAAATATCATGCGAGAAGGGTAGATATGCACAAGTTTTAAACTAAGGTTGATTATTATATTTATGTTTCCTTTCTATATTTTCTAGTTAAATAACACAACCTTTCTAGAGATTTCATCATATAAATTTCACAACGAGAATGCACTATAAGATGTCAAATTCAATTTCATTTAACATATTTATCCAACTTTTACAATACAAAATTTGGGGTCAAAATAACACCCATGTTTAGATGAACATTTCCCTTAAACACTAGCATCTTGAAAATATTGTAAAACTTCAATAATAACCTTTTAACACTTCCCAGAATGTTGAATTATCCTCTAAAATTTCATTTAACATATATATCCAATCCCCTCTTTTTTACCATATGTAAATATGAATCAAAATGACACCTATAGTTAAATGCACATTTCCTAAAGCACCCCTAAAACTAACATCTCATACACATTAAAAATTTCAATAATAAAATTTACTGTAACATAGAAATACATATATATTTTTTCCATTAACATACATAAATTACAATAATACACAATGAATTACAACCACATCGTTTCACCATTTTACTTGCATCCTGCAAAACCATGTGAGCATGAAATCAATGAAAATTGATTGGCATGGCATCTACCTATGTATAACATAATTAATGTTTTAGTTTTCCATTTAACTAGTAATAATAATTCACACTAAAAAAGAGAGGGTTAGAGACATATATTCATTTCATTTCATTTCTTAACTAAGGAGAGAGAAAGAGATATGGAAGAGAGAAAAACACTATTTTTTCAAAAGTCACATTTCACACAAGAAGGCATAAAATAGAGTTTCATACAATTTTTCATACGTATCAATAAATTTCTCGTCAGTTTATTGTCTTGCCTAGGGTCCTACGACCTTATTTCACATTTTTCTACTAGTTGCGAAAACATCAAATTTTGGCTCAGAGGCTAAAGAAGCATGCTCGAAAAATGTCTTCCAATGGGTAAATAAATAATGGGTAAATTCCTATAAGTACTCGTATGTACCAAGAATTCACAAGAACTAGCGAATTCAAAACTAGAAAATGGTTTACAAATGGTGGCTAGTTTTCTGGGGCCATCAGGTCATAATTGGGCTAGTTGCAACAACAAATTTTAGCTCGAGGGCTAAGAAACCTCATCCAAAAATGAATTTCGATAGATGGGATCTCCACAGAAGATTCCTACGTGCCCTCCTATATATGGGGAATTCATCAAGTCAACAGAAATGGGAATTGGAAAACCGGTTAAAATGCTTGACGAGTTTTCTAGAGCAAGAGGTCGTAAATGGTCTAGTTTGACCTAGTCAAACTACAACTGGAGGCCTACAAAACCCCATTACCAAACTATCTAGAAATTTTTTTCCCCAAACTAAAGGTTCCAAGAAATTGTCTAGTAAAAATACTAGAGGTTTGCGAAGGTGAACAAGAATTTTGTTGCTTAGGGTCCAAACGGCAAGCCGAAATGAAACCCAACTTTTTAGTTTTAGCATCTTCCTAAAAGTGTAAAAAGAGTAATAGGGATCCTAGAGGAGCCAAAAAGAGAGATAAAATGGTCAAACGAGGTTGGGATAATGTTTGATTCAACTCTCTACATAACAAGGAACACATACGATGCTTAACATCTCTTTTATGGGGATTAGAGTGTTATTTTGCAAGATGGAGAGAAAAGATTGTTTTAGTTAACTATTCTAGCTCTCACCAATACCAATGGACACAAGCACCAAGTTTTGACACCCTAGTTTTAGCATTGCATAAGGTTGTGGTCATGACACGGTTGAGGGTCAAATTGTAAGTCGGTAGCATAAATTATGAGGTGTTGTTTTATTGATGACATCCACTAACTCTCACCAATACCAGTGAACACGAGTGCCCAATTATGAAATCCTGGGTTAACAACGTATGAGGTTGTGGGAGAAATCCGATTGATGGTCGAGGTGCAACTTGGTTATGTAAATCACAAGGTGGAGTTTTGTTGTTTTAAACTATCTAGTTTGGTTAAATATCCAAATGTATAATTATCCACTGGTTTACTATTTTTGTTATATTGCAAATGAAGAACTAAAATACAAATATTATAAAAGATGAATGTAAGGAGACCATTCTTGGAGGGATGAATCGGGTCACAATTGTGAGATTTGGTTTTATATCTCAAAAATGCATTTTATCAAGTGGTTTGCACCCATCCGCCATTCCACCAATTTGTATTTGCTCAAAATATTTGATACCCATTCCAAGAAATGATCTGAGCATTCTCCTCAATGGCCATAGCCTATCGGACCATGTTGTAAATACCATAATCATTTAAATCCTTATAGCTTTTGGATTCTATCATGTTGTACTAAAGAGAGTTGACGATTGATTTGGCTAATTCAAATTCATGTAGAATGTTAAATGTTGGATCATATTCTAATTTTTTGGGTAGGATTTATCCCATTTCAAATGGTTTTTTCATCCATTCTACCATGTCTTCTCCCATTAACATATGTTGTTGATACATGTAAAAAAATTAAAGATTCTTGTAACTTCTTCCAACTTCTATAGCCCTATATGGTCCTTTTATATTTGTCTATAAGGAAATATCATACCTTACATCAAACGTTGTATCAATTGTAGGATTTAAAATAATATTTATGTATTGTATGTTTGTCACCCACATCTGTTTGAATTATAATATTTTCCAAAGTGAAACATCTCCAACAACCGCAACACGTTTTGACAATACAAAATCCTCGTAATGATCTCCATAAATATATCTCAAACATCTCGAATAACTTGGAACAAATTATTTCATTCTTTAGCCTAAGCAATGCAACATTTGAATCCTTTTCCTTGATAATCGAACAACTTTCCAACTTGTGGTTAAGTCCATAATATTTTCTTAATGACCACTTTTGTAAGGAATCATGTTGCACAGTGTGACAAGAAAATATCCAAAGCCTTTTCAACAAAACCATTTCATGCATATCTTACACCAATGTTTTCCACAAGACCACATTTTTAGAAATTCTATCATATAGTTCATGTGCTCGTATATACTTTCACATTTTTCATACACGTCTACCGGAGTATTCACAACTACAACATTTGAAAAATTTCCTCTATTTTCTCCTAGACCTTTGCACTCGAGCTTTGAATACCCCTAAAATTACTCCTCGATTTCGGATTGTGAAAGTTTCAACAATTCCACCAAGATGAAGAGGTAAGCCCTCGATTTTGATCAAATTTCTTACATTTTAGGTTATTTTTGTGATTTTCATGGGTTTTTCAATTTTTTTTTTATGTATACAATTTTTGGTTTGTCATCGTTGCTCAACAAGCTCATAATCCTAAAACCATCCAAATATTCCTCAAAACCCTCCAAACATTCCTCAAAACCCTCCTCCAAACATAGATCCACCTCTGTGGCTCCTTCTGTCCCCATGGAACTAGCAGGAACACAAGTTGATATCATTGAAAGAATCCGACAAAATAAAATTTCCATTGAGAACCTTATTCAGACTATAAGACAAAATCATGCCACAAATCCATCACACATGACTTTAGCCAACACATTCAGAAACATTGATTGGAAAAGTTGACTCCATAACCAACCAAATAGATAGATGGAATACCTTTAGAGGTGATTGTAGGCGGTGGTATGCAGATAAATTATCCCATGCGGCCGTAAAAGACAAAAAAATTACAAAAGACCACATTTGTGCATTATTTACTGACCTGAGAACCAATGCCCCCGTACTACTTGCAAACGGTTCCCAATCCATTGGTTCCATGATGACTGAATCAAGAACAATTTTTGGGACCAATGGTGGATGGTTTTTTATTATCCACCATGCAACAACAATGAGGTTCCTCTCTATTTTTGAAGAAATTATATTGTGAGTTTGTGCTTAATGAGGTCCCAAATTATTTTGAATTTTTGAGTTTTATGGGTGAGGAGGTGGCTCTACACATAGTAGACTGGTGCACATGCATTGGTCAACCAAGGATCCCCATGCCCCAAAACCCCCACTACCTTCAGTTATCCCTCCTATAGTGAAGGAGGTTATGGAGATTGACACACTACATGCATTAAGGGAGCTCACTGACACTCTGACCTAGCATAGTGACCAGATTACATCTGGTGATGTTGGTGGAGGTGCTAGTTCTAGCACACCACACCACTTGTGGATCATGTGGTGCCGTATGCACTGCAGGGGAAAGACATCATTTGTTGGATCACATGATTTATTTTCTCTAGATGAGATGATGGTAGATGTTTTTGGAACTGGTGTAAATGATCTTGGTCTTTCACAAGTAAATGTCAAATAAATATTATATATATATATATATATATATATATATATATATAATAGTTTAATTTATTTTTTTTTAATATATATGTATTTGATTACGTCATGTACATACATGTAAAAATACTATTTTTTTTTTAAACAACAAGAGCCGGTGAAGGACACATCCGGTGTCGACATGCTAGCTACTACAGCTGGGCGTGTTACAGACATAAGTTTCAAGTTGTACTTACATTTCAAATTTCATTTGATTACACTTTTATTATTATAATGTTTCACGTGTACATGTACATATTAATATGTTTGTCTTTTATACGCAGGAGCCTGGCGGGTCATCATCTACTCTGGGCACTGAGGCTACTAGCACACCTCACGTGACTTTTACACAAGTTAGTTTCTCTTTACACTTTGTTTCTAATTGTGGAAGTTTAGTTGTGTATCTACTCTTGTAGGAATTTTGAGACTCGAGTAACATCGAAGCTTCCCTAAGATCATTAAACCTAGATTCCTTGGTTCATTTCTATTAGCAAATTAATATGTATTGGTTATTAGCAAATTAATACATTATGTGTCGATTATGCTTTGGGTTTGTTATGTGGTAGTCATGTAGATTAATATTGATATGTACATGTTTTTGTATAGCTTATGACTACTGCAGAGAGACTCCTCCATATATGAAAATTTTGGAGGCTGTGTAGATATACTACCATAACATCTCAGAGATCCACTAACTCAGGTACAATTTTTAAATTTGTTAAATTTTGGAGGATTTTTTTCTTATTACTTATCTACAATATCAAATTTTGTACATGAAATATTTAATTTGAACTATTTATTTGTATGTAGCCTACCCCTCATGAGTCTACATTTACCATGTGAAACATCGATAACAAATTGATAGGGATCATGAGATTGCGGTAAGATTTCACATGCATTATAAATTCTAAGTTTCTAAATTTTGAATGTATTTTAAAAATTTGGGTGTTAAAAACTTGTTGTTTATGAATGTGCAGGCTAGGTTGTAGGCCTTCTTAGAGACACCTAGGACCACACGGATGAAATCCATAGTGGCATCTCCTCCACTACATCCCCAGGTCATGGACATGCTTCTTCTAGCAGGGGAAAAGAGAGGGAAGATGTTTCATGATTAGATTCATAGGACCTAGATGTATAGATATATATATGCCATCTGGTCCTAGTTCATGATTCTTCATATAGTCCATGTATATAGCCTTATGTGACCACATGTGGTCCTATATGTATGACACACTTAGTTCGATACATGTTATGAACTTATATTTTCAGAGACACGTCCAACACACTTAGTTTGATACATTATATCCATGTTGGTTTTCATAACGATATTACTTCTATGTTTGATTTGATTTCATTGCACATGATATCCTTCTATGTATGTTTTCATAACCATATTAGTTCTATATGTTTGATTTGATTTGATGGCCTCGATTATGTGACCATTATGGATATGATATATGATCTGTTAAATGTTATTGTTAAATGATATATGATATATGATGTTATGTTATATAATGGTTTTGAAGGTTCTTGGGTGCAAGATCATTTTTTTTCAAGAGATTCAAGTGTGGACTTATATCAATTTTCTTATTTTAAGCACGTGGTTAACACACTCCAAAGTGGGAAAAAATGTACATAATTAAAAATGGTCTTGAGGATTTATTACAAGTCATTTTATATGTTTTTAGTGTACTTACAATTTATTTGTTAAGTATTAGTCCAAATTAAACTTGTTATTGATGTGTGTAACAATAAGGTCCTAATTTGAATTCACTTGTAAAAAAATATAAAAACATTGTAGAACTTAGTTAGCACAAGATATGCAAAAAATATTCTTAAGACTCTATTGTGTATTAACATGCTTTAAAAAGAGATCAATTTAACAATCATTAGAGTATTTACATGGTAATGTGTTAACCTTGTTGCAATCTCATTGATGCGAGCCGAGTAGCATGAGAAGTCATGCCCGAGAGGTCGTGGTCCAACAAATTGTCACTTACCAATATGCACATTTGATTGGGGGGGTATATGCCTTCGAACCACCCGATCCGGTGCTATGGAGGGCTCTAGGAGGCCCTTGGTTTTAGAGTCAAACCATCTAATTCGTAGCCTTCCTGGCATTCCTTGAGCCTTCGTGGCATAATTGTTTACAAACTACCTTTTCTAGGTAGTCCTAGGAAATGAATGGAGGCAAGTAGTGAGAAGTCATGCCTCGGATGTCATGGCACCAAACCGACTGTGCCAAAAAATCTAGGTGGCCAGGTGAATGCTAGAGGAGGTGTTTTTCGGTGCTTTCAAAGTGACAACATCATTGCTTCTGGGCTACTTCGTTCGGGCATAGTCCCTTAAGAGCCATGAGACCAAAAAATTATTCAACTTCGACGGGTGACTAATCAAACTACGTGGCACCTAGATATGTCTCGTTAGATCCTGCAACTCAGCATATGGACCCTCTATAATATTGTCTCTAGTTTTTTCCATTTCCATCGGTGCTCTCGTTATGCCTATTGTTTGAATACGTGCGTGAAATAGTATAGTTTGAGCCGATGTAAGGTTCATCAAATGCTATATTTTACAAACGGTGGGTTCATGGCACCAAAATGACTATGACAAAACATTTCTGAGGTGGCTAGGTGAATGCTAGAGGAGGTTTCATTTGGTGCGACAAAATCGTTTTTCTTAGGCTACTTTGTTTGGGCATAGTCCCTTAAGAGCCTTGAGACCAAAAAATCATTCAACTTCAACGGGTGATTAATCGGACTTCGTGGCACCTAAAGACATCTCATCAGATCATACACCTCGGAGTAGGGACCCTCTATAATATCCTATCTCGGTTGTTTCCATCTCCAATCGGGGCTCTCGCTTCCCTATTGTTTGAATACACGCGAAATAGTGTAGTTTGAGCCAGTGTAAGGCTGTCAAACGCTATATTTTAAAAATGGTGGGTCATGGCACCAAACCGGCTACGCCAAAATGTTTGGGTGGCTAGATGAACACTAGAGGAGGTGTCGTTTTAGTGTGTGAAAATTTCGTTGCTTCTAGGATACTTCGTTCGGGTGTAGTCCCTTAAGAGCCCTGAGACCAAAAACCGTTCAACTTCGACGGGTGACTACTCGGACTCCATGGCACCTAGAGACATCTCGTTAGATCCTAAACCTTAGTATAATGACCCTCTACAATATCTTGTCTCATTTTTTCCATCTCTAATCAGTGCTCTCTTTACCATATTGTTTGCAAACACACAAAATAGTGCAGTTTGAGCTAGTGTAAGGTTGTCAAACGCTATATTTTGCAAATGGTGGGTCGTGGCACCAAACGAAATACAGTACCAACACATCGGGGGCTGGCAGGTGAATAGAGAGGAGGCATTTTTTTGGTGCATGAAAATGTCATTGCTTCTTCCGAGCTACTTCGTTCGGGTGTAGTCCCTTAAGAGCCCTGAGACCAAAAACCATTCAACTTTGACGGGTGACTACTCGGACTCCATGACACCTAGAGATGTCTCATTAGATCCTACACCTCGGTGTAGGGACCCTCTCTATATATTTTGTCTCGAGTTTTTTCCATCTCAATACGGTGCTCTCGTTGTCTTATTGTTTTTGTAAACGCGTGAAATAGTGCAGGTTTGAGCCGAGTGTAAGGTTATCAAATAGCTATATTTTAAAACGGTGGGTCGTGGCACCAAAACAACTATGCCAACACATCCAGGGTGGCCAAGTGAATGATAGAGGAGGCATCATTTTGTGTGTCAAAATATGTCATTTCTTCCAGCTACTTCATTCGTGTGTAGTCCCTTAAGAGCCCTGAGACCAAAAAAATTCATTCAACTTCATCTTGATGGTGACTACTCGGACTCCGTGGTACCTAGAGATGTCTCTGTGATCCTACACCTTAGCATAAGGACCCTCTAAAATATATCTGTCTCATTTTTTCTCCTCTAATCGGTGCTCTCTTGCCCTATTGTTTGCAAACATGCGAAATAGTGCAGTTTGAGCCAGTGTAAGGCTGTCAAATGCTATATTTTGCAAACAGTGGGTCATGCAACCAAACCGTCTATGCCAAAATATTTGGGTGACTAGGTGAATGCTAGAGGAGGCATCATTTTGGTGCACCAAAACGTTGTTGCTTCTATGCTACTTCGTTCGGCCATAGTCCCTTAAGAGCCCTAAGACCAAGAAACCATTCAACTTCGACGCGTGACTACTTGGACTCCATGTGCACCTAGAGATGTCTCATTGGATCCTACACCTTGGTGCTGTAGGGACCCTCTATATAATATAATATCTCAGTTTTTTCCATGTCTCCAATCGGTGCTCTCATTGCCCTATTGTTTACAAATGCATCAAATAGTGTAGTTTGAGTCAGTGTAAGGCTGTCAAAAACTATATTTTGTAAACGGTGGGTCGTGGCACAAAAAATACTACACCAAAAATCTTGGGTGGCTAGGTGAATGCTAGAGGAGGTATCATTTTGGTGTGCAAAAACTTCATTTCTGGGCTACTTCGTTCGGGCGTAGTCCCTTAAGAGCCATGAGACCAAAAAACCATTCAACTTCGACGGGTGACTACTCGGACTCCATGGCACCTAGAGATGTCTCGTCAAATCCTACACCTCGGTGTAGGGACCCTCTACAATATCCTATCTTATTTTTTTCTTCAATCGGTGCTCTTGCTTTCCTATTGTTTGCAAATGCGTGAAATAGTGCAGTTTGAGCTAGTGTAAGGCTATCAAACGCTATATTTTGTAAACGGTGGGTCATGGCACCAAACCAACTGTGCCAACATGTCTAGGTGGCTAGGTGAACACTAGAGGAGGCATCATTTTGGTGCATGAAAAATCGTTGCTTCCAGGCTACTTCATTCGGGCGTAGTCCCTTAAGAGCCCTGAGACCAAAAACCTTTCAACTTTGACGGGTGACTACTCGGACTCCATGGCACCTAGAGATGTCTCGTTAGATCCTACACCTTGGTGTAGGGACCCTCTACATATCCTATGTTGGTTTTGTTCTCCAATCGGTGCTCTCGCTGCCCTATTGTTTGCAAACACGTGAAATAGTGCAATTTGAGCTAGTGTAAGGCTATCAAACGCTATATTTTGCAAATAGTGGTTCGTGGCACCAAAATGACTGTGCCAACATGTATGGTGGTCAGGTGAATGAATAGAGGAGGCATGATTTTGGTGTGTGACAACATCATTTCTTCCAGGCTACTTCGTTCGGGCATAGTCCCTTAAGAGCCTTGAGACCAAAAAATCGTTCAACTTCGACGGGTGACTACTCAAACTCCATGGCACCTAGAGATGTCTCATTGGATCCTACACCTCGGTGTAGGGACCCTCTAAAATATCCTATGTCTCAATTTTTTTGTCTCCAATCGGTGCTCTCATTGCCCTATTGTTTGAATACACACGTGAAATAGTGTAGTTTGAGCCAGTGTAAGGTTGTCAAATGCTATATTTTACAAATGGTGGGTCATGGCACCAAACCGAATATGCCAAAATGTATGGGTGGCCAGGTGAACACTAGAGGAGGCATCATTTTGGTGCACAATGTCGTTGCTTCCAGGCTACTTCGTTCGGGCATAGTCCCTTAAGAGCCATGAGACCAAAAAACCATTCAACTTTGACGAGTGACTACTTGGACTCCATGGCACCTAGAGATGTCTCGTTGGATCCTACACCTCAATGTAGGGACCTTCTACAATATTATATCTCAATTTTTTTCTTTAATCGGTGCTCTCGTTGCCCTATTGTTTGCAAACGCATGAAATAGTGTACTTTGAACCAATGTAAGGCTGTCAAATGCTATATTTTACAAACGGTGGGTCATTGTAGCACCAAAAAAATTACACCAAAACATCTAGGTGGCTAGGTGAATGCTATAGGAGGTGTCATTTCGGTGCGTGACAACGTCGTTGCTTTCTAGGCTACTTCGTTCGGGCGTAGTCCCTTAAGAGCCCTGAGACCAAAAAATTGTTCAACTTCGAGGTGACTACTTAGACTCCATAGCAACTATAGATCTCGTCATATCCTACACCTCAGTGTAGGTACCCTCTACAATATCCTGTCTCAGTTTTTTCCTTCTCCAATCGGTGCTCTCACTGCCCTATTGTTTGTAAACAAGTGAAATAGTGTAGTTTGAGCCAGTGTAAGGCTGTCAAATGCTATATTTTGCAAACGGTGGGTCATGGCACCAAATCAAATGTGTAAATGCATAAGGGATGGTCTTGAAAACACTTAGGGAGGCATCTACTTGGTTATCTAAGCTCCCAGTTTCTTTTCAAGGAGCCAAGAACCCCCATGGATGTACATAAATAAATTTGTTAATTGCTTCTCTTTTCTTATAAAACAATGAAAGCTTCTCTTAGCTTTGAGAATATAAAATTATCTACTAACATTGTGAACCACCATGAAGGTGGAATCTTTTCTAGCATCACTAATCTACATAAAAGTGTTAGTCAAAGAAATTTAAGTTTCAATCAAAACCATACTAGATATATACAAAATACACAAATTTAATAAAATATATGAACTTGAATCTAGAACTAAAAATTTAAACAATTCAAAGCAAAATTATATATACCAGATGAGCTCAGGTAAATTCATTCCAATGTTCACCATTAGGATGTGAAAGTGTCCAAGCTTTTATGGCACCACTAACCTGCATAAAAGTGTAGTCAAAGAAATTTAAGTTGAATCAAAACCATATATACTAGATATATACAAAATACACAAATTTAATAAAATATATGAACTTGAATGATTTTGTTGACAAATTTAAACACTTCAAAGAAATTATATATACGTGAGCATGTAAATTCATTCCAATGAACCATCAAGATCGGATCTACTTTGAATAACAGAGACATGATTACTTCATGATCTGACTCTCGAACCTTCCAAAGAATCTTGTTATTAGGCCTTCCTCGATATCTATACAAATAAATATTTTTCACTAGAACTAGATGTGAATATAAGAGTATTTTCTTGTGTGTCTCAAAGTCTTCAAACACCCAAACAGAGGAATTTTTTAATGGATACTTGTCGAAGCCAAGTTCCAGTAACTACCACTGACCCTGTAGGGTACTCAATATATTTTCCATCTATAACAAGAGAAGTCAACTTCTTTCTTTCCTCGATGTGACGACATAAGAAATAGTATGTTCCTTCTTCATTGTCTTCTTCATGCAATAACTACAAACACATGTCCCTACAAAAAAAAAGGTTTTAACTCAAATTTAAATTACATATTAATTTCAATGGACATAACTCAATACAAAATTTTAAATAACCATTTACCTTGTCACACCAAAATTGAAATTTCATCAAAGTCCTTGGATGTTGCAACTTCATCTCGAGAAACAAGTTGTAATGCCTGTGGAGGTTGATAACTAGGAAGTAAAGTTAGAGGCCTACAAATCCATCCATCCACCCATTCTTGTGAATCACACTCAACAGTGACAAATTTGATACAAGATGCACAAAAACATGCCAACTTTCTTGTCCATGTGGCCCACGAAGTAGCGTCGAGCTCTGAGCTAAAAAATGAATGAGTGCATATCACTGGACCTAGTGAGTGTCATACAATCCTCATAGTTAGAAATTTTTTGTTCCTCTATCAACCAAAAATATCTGTGAAATATGGAATTTTCTTAAGAACCTCCAGCCATGTTTTCAATACACCATTCCACTATGCTCTTTGCATCTTTCAATTTAGCACCATATTTGTACTTCAAATCTTCTCTTGCAAGAGCTCTTTTCACACATGCCCCTGCACCATCATGCTCTCATTTTCCATGTCTAGCCTCAGTGAAACTCTAAATATGTTACACACCCATCTTGATGTGCATCCTTCTCATCCAATAAAACATTCGTGCATTCTTAAACTGAGACATGTAATTATCTGACCATATATAATGTTGTTTGAAGTGGATGTCCCTATCAAAAAAGTTTCCATAAAATAACTGAAACACCCTTGCACAAATTCAGTAGAATGAGTATGATCATCATTGATATAAAAGTGGTACTCTCTTAAAAAAATTTTCGATCATTCTTTGTACTGTTAAGAGAATGTATAAATGCTATATGCACAAAAATGACAACTTGTATTGAGTTGTAATATTGCGATTGAACCTCCATTTGTGGTTGTAATGTGTAATTCTCTACAAAATTGACCACTGAAACAATAGTACCAATAGGAAATGTGTCCTTGCATATCTTGAACTATTCATCCAACCATCGAGCTCTATGTGTATTCCTAGCATACTCATAAACAATTTCATCCTTAAATTTTCTCATAAATTAAAAAATAGGCATATGTTCTATAACTAGCTCACACCATTTAGACTCCTTTCCATCTTTCAACTAGTATGGTACTGATTTATATTTATCAAAATCAACTAAATTATGTCCTATTGCACCTTTAATTTTCTCATGGATGCAACTTTCCAATTTAGGTAATCCATCGCATGTACCACAACTTCCATCTAAACAATCCTGACTATAAAAAAATTGTCCAACTTCTCTTTCACAAAATATCGTAGGTATGAAATCCTTGAAGATATTGGTGGAAATTAAACACCACATTCCGATAACATAGTTTCAGAATGAAAATTAGAATGAATACATAAAATTTAGCATAATGCATCACAAATTCAACATGTTGCCTACAACAACAAGTGGTGCGAGCGTGGTTGATTTTCACATAGAATGGTTTCAACATTTCAAAAAAATGTTGACTAATTTTAATTTCTAGATGCTCTTGTTCAAACTTACGAAAAAATTGAGTTTGATTCATATCTAAGAAATGATTTGGATGTGGTTCATGATTAGTAGAACCAACTCTCCATTTTACAACATCTCTTGTATTAGGTGAAACTCTAGTGTTATCATGCCAAAATTGAATAACAACTTCTCTTATAGCATCAGATTTATCTTTTTCCTTACGGTGCTCTAGCAGAAAATGCCCAAAAATTAGTGTTATTGAGTGATTGAAGGATATTACGTCTTTCAATTGCTTTCATTAGAGTTTTTCGATTAACTTTCAACATTCGACTTGTTTGCGTAATCAAACGCTTTTTTTTTATTGATTCACTTACAACACTAGTAGCAAGTACATGATGCACAATATTACTATCCCTAGTGTGTCTCTTGACACCAACAGTGTGATATGCATCATGAAGGTTTTCAACAATTGTAGAGGTTTGACCACATATATTAGATGTTGTCAATCCTAAGGTGTTTAATGTAGGTCTCATTTTAATCAATTTCATCAAACTAACCAACAACTGACATCTTTGGGAATCATTTAAAATTTCAAAATGATTATCCCAAATTTCAATGGCTTTTCTTCTGATTTTCCATTCAAAAAGTTTGTCACACATTGGTTTCAAAATTTTTCATCAATTTCAATAAAATAATTAGGTTTCTTACATAAAATCCTAGGAGGTGTTTTTGTCAAATTTTGTTTGTCTACGAGTTTCAACCTAAATTTCCTTATTCACATTTTCATTGTCTCCTTCAATTTCAACATCAACTACATCACGAGTATTTAATTTTTCTTCAACATTGATAGTAAAAACATCTTCATCACGAGTATTTAATTCAACTTCAACATTGATAGTAGAAACATTACCTAGTTCCTCATTGCTTACAATAGTAGGGGTTGAAGATGAACCTCTTCTTGATTCATGAAGATTCCGCATTTGCTCAGCATTTTGAAATCTGTTTGCCTCTAATTCGTCTTCCATTTTTTTACTTAATGAATTCCTTTTTGACTTCATTTCTTTTCTCCCATGATGTTTTCTTCTGGTGATAAGAAAAACATGCAAAAAGTGATAGAATTTCACAGTAATTCATACGGTAAGGTCAAAATAGTAAAAATCACATGGTAATTTGAACATTGGGATGTGTGTAAATATGATTTAAGAACCATGCGATCATGCTTTATAAACCACGATCACAGGTGTTTGTATCAAAACCATGATCGCGATTATATTTGATCATGGTTCTATCTATATCATCAAATATGACCCTAAGGCTCGAGAAATCTTTGTTTTTCCCAACCAAAGCTATGGGAGGTCATTATGGCATGTAAAAGGTCAAAAAACTTCAAATTTTCTCTTCTGCAGACTTGAACCATGCTAAAAAACTAAAACATTTCACAAAAATGGTGTCATCGCATAGGGGAGACTATTAGCTTCGTAGAAATATTGATTTTAAAGTGAATAGAATAAGATAAATATCATTTTATAATTTTTTACTAACAATAGGTATTTAAGACATTTTTTCCCGTGAATTTTCATGTCTACGTTTAAGACTACAACTTTTGTTTCGCTTATCAAAATGTGATAAAACTTATACCATCTAAGCAAAATTCTATACACGTTAAAAATATATATATTTGATTTCGATATTTTTTGATATAGTTATAGCGGGAAAATGGAAAGTGCTCCATTTTCTAAATTTTTTTAGACCACTTTCAGGAAAAAATCATAAAAAATATTGCTTGAAAAAATACAAAATAAAATCCATCCCAAGATAGACAACGACATATAACTTTTCACCAAATGAAAAAAAAACAAGATTTGGTCATCCAAATCGCAGGCAAACAGACTACAATCTTATAGGTTTAAAAAAAAAAAACCAAGTCATATAATTTTGAGTGTTTAATATAGCTAAAATTTTCCATTTTTAAATTTTTTAGTAGTTTAGAAACTAGATTCCGGATGCTATAATTCATATTTATATAACTTTTTCTAATGTCAAAGGATGCGAGGCCCTATTAAATTTCTTTCAATCTCTAAAATAGTGAATTTTTGTTAAGTTGGGCCTCTAGAACTTACATACAAAGTTTCAACTCCATAGGAAATGTTTTAGACCCTTAATCAACAAATTTGTATAAACCCTAAGAGGGTTTCTTTGTACCCGACTTAGAAAAATTGACAATAAAACCAAATAGAGTTTTTCTTAAAGATTCTAGCTTATACTATAGATCTGTGTTAATGTACTTGAGAACAATACCTTGATAGTAGGACCTTTCAAGATAATCTATTTTGATAAAATTTCAAAACTCCACCTTGTCATGTCCTTCAAAACATGATATCACCTCATAACTTGCTTGAAATTTAATGACATTCCATGGATCACTTTAGACACTCTTTCTTGGGATGATGCATATTTCATTCTAACATCAAAGGGCTTGAGAGCCTATGACTATCTCATTGACTTTTAGTTTATCTTTCCCAAGGCTTTGATTGTATGTTTTATTTCTTCACAAGTCTTGATAAGCTTTGATAGCTTGATTATCATGGAGGCTTCAATCTTGTTCACTAAAAATTAGGAGTATTTACTTCTTCTTCATGATGGACTATACCTTCAACAACTTGTGGGCCAATTCACATGATTAACATGTGATTAGCCACTTGTTTCTTGACACCATTCAAACCAAAGACCCTTTCTTTTAAGAATACAATAAATTTATACAATCGTTACAAGAATATACATACTCTTCTCATCTAGGACAAATAATGGAGACTCAAACATACCTGGTGCAAACCATGGTAGAATCTTTAAAGTTTTCTTCATTCATTACTTTGTACTTGAATCACTATGGTGGGAATTATAGACCATTATTACCAACTTGATCGGGACTTGAGAGAATAATCTAGGATAGATGTAACACACTATATAAGACAACTTCAAGACAATTTTCCACATCTTACACTCTTTTGAAGCCTTCTTATAACATCTATTTAAACTATAGGGGAGAAATCCTTTCAATAAACTAGTCACAAATCTTACTTAAATGATAGACCACGGGGATATTTACAATTCCATATTTGTAAACATAGACCTTGTAACTTAATGTATACACTTGTCTTTTCTTGGATAAACAAGTAGGACCTTCAAATTCTTTACTCAAACCAATCATGCACAAAAATATTAGGAGAGACTAGAAAAACAAACCTTTTGACTATTGACACATTTTCAACAATGGGAAGGCTTTGATAAGCTCCTACTAATGGTGATACACCTTTAACAGTGCACCTTTCTTCCTTAAGATAGTTCATGTCTCCTAGAATCCTAGAGGAGACACATACTTTCTTATTAGATCACTAAAACAATAGATAGTCATCAAAAGAGCTCAACAACTCGTTCTTCTCCCTTTTTTTCTTTGAGACCTTCTTATATGTCCCTTTAGGTGTGATAATTTCATTACCCATATCTTTATCTTTTTTTAAAGTCCTAAAAAAATATGATACCTCTCATTCACTTGCTCTATCACATTTTGGGGTAAAATTTCTTCATGACTAGTGTTAGGCTCTTCATGAACACCTTATGATATCCCGCTTAAGATGGGTTCTCCCATGAATACCTTTGAATTCTTATCCTTTCCATCATTTATAAATGTTGTGTTCTTATCACTATTTCCTTCATAAGACCTAGTATCAATTCCTTTTACCTTACTTGAGCTCAACATTATTCTTTTTAGTGACTTCCTCGGACCTAGTTTTCTTAGTCTTACTTTTAGGATTGGTCTTATTTTTGAGAGGCTGAAATAGAGGAGAGAGAATAGAGATTAGATATCTCTTATTATTCCATATTATTATCAGAAGCACGACACATATTTATAGGTATATTGAGTAAACAATATTCCCTAAATGGATGGAGAAGATACAAACAAGAAGGAGAGAATAATGGAATAGATAAAAATTAGTCTAATAATAAGAAAATGTATGTAGACTATGCTAACATTCCCCCCTTATTACATTATTCTTGCAAATGTGACCCTTGAAAAGTTTAAATTTCACTTTTCCAAGAGATTTTGTGAGAATGTTGGAAACTTGTGCTTTTGTAGGACAATACTGGAGCTGAATGTGATGGTTCAAGACGTGCTCTCAAATGAAATGACAATCAATCTCAATATGCTTTGTTCGTTCATGAAAAATTGGATTATGCACGAGCTTCAACACACTCTAGTTATTGCAATAGAGAATAGGTGACTATTTTTCAAGAATTCCCAGGTCATCCAAAATGTGATGTAACCATATCACCTTGCACACAACTCCTTGTGCGACATGATATTCTTCCTCTATGGATGAGATAGAAACAACATTTTGCTTCTTGCTTATCCATGAGATAGGTCCAAATATGAGATGAAATATGTATCTTGTAGTTGACTTCCTGTCATCAATAGATCCGGCGTGGTTCGAGTCGACGTATCCTTGTAAGAAGAATTGATCATTCTTCTTATATTCCATACCATAATCAATTGTACCTTGGACATACCTCAAAACATGATTTTCTGCATTCCAGTGACATTTCTTCGGTTCCTACATGAATCGGAAAGATAGCTAACAACATAGCATAAATCTAGTCTGGTATATGTCAAGTAGATGAGTCCTCCAACAAATTTCCTATAGAGAGTAGCATCTACTTGAGGTGAATCTGAAATCTTGAAAGTTGTAAGCCTTTCTCCATGGGAGTGGATATAGGTTTACAATTAGACATTATGTACTTTTCTAGGAGTGTCTTGGTGTACTTTATCTGGGAGAAAAAATGTGATGCTCCTTTTGCCATATTTCCAAGCCAAGACAATAATGTAGTAGCCCCAAATCTGTCATGTCGAAGGTTCTTTTGAGATCATTCTTCACAATATCAACTTGATCTTCTAAACTGCTAGTGATCACAAGATCATCTACATACACAACAAGAATGAAAATTTATTTTCCTACCTTCTTTATATACAAATTTGAATATGAGGGGCTATGAGTGAACCCATGCTATAAAAGGTGATCGTCGATCTTGATATACCATGCCCTTGGAGCTTGTTTCATTCCATACAATGATTTGATGAGATGACATACCTTCTTAGGATGCTCTTCATCAACAAATCCTTCAGTTGGGTCATGTACACTTCTTCTTTTAGATCACCATTTAGGAAAGCACTCTTGATGTCCATCTATTAAAGTCTCCATCCTTTCGTGTTCTAGTGTGCAAACAAATCAGATGGTATTGATCTTCGTAGTGGGTATAAAAGTTTCTTCATATTCGATGCCCTCTTTCTGAGCATATCCTTTTGATACAAGACATGCTTTATGTTTGTTGATGGATCTGTCTGCCTTATATTTTGTCTTGAAAACCCATTTATAGCCTATGGGTTTCTTTCTTGTAGGCAGATCGACAAGTTCCCATGTCTGATTTTTCATGAGCGAGTCACATTCTGTATCCATGGATTCCTTCCACTGAGGTTGACTAAGTGCTTCATGAACATTTTATGGATCGGAGCTATTAATCAGTGAATTCATGAGTGAAAATTTTACCTCATTTCTTGTTTGACTCCTTGATTTGATCTGGGATGTATGGGAGTTGTTGTAAATGTAAGTCTTTGATGGTGCTTTGTACCCACTTCGGATGAGAACTTGGATTCTTTTAAGAAGAACTGTGTTGTTATCATGTGGATTGATGTGGAGTCACATTCTCCAGTTCTCCAAGGTCAACAAATAGCTCTCCTGGTAGCATTTATTTTCTCTAAGTTGTCTCCTCTGGCTGATCATCTGATTCGGAGACTAGTCGGTGAGAGGTGGTTAGTAATGGTTCTTTTGTTTTCACTACAGAATCAAAGGATGAATCATCACAAACCATGTCCCAACTCTCGTATATTTTCTTTGTCTCAGGATCCATGAGACGATATGCCTTTGAGGTAGTGTTATAGCCAAGTAGGATACACGAAGTGTCTTTGGCTCAACCTTCTTTCTCTTCTGAGATGGGACATGCATGTATGCTATGCAACCAAATACTCACAAATGAGAAATTGATGGCTTTCTACCACTCCATACCTCTTCGGCATTTTATTTTATAGAATATTTTTCAGTTCCTTGTTGAGAAGATATACAACTATTTGTATTGCTTCAGCCCAATAGCATTCCTCTAGCTTTGTTGTTGTTAGCATGTAGCAAGCCATCTCCATCACTGTGTGATTACAATGCTCAACAATGCCATTTTTTGGGGTGTGTAGGGAGCAATCAGGTTCTGCTTAACACCTTGTTGGTTCAGAATGCCAAGAACTTCTTTGATGTGAATTCCCCCTCGATCTGAGTGAAGTAGAAGAAGTGGTTGTCCGGTCTCTTTCACAACACGATGATAAAAGTTCTGAAAATGTTGAAGAGCCTCACTTTTCTTCTTCAAAAAAACACCCACATTTTGCAAGAGTGGTCATCCACAACCACAAACAATTGGAACTAATTAAATCCTGAAAATGAAGCGAGCAACGAGCCGTTTAGATCGGTATGAACTACCTCCAGACACTTCTTGGCATGGAAGGTGCTCACCTGAAATGGATCTCTGTGTTATTTTCCTGCAAGATTTCCAGGGTAAAGAGATGAGGTCCTGGACAATTTTGGTAGTCCATGAACCATTTGCTTTTGAAATCATCTAATGTAATGAACTAGCCGACAAGTGTCCATATCTAAAATTCTAGAGTGTAGTAGATTGTATTGTTGATGCAGATAAAGCTATTGCAGAAGATGAAACAATATCTAAAGCAAATAACTTATCTTTTAGAAATTCTCTAGCAATAATCTTACCTTGTCGCGAAATCAAACATGATTTGATGCCATTTTGGACAATAAATTCTACCTTTAGGTGATGATTCAATAGTTGAGTTACTGACAGGAGGTTGTTAGTCAAGCCAGGAACATATAGTACCTTTTTAAGCATACATTTTCGTGGTCCCAGAGGAATGGTGACTCTTCCTATTCCTTCTGCAACGTACTCTTTGTCATCCACTATCCAAACTCGATCACTAGTTGGTTGTTCATCTAGTGAATCAAATAACTCCTTGTCACCTGACATGTGCTTACTTGCACCGGAGTCTATCAGCTAGACTCTTTTTGTGGGCTATGAAGTCTAAGAGATGAGTACAAGGTTCTTACCACAATGGACTCCTTCTGATGTCTCCTCATCAGATTCATTATCTTGTTGGGCGAGATGTCCCTTGTGCTTTCTCCAGTGGGGACGTCGTTTGGACTTTTGAAAATCTTCACGCCCTGATGTGCTTGTTTGACTTGAAGACCCTTGTTTCAAGTTATTATACCAGAGTAATGATCAGTTTCATGAGTGTTGGTTCTGTAAATGTGACACCACCTCTTTGACTTTTGATCTTTTTGTTGTTATTTTGGTTGTAATTGATTTGGCTTCTCTGGGAACCCTTCCGATTCTTTTGGCCACGGTATTCCTTTGAGAATAGGGCTTTATCCCGAGTCTCCTCTTAGGATGAATTGATGGCCTCTTCATGTCAAGAAAATTCACAAGTCGTTCAAATGCCATTGTTTGTTTAAAAACATTCAAAGTGTCGTAACAAACACTTGAAATTGAGAAGGAAGTGCTCTCAAGGTGATCAATATGAGAAGTTTTTCATCCCACACCGTTTCACCAAGCACTAATAACTCTAATCATAGCTCAACCACACGACATAAGAACTCCTCAACTTTCTCATCTGACCCCATAGAGAGGGTGTGCAGCTTTGATTGAAGATGGAGGATCTTAGTTTGATTTTTGGATTCATAAATTGTTTCCATCTTGTCCTAGGCCTCCTTTGGTTTCTCCACATTCCAAACATGTGTTTTCACATCATCACTGATACTAAGCATTATCAACATCAAGGCTTTGGCACTAGCCATCTCATACTTTATTAATTCATCGGGGTTGTGGGAGCGGTCACATATCCGGTCACGATGCCCCATAATCCTTCAAACTGAAGGATTGTTCGTGAAAGTTGTTTTCCATGCCACAAAATTGGGCCCTTTAAGTAACTGAGCATCGAGAGAGAAGCAACTTTGGAGCAGAAATTTTTAATAAATAATATATAGAAAAAAATTTATTTATTTATTTATTTCAAGAGATATTACAACTATGACTCACTGATGTGAAGTACTAGCTCGTAGATGCTCTTGATACTTGCGTGTTGAGAGATGACGACGCTTGGTGGGGTGTTCTTCTTCATCTTCATAGTTGGCATCGTACCCAACTTCTAACTCTTCCCGAACTCACTTTGCTTGGTAGCTGACGTCGAAAAGGAAATATTCAAGAAGTCCTCGTCGAACTAGCTCATCAAAGACTAGATTTTGGTGTTCCAAAGCTCGTTTAGCAAAGCAAAGTAGAACCCAGAGCTCTCAGGAGCTTCTTCACGGTGTTCTCTGGGCGAGTCGACATTGCAGCTTTCAACAGTCTCGATCGTTTCATTTATGCTTGACATTCAAAGTGTTGCTTTGAGAGACTCCAAGTTTCTTCTCTAGGAACTTTTTTTATTATATTAAGAGACTTTTAGGCTTTCACGAAGCCAAATTATCCTCTCCTTTGTGTTTCATGCAGTGATGAATGGAGTTCTTGCAGGGAAGAATGGTCCTCAGACAATAGAACCTTCAGCCTTCCACGCTCCACACATCTCTATCCATGTAGCAAGAAACTTCTAGCTTGTTCCTCCTCTATACATGTGTGAAGATTATGCATGCACCAGAAGTTTGTAAAATAAAAAAATTGGCCACGCATATGCTTATGCTCATATTTCCACGATTTTTTTTGATTGGTTGCTGATGCTTTTATAGAACTCCATACTTCCACGTAGAAGGAGGATCTTGTCAACATAATCCTTCACGCAGAGTCCCTGAATGTCCTCCCACACAACAATAATTCTCCTTCCACGCAAATGAATTCTTCCTTTCCACACAGGATTCCAAATCTTCTTATACTTTTAACGCAGGTGAAGAAGACTTCTTGTCTCCACGTAGAAGAGTGTCATGGTCAGATTCCATGTAGATGTTTTAATGAATTCCATCCAGAAATTGAAAAGGTGAGCACATTCTATGTAGGTTTCCACGCAGGTGTAGAGTTCTCTTTTTCACACACTTTTCCACCACGTAGGTTTTCTACCTCTCCACGCAGGTGAAAGATTGAATAATTTGCGGGCCGCTCCAACACTTTGCTGAAGACTACACAACTTCCACGCACCAGCAGCTTCAAGCCTCCACGTTACTCCTTGTCGCTCTCACGTATAGGAAGATCTCTATGCCTCTTGTCCACGCAGGGAATGGTATTGGAAGAATTAAAATGCAATAATAGTATTATTCTCCTTTCCACGCATCCGAGGACTACAGACCAGCTCTAATACTAGATTGAGAGGCTGAAATAGAGGAGAGAGAATAGAGATTAGATATCTCTTATTATTCCATATTATTATCAGAAGCATGACACATATTTATAGGTATATTGAGTAAACAATATTCCCCTAAATGGATGGAGAAGATACAAACAAGAAGGAGAGAATAATGGAATAGATAACAATTAGTCTAATAATAAGATAACGTACGTAGACTATGCTAACACTTATTGAGTATCTTCTACCTTGAACTTTGAATGCTTGAAACTTTATGTGGTTCCTAGGATGTTTATTTAGATAAAAATACCTTGCAAAGTGTCCCTATTCACAACAAATGTAACATATAACACTATTTGTGCTTCTAAATTTATGTGTAATGAGATTCTAACCATAGTTCCCAACCTTATGATGATGAAATATCCTAGAAAATTTTCCAACCTTTAAGCAGTTATAACACACTACTTACTGCGTGCTTACATCTAGGACCTTCATTTGTCCAAACTTGACAAGATAGTTCACATAAATAGTACTTGGCAATGTTTCCTTTTTCTTGACAATCGAAACAAGTGGTATTCCTTTTTCTTGACGTGCCCAAAGATTTCAAGCTATAGTATTGTTATGAGATATTATAGTAAAAACTATAATAAATGTTCCCCTTACACTAAGATAAAGGTCTAACCTACCATCCAAAAGAGGAATCCAATGTTTTGTGATCCATTCACGAAGGACGAGAAGGATGGGCCAAAAACTGCTGAATCTACAAATCAGGGGTGGTCTTGATAGAATGTCTCGGCTTCAAGCACCCTAGCTCCAAAAGAAACACTGGGGTTGGTGGTAGTAAGTATCATGGGTTTAAAGCCGATATTCCCTTGTAGAACCTCCTCGAAAGAGTGATTAACATATTCCCACTCAACATGATCACTCCCCTTCCGAACAACGTTACCATTGTTCCAAGCCATATGGGGAATATGTGCATGGCGAATATGAGATGTATTTCCTCCGAAACAACCCTTTCCAATACCATTAGTATTACCCTTGGGAATCGATGAAGGGTCTTCTTTATTTATTTCAACCGATCACATAAGAGAGACGAATATAATGCTTCCGCTGCCCACACCATATAATTTAATATATATATTCCCTGTTTTTACCAGTGCTCAATCTTCCACTGTCGATAGAGCCATCATGTCCCCTTCCGCGCGGCTCACAGACAACTGCAGAGTCCCCTGTGACAGGGACAAAAATTATTTTCCGCTCTTCCGTAGAGTATTTGTGCCTTCAGAAACTCATCCACGAAGGCACCAGCAACATCTTGTCTAGAGTTATTTTCCAAAACACAACCCCTAGATCCCTTGCAAGTTGGAAGAAGGCCAACGCTCACTGAAAGGATCACATATGCTTCGCAGTCGGAAATAACATGGCATCACATAGAGTTAGGGATCGTCTGAAGCATCGTGAAATGGTGTAATAATTCTAAATATAGCATATAATTTCTTTTATCAACTTTCTAGAGTTTTTATTAATTTTTTTATCATAATATGATTATTATTATGTTTATAGTATCTACACTTTTTTTTGTGTTTGCACTTTTTGTATTTGCACTTTTTGTATTTATGGTTATAGATCATATTTACATGTAGCATATATGATTATTAAATTAAAACATGAGTATTGTTATTACAATATTCCAAATATTATTTAAATATTAAATGTCTTACCCATGAAATACAATTTTATCCATCTATTTTTATTAAATTAAAATGTTTTTACTTCAGTATTTGGAGTGTTTTTATTACAAGTGTTTCATTGTCCAATAAAATGAACTTTGTCACAATTATGCTCAAGAGAGAACATTACACTTCTCAATTCTTTTCCTTTTCATTTCTAAGGGAACAAATATCAAACATTATAACTACAATCAAAGACAAAAATATCTTTCGCAATCAACCAATTTTTGAATTGTTTTTTTAAACCCATATGTAATGCATTGAAATTAATAAATACTACAAATACAACTAAATTCTTGACAACATGCATGTTTTCAATATTAAAAACATCATGTTATCTAAAAACATTACTTTTGGCTATCTATTATCTTATTAAAGACATGAGATTTCCACAATCTATGAATATAATAATGTTATTCAATAATACTATATATAGAATATACTATCTTATATAGTTTAATCCAAAAGTTGTTATTATATTCTTTAGTGTTTTATCTTGGTTCCTTTTGTGTCTCGATTAATTGTAACTATAAAAACTAAAGCTTCAAACTATAAAATCCTCCAAATTTTCACCCCCATAGTGACAACTTTACTCTATTTTCTAAATATGCATCAACTTCAACACAATATATCATATCATAGCTATGATTTGTTTACTCCAATTATCCCTTCAATGTTTAAGTATAAACAAATATTCAAATTTTTATTTTATATTGAACAAATATAGAAAACTTAATGCCGAAATAAATTGTATTGTTAATTTTTAAGACACAAGATTTTTGTTTTTAATTTAAAATTAAAAAATATAAAATTTATCACATTAAAAATGTCGTTTTAGAATGTAATAAAATACAATTCTTATTTCTATAAGAATTAATTGAAAATAATAAAAATGCATTTCTCAAAAAACTATGGTGCACATCTATCCATAAAATATATATCACTCGTGAGTTATAAACTATTTTATAAATTAAAAAATTATCTCAAATTCATTAAGTAAATAATGACATGTCCCATAAAGCTTACCACTTACTAGTAGGAAGTCGCTTCTACTCTCTTTAGCAAGAGAAGGGTGATAGCGAGAAATTTATCGACCTATTTAAGAAATGGTCAAAAGAGAAAACAATTCGTAGTAGTAGTACAACATCATTCATGAAACACTCACCCTAATGAAAATAGTTGGCTAGGGACCCAAGGAGAAATTGTTTTAATCAACTATTTGATTAGCATTTTTAGGCAAGTAAGATTCCCGACATCACAATGGAATCTTAGATGTTGGAAAAATTGAATACTTGTCATTGACACATCATGGACATCAATCAAGGCGTTCTCCAAGTTTTTCCATCTCTCTTGCATCTCCTCTCGCTTGATTTTTTCTATCACCTTCTCTCGTTCCCTTTTTGTTTTACTTTCTTTTAGAAATGCACAGGTTACGTTGTTCAATGCACTTGTGAACAATGTCCTTGAGTGAAGGTTGAGGTTTACCTTTCTCTTCAATGTATTTTTCCATCCTGCAAAATAATGTGTGTCGTGTTCAAAGACAATGACATTTATACCCAAAACTATGAGCTATCGGTAACATTTAACTTGCCACCACTATTTACCTTGATTAAAATGTTCATTTCACGTTTCCATTGGGAACAAACAAATGCCAGACAACTAGTTCAACCTTCCACTTTGTTGAGGCCGAGGAGATGTCAACTCCTTGTGTCATTTTAAAGACAACATTCCTTGCGAACTTATGATAGTTCAAATAGCATTTCCATTCTCGAGGAAGCCTCTGGATGCCGAGTAGCATGGCCATTTAATTTAACAAAAGTTTGAGTTTCGCATCGGTGTAAGTCACCATCGGCGTCTCTTTAAACCTCCTCATGCGTTTTACTAACTCCTGTGAAATGAAATCTTCTCCGAGGCTCGGTTTGTCGTCTCTAATGTTGCAAACAACTTCCCAAAAAATTGTGTGTAGAATTTCATATAGCGAAGGGAGATTCCAAGATGAAATCCTGAAATATATTTTGCGGCCATTTCATTAGTATTCGAGTTTCAATTTTAATCTAATTGAATCATTACATATAACATAAAATGCAACCACTCGTATTCAATTCTTACTTTGTAGCTGTTGCATTAGCGATTAGCCATGGTACAAGGATGGAATGCACCACTCCCATTCGCCGATCCCAAATAACATGTAATATAAAAGCATATATCTTTTAACTTTGGGAGAATTAAGATACATCAAGACCCATCCAAAACAAAAAGTAACATTATAGTTTAATATGAAATGTTCTTTTGACAACATACGTTTCATTGACACCACTCTCTATATCTTGGGTTACTGTGTCTCCTTCTATTGGATCCTGCTCCGCTTTACTTGATATATCTGGTCATGAAGTATTGTATGTTAAGGACAAAAACATCTTGTCATACAATAATAGTGATTATTGAAAATCTCAAGACTCTATTTAGTTTACCACAATATAAGTAGTGTGATTTTGAAATGAGATAAACAATGTATTATTACTATAATGTACTGTGTCTTTGGTTCCCGTGGGTAGTTCGGATCCATTATCAACAAGTGTTTCTCTATCATTCCCGCCCTCGTTTTCATCGTCTTCATTTTCACTCTCATCCTCATCTTCTGCGTCCTCTGCATCTTTGGCTTTGGCTTCAAAATTGCTAGAATTCGAGCACCCAACTCCCCATGCAAAAACCTTTTGCATTGATCATGTGTTGGGTCCATTAAGCTCACCGGCAACAGCACAAGTTTACTTATATACTTGTCTACATAATCCTTGTCTTTACTTCCATATTTGTGTAGAGAGTCCTTCCCACTTTGTCTTGATTTATTAATGCTCTTTGAATGGTATTTTTGTCCATTGTCGAATAACGTTGATTTCACAAAAGGTAAATATCAAATTTATGGCCCATAACACCTACAATAATGTAATAATCATTGGTTTATGCGATACCACATAAAAGAAGCTGTAATCCCAAGAGATTTGGAGTTTTTATCCTATTGGTATGTTTCCAAATCAACTAGAGTTGATTTAAATGATATTGGGAGACACCATTTGCCATATTGTGCATAGAAAAAGAACAATAGGTAACACTTGTATAGTTACTTTCAATTGTATGGTCATTAATTATGGCTTCAAATTTTGAAGAGAAATTTATTATCGATGCACAATGAAGTTTTGTCGACCACTAAGAGATGAGATTTGATGTCCATTCTAGATGTTTTTGCCTATTTTAATTTGTAAAATAGTTTTCTTGTCCCTATTTGATGTGAAAGAATTTGACACAATAGTGTATTTTGCTGAAAATGTCTTCATATGAAACATAAAATGCGTAAAACATGCCCCCAAATTCATAAAAATAGCTCAAGAAAACAATGTATTTCTTAGATTATTCAATAAAGAAAATGTGTTTGGTAAAGATGGACGCACGCTATTTAAAATCTTAAAAAATGAAATGACATTGTACCTTCAGTGTAGCTTCATCTTCACAATGGTCGAGATCGTCGACAAAGGCAACTATCCTGAGCTTTTCCTTAGGAGCTGAACCATATTTAGGAACACGTGTCTCTCCAATTGTCTCCTTCCGTAAACCCCACCAGTTATTCCACTTTTCCCCAGAAATAAGTGAGAAAATGAAGCAAGGTTTACACCCAATTTGTGCTTTCAAAAAGTGATGTCATCAATTACCTTTTGTTGATAGCCCAACTGTTGTGAGTAATCAGGTTTGCTGAAATATCCACTGATTTGCGTACTTACAGGCTTGAAAAACGAAATCAATGCACCAAGTGCAGACCACACAGTTGCTATAATAGTTACAGGTATAGATCCATATTTTAGATCTTTCAATTCCGTGGGGCCTAAGCGATCTAGAAAAATCCATGCTGCCCACCCAATCCAAGCCGCCAGAAACACTAAGAGAAGACATGGCAACATAAATTTGAAGTAGATATCCCCACTGTGCATTCTCCACGTATTTCTCCAGCGAGTGCTGAGCAACTGTGCATTTGTCATGGACCCCTCTATTTCTCTTGTTATCTCAATGGCCAAACCCGCCCAAACTTCGTTACTTCCGCGGTACTTGCCAGCATTGAAATTCACAGTCAAAACCCTTGGAACCGCACCCAGTGACTGCCCTGCGCTCACATGTACTGAAGAATCTTCTCCTCCTTCCAGCTACAAAAGCTCAAACAGTCAGTTTTCCAGTTATGAAAATAATTTAGCGAAACAAAGGAATCCTGTGTAACTGATCTTACCAGTTGACCGAAGTCCATGCACGCCAGATACTTGTAAACATCTTTGTGTTCTGGTAAGAACTTGTTCAAGAGATGGACGAGTGATATTTTCTGCCAAACATAACGTTTGAGTCACGCCTCGATTCCCTGTAGAAGTAAAAAAAAAAAGGAAAAAAAAAAACCTCTTTGAAACATTAATTGTAATTTTACTTGGATAAGAACGTGAACTTACTGGAGTTTCCTTGGAATGATGATCATGAATAGCTTTTTTATATTCCTCGGACCCATTAGTTTTAAACAAATGGGCAACCCCTTTTTCGATTCTGTGACACAGTTCTTCTCCTTTATGACTGAGGGATGTGTCTTTAGCTCCGCTAAACGTTTCGGCATTCCACAAGTATGGGAACGCTAGCTGAGCTGCAGTGATTAACAGATCTGCTTCTATCTGCACAGAAAAAAGAATTTCAATTAAAGTATTCAGCTACAACAATACGAAACTTGAAGAACTGATTTGTTTCAAGGAGATATCTTTCCATACCATATTCAGGAGGCTGGTCTTCCCGGAGCCTGCGTCACCAGAAATGCTTACCGTAATAGGAGATTTAATATACGGATTTAGAAAATGGGCAGTTATGCATTCAGCGAGAGCATCTCGCCCTGTCCCGTTCCATATTCCTCAATGTTAAAAACATTAAAACATGGCAGGTGGCTATGTTTAAAACATTAAAATGCAGTATTTACTTACCAAGTGTGTCCAGTGTTGTAGGTCGGTCAGTTACCTGTTCCGAATATTTTTCCATTTGCTGCGTGACTGTCAACCATATAAATTTGTCATTGCAATCAGCACAAGAAAAAATCAATAAAATAAAATATAAATGGCACATACCCCAACTAAGATTTGGCGTATTAGCAAGTTGTGCAATATCGCCTCCTCTATTGAGAAGTTCCCATGTCAATGTTGGATTTCCTGAATTTGCAGCTTCTTTTAAAACACTTATATGTTTGCATAGTTTTTCTTTTTCGCTTTCAGAAATTTTCTAAGACGTGGATCTAAACCTTCATCCTCGTCCGCAGTACCGATGCCCGCTGCCGAAACCCAGAGAAGAAGAGCCCTTCTTTTGTTAGATCGTGATTCTTTCAATAACATCTTCACTACCTTCATTCTAGTTTCTTTGCTGTGCGTGTTCTTCACAGCGTAGTGTAGCGCCGTTTTACCATCAATGTCTCGTTGAATAGGATCGGATGCATTTCTCAGCAAGAGTTGGACAGTTTCAATACGCCCTTTCGATACCGCAAAATGTAGCGGCTTACGTAGCGCGTTATCAGTAGTATTGAGAGCCGCTGCGAACTGTTCTGGCGATGCTAAACTCAGCGACTTTAGCATCTTTATGTTGTCCTCGGCTGCAGCTTGATGCACTGGAGTCCGACCCTTTTGGTTCTTGCGATTGACTAAATCTTTTAACATCTCTCGTTCAAATCCAATCACAATGCGTTCTCCATCCTTTCCTTTCGCTGCAAAATGGAGCAAATTTTTTCCCGCAGAATCTACTGCATCGAATTTTAACTTATACTTGTTCAGAATCTTATTACAAAACTCCGCTCTCCCACCAAAAGATGCAAGATGAACAACATTTCTTCCACGCTTATCGACTTTTTCTATAAACTCATTTCCGAATTGCTTACTATATGCTTCAAAAAGTGATTCGGAAACATCTTCACGCGAATCCGGGCTCCCCCCCATTCAGCTGCATAATGCAACACCGTTTTCCCTTTGTCGTCAGGTTCCTCTACAAGCTTACCATGAACCGTGTCCACTAACTGCAGCAGCTCCTTTACAAGTGAAGAATAGTTTCTGGCAACTGCCTCTTGAAAAATCTTTTAAAGTAAACACTTATGATATCATCATGATCTTTTAATGGACATGCACACTCTGACAATAATTTTGTCAATATTCCGATCTGCTTTGCCTCCACATTTTCATCCTTAATCAAATAGCTAGAATATAGTCTCACAATTTCTGTCTTAACTATATGCACTTTACGCTCCCTCGGCAAGCTATTCAAAACAAACTCAACAATACTTACCGCATAATCTACCTCTGTAGCGGGATCTATTTTCACTTTGCTCCGCAAAGCAAAATCTAATGCAGATGCAGTAATCACTTCATGCTCGCCTCTGCGGATGTCCTCAGGGAAATATACCATCTTCAGAAATTTTAAGAAATCAGGCGAGCTATGGTCTTCAAGGTGATTTTTCAACTGCGGATCATCACCAAGTAACCAGCTGATTACTTCTATATCTGTATAAGCATAGCAGGCCAAACATAGCGCATCTTGTCTGGCCTTCAAATCCAGAGATATTCTGGAATAGAGATCCTTTCTAATCAAACCTGCACGTGTGAAAGATAGTGATGAACCTGAAGACACAAGAATGCAAATGGTGAGAGTAAAGACCACAAGTCCTTACCTGGACGTCTTAAAACAATCGAACTGGACTTCCCGTAGACTAGCATCTCTGTTGGAAAACTAAGCAAGGTCGTATCGAAATCGGACTTATCCATGCACCCATCTAAGAGACGTACAGATAGCGAGTTGCCGAGGATTTTAGATCTATCACTCTTGTTGAGATTGCTCTTTACATCGGCGACAGTTGCCAAGCGGTACCCATCCGGGGTTCGTGGGCTGTTGCCTATCTTCTTGAACTCCATTTTTAACAACCAAATACTCGAACAGGAAACAACAGATCCAACTCCCCACAAACACACAAAGAAACATGGTAATGTTTGTTCGAAATGAGTAGTTTATATAGAAGTTTTCTGCTTCTGGAACTATCTTTATTCCATAATGAGTTGTTAAAGGACACATAAGATGTGGCAAAAGTTGGGTGCGCCCCTCATATTGCATAGATATTCCTGCAACGCTCTTTTTCCTTTAATTAATTACAAAGAGAAACTCGAGAACTTTAATTAAAGTTATTATATAATTAATAACTGGAAAACTTTTTCAACTTAAACCATGTTAAAATTTTACCTAACTTTATTCTATTTTAATTTCAGGAACAATTTGAAGCTTTGTATAATACATTTAAAGATCATTATCGTGATACTTTATTCTTTTTCAAAGCATCTACTTTAATTTATTAATGATCAATTTTAATTTATTCATTTAATTAAAGTTATATAATTAATAACTCGAAAAGTTTTTTAACTTAAACCATGTTAAAATTTTACCGTAACTTTATTCTATTTTAATTTCTAGAACAATTTGAAGCTTCATATAATACATTTAAAGATTTATTATCATTATATTTTATTCTTTTTCAAAGCATCTACTTTAATTTATTAATAATCAATTTTAATTTATTCTTGTTCCTCTTTAATGTAATTATTCTAAATAAAATGTCATCCATTTTTAAGACAAGCATATCAAATTGTTAGTACTAATAATAAGAATGTTCCATATCCACTTTCTCTATTTATATTTAAAACATCTATTTAATTTTCATTATTAAAAATGATTGGGTGGAATATATGTACATTCTAGAATTAATTAGAATTTAAAGTGGTCAATCTATTTATTTGTCAAATATTTGAGACATTTAGAATCTTTGCAATCATTTTATGAAGCTATCTCAAAATTTTCCACTATGAAAGTTTTCCTTCTAAAATAATTGCTCTTTTATACATCTCATTCTTTGTAAGAATCCCTTTATTGTAAAACTCATATTCATTATGAAACTCTCTCACATTAGATGTGACCAAGGTAACAACTTTCATTACATAAGTGGTATATCGAAATACGGAAAAAAATACGGTAAATTATATATATATTAATTACATAATATTTTTAATAATTGAAAGATAATGTTACAATAATCACAACTCTTGCTATTAAAAACTCATATGAAAAATAAATGATAAAAACATTGTTTGAAATCAAGATAAATATAACTTAAACTAAGAGTGCCAAAGATAAATTCAATAAAAACTACTAGTAAATGATAATTGTAAGGTGCATTTAATTAAATTAAATTAAATTTTATTAGAAGAAAATTAATTCTTCTATTGATGTTATTCCATGTAGGTCGGATTTTGACAATGATCTCAATAAGGAAGAGTGGACGGTAGTCTAAAATAAGAAAATATTTTCCTCAAAAACAGAATTCAAAATCAACACAGATGAAGCTTAGATCTCATTCTTCGGATTGAGATTTTATCTTCTTCTCTATGATAGGAGTTTGAGTCAAGTTTCTTTGTCTCTTGCGAGCTTGATTGTTATATCTTTCATCTAATATCCCTTAAAGCCTTTCCAACAATTATCAATTAAAAAAAAAAAACATCACCTTTTTACATTTTTTGTTGTAGCATAAAAATTGGAAAAAAAAAGTAATTAATATTCAAAGCACAATATTTACTAATATGAATGTGACAAAAATTGAGTGCATACCTCATAATATATATACATTCCTCCAAAATTCTTATTATTTAATTAAAGAAATATAGAATATATCGTATAAAAAGAAATTAAAAAAAATTAGAAAGGGAAACAAAAATTAGGAAGCTCTTAATACTCATGTGGCTAAAACATTGTGTACTCGACGTTATACATTCATTCAAAACAATTTTAAATGAAAAAGTAAAATTTATATAGCAATAAATAACATGATGACTTTTTCAAACTTCAAAGTCTTTAAACCATGCTAAATTTTTATCATAACCTTAGAGCATGGTCCCATGCAAGGGGAAAGCTAAAAATTTTGAGCAATGGAGGGAGAGAAAAATTAGGATATTTTAGCATTAATAGGGTCCCATGATTTTTTATTTCTTTGTGCAGAGATAAAATAGGAAGCTTTAGCACTAGCAAAAATAGGGTCCCATGAATCCGAAATAAACTTTTGGATGGAAAATTGAGAGGGAAGCTTAAAATAAATGCCAAGTGTCAAAAAAGCTCCCTAAAAATTTTAAGCAGTAGATTTATTTTTGTGCCCCTCGCTACTTTGTGGGGCTGGAAATCCTCTCCCTAAATTATAGTTCTTAAGAAATTTCGAGATTTTGTTGGGTTTTGCAAAGAATGATAATTGTTTTTTTGCATGGGACCATATTTCCCAAGTAAATAGGAGCAGTAGCCCCAGCATGGGACCATGCTCTTATTCTCGCTTTTAATTTAAGGAATAATTTGAAGCTTGATATAATACATTTAAAATTTATAATCATTACACTTAATTCTTTTTCCAAAGCATCTATTTTAATTTAATGATCAATTTATTTTATTCTTGTTTAATGTAACTATTGTATAATAATTTTTGTGTTCTTGTTTTATATACTTATTTTATTATAATAATTATTTTCTAATTAAGATGTCATCTTGTTTTAAAACAAGTATATTAGGTTGTTAGTATTGATAGAAAGAATGTTGAATATCCTCTTTTTTATTTATATTTAAAACATCTTTTAATTATTATTAAATATGATTAGCTGCAATTTGTGTACATTTCAAAAGTAATTAGAATTTAGAGTGATCAATCTACTTATTCATCAAATATTTGAGATATTTATAAGCTTTGTAATTAGTCTATGAAGTTAACTCAAAATTTTCTATTGTGAAGGTTTTCCTTATAAAATAATTACTCTTTTTACGCACCTCATTTTTGTAAGGGTCCCCTTCAATGTAAAATATTTATTTTACAACTCCCACGCATTATAATGTAGTTATCCTTCTTTACAAACTCAAAGTTTTTCATTCTATTAAAATAATGTCATGAAATGAACTATAAAATTATATGAATCCTCATTTTGTGATGTGTTAGATATCTTATAATAAATATTTCCACATCAAATGACATATTAACACCCAACGATAGTTAGGGAATGAAAATTTATGCTAATTGAAAAAACATAACAAAGAAATACAATCTAAACTATGAAAACATATCAATCAAGCTTACGCAGCCTCATCAAATAATTGCAATGATATAATACAAGTTCAAAATAATCATAATTAAAAACTATTTTAACAAAAATATTAACATGCTTCTACAAATCATGAAACACATTAGACCACACAAACATACTACTAATAACCTACATTTCATGTATGCAAAAATATTAAAATATATACGTGTTTTGATTAAATATATACACTTTTCACTTATAAATACAAAATAGCATTTTAATACACATATTGCTCATCTTCCATTACAACATATCCTAGAAATGCTAGCATGAAAACATTAAGTTCTTTCATCTCGCTACATGGTTTTTAATAATTTCATCTGTCCTCAACTACAAAAAGTCAACATTGTATTATAAGATTTCTGGAAATCGTTGACCTTCAAGTTATTAGTACTGCCGAAAGCATATTATATCATAGGTTTTTATGCTTTTTTAATTAATTATTATTTTTACTTTCCGGCATAGTTAATATTTTCATAAAATAAATATATTATTGTAGGCATTATGAAACATTAATAAATATGCACAATTTTAAAACAAAATAATTGTAAAAATTATCGGTGACCCATCTTACTTAACGGTGGCCACAATCCTCCGCACTAACCTAGACAAGTAAATTTAAAATAAATGGTTATCTTACGATCTAACTAGAATATGGAAGAACCAATTCCTCATTAGAAACCCTATGGAATGTGGAAGACTAAGTTGCATGACTTTTCCTCCATGTCTTTACGTAAGCATGTGTGCCCAAATTTATGTTCATGTTTTGTTTTACTTTCTTTTAAAAATGCACTTGTGAATAATGTCCTTGAGTGAAGGTTGAAGCTTACATTTCACTTCAACGTACTTGGTCCATCTGCTGAAAATAATGTGTCGTGGTCATCGAAATGAAATTTATACCCGAAACTATGAGCTATCCATAAAATTTTACTTGCCTCCACTATTTACCTTGATTAAAATGTCCATTTCATGTTTCCATTGGGAACAAATAGCATTTCCATTCTTGAGGAAGCCTCTGGATGCCAATAGCATAACTATTTAATTTATCAAAAGTTTGAGTTATGCATCAGTGTAAGTCACCATCAGCGTCTCTTTAAACCTCTACACGTGTTTTATCAACTCCTGTGAAATGAAATATTCTCCACATGCGCTTTTGTCTCTAATGCTACAAACAAGTTCCCAAAATAATGTGTGTAGAATGCCATAGAGCGACGAAATTCCAAGTTTAAATTCTTACCTTGTAGCATTTGCATTAGCCAGTGGTACAAGGACGGAATGCACCACTCCCAATCACTGAGCGCAAATAACATGTAATATTCAAGCATATATCTCATTAACTTTGGGAGAATTAATATACATTAAAACTCAACCAAAACAAAGAAAATAAAATTGTAGTTAACCATGAAATGTTCTTTTAACAACATACATTTCATTACCGCTACTCTCTATATCTTTGGTTCTTCCTCTCCATCTGTTGGATCCTTCTCTTCTTATTGATATATCTGGTCATGATATATTGTATGCTAAGGACAAGAACATTACGTCATAAAAAAATTGTGATTATTGAAAATCTCAACACTTTATTTAATTTAGCACTTGGTACAAGTAGTGTGATTTTGAAATAAGACAAACAATGTATTATTATTGTTATGTACCCGTGTCTTTAGTTCCAATGGGTAGTTCAAATCCCTTATCAACAAGTGTTTCTATATCATCCTCATTTTAATTTCCACTCTCATTCTTGTCTTTCACATACTCTCCATATTTTTCTTTGGCTTCATAATTGCTAGAATTCTGAGCACCCACCCATGAAAAAATCTTTTGCATTGGTCATGTGTTTGGTCCATTAAGTTCACTCATTGTTGCACAAGTTTACTTATATACTTGTGTACATAATCCTTGTCTTTACTTCCATATTTAGTATCTTAGAAAGATAAAGAGTATTTCAAAATGTGTATAATCCAATAATGTAAAGTGTCAAGTACAAAATGAAACAATCGCACTTATAGTGTATGAAAATGGATGCCCCAAGAGCCGTTGTGGGACTGGTAATAGGTACTGCTCCAAGAATCCATACTACGTGTAATGATTCTGTATAATATGCGATCACAACTAGAAAACAAGTGAACACACATGTGTGTATGATAAAGATAATGACATACAAGATATCTATCTAGCATGTGTAATAAAGTGAACATGTACAAGTAAATGCAAGCAAGAGTAAATGCAACCAAGATATGCAATATGTTGTGGATGGATGGAATGGAATGCGAGTGAATGATAGGAGCCACGTTCCCCCCAAGTGAATGGAATTTTATGCCGTGATGTTTGTTTTCTTATGCTCCCTCAGCAGTGAAAAATGAACCGTAAATGAGATTGTGTCATCGAAAATGGTCGAAGTGTGTGTTGTGTGTAGCGTCTTGTGATGAGTGTGTAGTGGTGACATGTGACATGAAGAAAAATTGTGTGTGATGATGTAACCTAAATGTATATCACTAAATGATGTTAGAAGGAGTGATGTTTTAGCCTTTGGCGTATATCACTAAATCGGATGCTAGAAGAAGTGATAATTTAGCCTACAATGTATGTCTCAAATCTAGGAATGTCACATGAGATCAAAACGGGTAAATTATGAATGTGTAAGTGTGATGTGGTCTAGTTGTAATGCATACCATCAATATTCCAATATAGACTATGAGACTAGAGTGCGTTATAAGGTAGTGAGCATAGCACATAAAAGTAGGTGTGTAAAATGTGTAATATGTATAATAGATGTAGTGTGATTTATAGAGCATGTAATGATCGATGTAGAGGATGTAATGCAAGATGTGTAGATGATATAGGTATGGAATATATGAAACACAAATTGTGAATGACACAAGTTAGATGTAAGATGATGTGTATGTATAAGAGTGTAAGATGTGTGATGTGTCATGTCTATCGTGATGTGTGTGAGGTTCATGTGTATAGGATGCCCTCAACGATGCTGGTGTGAACTAAAGCACAAGAGTATGTCATCGGGTAATGAGATGAGAAAATTCTCCTATGAAATATTAAGTAATCTGCGTGGCGGTGGAAGAAACATCAAGCCATGTGGGGGTGGTGGAATTTGAAATGTGTAATGACCATTATTAGGAGTAGTTTATTTGACAAAAGAAATTTGAAATGTGTCTTGAATATATGAAACATAGATTGTGTCTTGAATATATGAAACACAGATTGTGAATGACACAAGTTAGATGTAAGATGTAAAATGATTGTTAACAACTAAGTACTCAAACAGGAAACAACAGATAATTAAAGCCAGCACACATCCAATTCCCCACAAACACGCAAAGAAACATGGTAATGTTTTTTCAAAATGAGTAGTTTATACAAAAAAATTCTGCTTCTGGAACTATCTTTATTCCATAATGAGTTGTTAAAGGACACATAAGATGTGACAAAAGCTGGGTGCGTCCCTCATATTACATCGATATTCCTGCAACGTTCTTTTTCCTTTAATTAATTACAATGAGAAACTCAAGAACTTTAATTAAAGTTATATAATTAATAACTCGAAAACTTTTTCAGCTTAAACCATGTTAAAATTTTACAATAACTTTATTCTATTTTACTTTGAGGAAAAATTTGAAGCTTTATATAGTACATTTAAAGATCATTATCATCATACTTTATTCTTTTTTTCAAAGCATCTATTTTAATGTAATGATCAATTTTAATTTATTCTTGTTCCTATTTAATGTACTTACTTTATAATTATTCTTGTTCTCGTTTAATATTTCTATTTTATTATAATAATTATTCTTCTAATTAAAATGTCATCCATTTTTAAGACAAGCATATCAAATTGTTAGTACTAATAATAAGAATGTTCCATATCCACTTTCTCTATTTATATTTAAAACATCTATTTAATTTTCATTATTAAAAATGATTGGGTGGAATATATGTACATTCTATAATTAATTAAAATTTAAAGTGATCAATCTATTTATTTGTCAAATATTTAGGACATTCAAAATCTTTGCAATCATTTTACGAAGCTATCTCAAAATTTCCCACTATGAAAGTTTTCCTTCTAAATTAATTACTCTGTTTATACATCTCATTCTTTGTAAGGATCCCCTTCATTGTGAAACTCATATTCATTATGAAACTCTCACACATTAGATGTGACCAAGGTAGCAACTTTCGTGCGGAGAGTATAATACGGTGGACTTAAATATTTGAAATAAATGGTATATCGAAACACGGAAAAATACGGTAAATTATATATATCAAATACATAATATTTTTTAATAATTCAAAGATAATTTCACAACAATCACAACTCTTATTATTTAAAAAACTCATGATAGATAAATGATCAAAAATATTGTTCGAAATCAAGTTAATTATAACTTAAACTGAGGATATCAAAGATAAATTTAATAAAAAATACTAGTAAATTATATTTGTTTGGTGTATTTAATTAAATTAAATTAAATTAAATTTTATTAGAAAAAATATATATTCTTTATTGATGTTGTTATTCCATGTAGGTCGATTTTGACAATGATCTCAATAAGGAAGAGTGGACAAGAGTGTAAAATAAGAAAACAATTTCCTCAAAACGAATTTAGAATCAACAAGTGTAATGTCGCGAAAGTAGCGACGCCACGCTCACGGCGACGGCACGGCGACGATGACGCCGCGAAACAACCATCCCGAAAAGGCGACAAACTTTTTTTTTTTATACAATAAGAACGTAACATGGTTATAATATAGTGTTTAATCAAGATCACATTTCTTAAAGTAGGTTAATCGTATATTTTTTTTGAAAAAGAGAACAAGGGACTCCTAAGAGTAAAGAACATAAAGCTCGTGCACCAACAAGGGTCTGATCTCAACCGATGACTGATAACCACACAAATCTACTAGCACTTAACTACAACCATACGGCTACCATTTTAGTACAATGTAGAGCGAAGAAAAGAACACATACAAGCAACAATGAAAGGTAAGGAATACAAATATCACACACAAATGATTTTATCCTTCCGAATAATTCAATAATTACCTACATACCCTGGCTAAAATAGCTGTTCCGTTTCAAACCACACAGCTCGCAAGCTAAAAGCACATTACCAAAAGCCTACCATCCAACTCATGCAAAGCCTAGTCTATAACTCCGCACTTATTGTTTTTAGTAGCTTAGAACTTTGGACTGTCCTCTTTAAGTGGTTCATTCTGACCCAACAACTGCCTTGATGATACGCAGAGACACATTAAAAGGAATTAGTTGGAAATCATGGTTGGGGAGGGTGGGTGGCTCAACCAACTTGTCATGCAATTTAACTCCCCCTCCTTGGCGTGCAAACGACTCCCAAGTGGCAGCAGGTTTCAAATATTTTACTCTGATTTGCAATCCTACAATTCATTGTATCGGCCTGCTGTGCCCTCTGCTAGAGGAGTATCTACAGGCACATGGAAGGAAGCATGTTACCTCCACTTTCGTTGAGTGTTGCGAGGAGTCTGCCGCAGACGGGGTTTCACAAAAATAGCAAAGGCGTGCAAACCAAAGAATCGTCCCAAATTGTGTTGTTATTTGTTCAAGATGTCGAATACACCTTCAAAATGGTTTCGCCTTCAGATATTTTCATCAAATAGATTGAGGAGGGACAAGAGAATGTTTCAACTTTTATTGGGGCGAAGAGTATCAAATGGTGACTGAAAAAATAATCACAAACTGCGTGGAAGCAAAAGGGAAGACCGAAAGCAGTAGGGGGCGAATTTCCTCTACTTTCTTTGGGTGCTTTGCATGGTGTGCACGGGCGTGGAGTGCTCAAAAGCAAGCGTTGTCCCACTACGTTGTTATCTCATTCAATATCGAATGCAGCTCAAACTTTGGAGGGTCCTCCTTAGTAGTATTTCTATCAAAATGATGGAGGGACAAAGAAGGCGCACCAATATATTTTTAAAATCGATTAAGGGACACTCTCACCGTCACACACTGATCGATTTGAAGGAAAGAAAGCTCGAACACCGTTCGGTCCGAAAATATCCTCGCTACCTTCACCTCCCGGGATATCTTCTTTAACATTGCGAAGATCTCTGTATCGTGCGTAGATAACTCAAGGAGTGCACAAAAGACTAACAAGGCTCGGTTCTAAATTTTTGTTTTTTTGGTCCTATATACAACTAGAAGTCCAAACGATTTATTCGTGGAGGAACAACATATAGGGGTGGGTCTGTTACATATCAGAATATTCATGAACAAGAAGAAAACAGTTTGCTTGCCTTTTAGAAGCCAAGAATAAAAGAAACAGACCCTACGTGTATTATATTATTAATTTCATTGATATCATTTATTGATTATGGCTCAGGATAGTATGCTTTATTCACATGAAGAGGATATTAATAGTATGTTGTTTTTAGTGAAGTCCGATAGTAGTAATCCGTTAATCTTCATATTATTTAAACATGGATAATAATTAAAATATTAGTTTCCTTTTAAATGAACTGTGGTAATGAACTTATTAAGCTAGGAACTTTGCATTAGAATTTCTTTCACGTGTAATAAGTAGGAATGGATCTACACTAAGTGTGCAAGGGAAAAGATTTTATATTATGTATGCAATCCAATTATTTACAAACTACCCTTTTTTTTATTTTACAAGAATAAAGATTGCACCAATATTCCCACCTTTCAATATATATCCTTCAAGTAATAAGACAAAATTTAATATGTATTTTTGTAAAATTTCCCAACACCCTTCAAGAGGGTTCCAAAATTACTTCCATTAAATTTTAAAGCAAGAACTACTAACATGTAAACAAGATTAACATACTCATGAGAGGTTCCAAGTCAAGTAAGAAGGAGAATAGATAGATTGTCATCCTTTCAACTTTTGATTCCATCTATATTACATGCTTATTATTGGAATTAAAAAAACAACTTTCATTCAACATTTGTTACAACACTTTCTACTTCATGTGGAAATAAATTTGCAATAATGTAAGCTAAAATACAAAGTAATATTACATTCTTCCTCCACTCAAGGTGGTAAATACATGGTGGTTTTACATTGTCAACAACAAGGTTCCAAAGCTCCAAGGTGTTCTTCATCCATGCTCCAAGTTCCAAGTATTTCAAATCACAACCAAGATAGGGGGAGAGGCAACACTCTCCTCCCAACCAAAAACTCAATGGAGAAGAGAAGCAATCTCCTCCATTGACCCCCGAGCCCCAAACACAACACAATGAAGGGTGGTCTCCAACTCAAGGCAACAATACTTGCTTCCACAATACAATTTTCTTCACAACATTCAAGGTTTAAAAGAAGAAACAAAAAGGAAACACAAATAACACAATACTTTTCACAACAAGGCTTTCATCCAAGCCAACAAGAGAAGGAACTATGGGAAAGTTTTCCTTATGCCTCCCCATTGAGATGAGATGCCCATCCAAACCCTCCACAATAAAACTCAAGCCCCTATGACTCTTATGCCTCCCTCAAGTACCCCTTTTTCCTCCTATCATCTTATGCCTGCCTCCTCTTATGGCTCCCTCAAGGACAAGGTAAGAATGTGAACATTCTTACCCAAGATGGGCATCCCTCTCAAACTCCCTCCACAATTTCCTATTCTACTCTTATGCCTCCCTCATGAGTTTTCCCATAGACCTCTCCTACACTACACATTAAGCATTCTATCCATTTTTCACAATACACAAAGTAAACATACATTATCCACAAATTTAGCATAGAAGCAACAAAAAGAGAAGGTTTCCTACCTCTCCATTGGAGAAGCCTAAACCAAGAAGCTTTGTCCAAGCTCCCTCCAAAACAATCCAAGCATGCAAGTCCAAGCTCCTTCTTTTCTCTTTCTCCCAATTCTTTCCTCTCCCAAAAGAAATAAAAGAAAAGAACTCCTCAACAAAAACCTCCAACCCCCTCAACAAGAGAGGAAGTTTCCATAAATAGACAAAAGAAAGAGTGAGGGTGATGTGGCTCCTTGTAGGATGCCACATCACACATCCTCAAGACCACCTCCCTTTAGTCAACTCAAATCCCAAAACACCATAAATGGGTGGTTGGGTTGAATGACATCTCTTTTCCACATCCATCCCTTCCCATGTGTCCTAAGGCACAATTAAATGCAAAAGGAAGACAAGTGCACTCCAAAGTCACATTTCCCTTCCCAAAACAATAAATAATCCCCTTTTTGGATTCCCAACCCATAGATATGGTTGGTAAGGGGTTTTGGGAAGTGTGGGACAAGTTTAACTTGTCCCACAAGTCCCCCAAAATTGCCCTCAATCTCAAATTCGAGATTCAAAGAACATGGAGTGGTCAACACTCAAAACAAGCATTCAAAACAAGAGGAAAGCACAAGGCTCAAGGAGCCAACCATCAAAATTAATTACACCTACTAGACTTCCCTCCAAAACTTAAAATTTAAAACAAGATGTTAAATTAATCAAAACATACTTAGCAAAAGTAATAAAGAAAAGACATCACAAATGAAATCATCTACTAAAGTAAGTTACAACAAGTAATTAAAATTCTTACCCCCTTGGTCACATTAGAAAATTTCCCCCTCATGGAAATTTTCTTAACACATAAAAGAACAAAGGTAACACAATACAATTTATTTGTTTCCTTGACGACCAAATGTTGTAACCACCCGACATTATATTGTTTGGTTCCCAATCCCCCTCATGGTTGTGATCATGTTGTGTTTCTTGCAAAATGCAAAATACCTCCTTCGGCCTTGCGGCCATGTCAAAATGTCTAAAATAATCATATGCATGAAATTTATTAACATCTATACGTAATTCAATTATCCATTATTCCAAGGTTTAAATCACAACTTAATTATGCATTTCATCATTATCCAAAGTTATAGTAATGTAAATTCAACAACTACATTCTATTTAACATGGCGAAGAAATCCAATGTTAGAACACATGCAATATATCCATATAAAAATAATATCAGTATCCAATAGTCTGTCCATGAGCCAATGTAGATCATACTAAAACAAAATCCAATCATAACCCAAATGCGTCTACTCACAAAACATCATGCTAATCAACGTAAGTATAAGTCATGTCCATATCCAAAAGTCTGCATAACTCAAAATGATAATCAACTAAGTGTCATAGGGAAGTGGGCATTACAACACACATGAAGCTTAGATCTCATTCTTCGGATTGAGATTTTATCTTCTTCTCTATGATAGGGGTTTGAATCAAGTTTCTTTGTCTCTTGTGAAATTAATTGTTATATCTTTCATGTAATGGTCCTTGAAGCCTTTCCAACAATTATTAATAATAATTAAAAAAACCATCAATTTTTTACGCTTTTTGTTGTAGCATAAAAATTAGAAAAAGGGGTAATTAATATTCAAAGCACAATATTTACTAACTATGAATGTGACAAAAGTTGAGTGCATGCCTCATAATATATCAACATTCCTCTGAATTCTTATTATTTAATTAAAGAAATATAGAATATATCGTATTAAAAAAATAGAAAGGAAAAAAAAATTAGAAAGCTCTTAATACTTATGTGGCTAAAACATTTTGTACTCGACGTTATACATTCATTCAAAACAATTTTAAATGAAAAAGTAAAATTTATATAGCAAGAAATAACTTGACGACTTTTTTTCAAACTTCAAAGTCTTTAAACCATGATAAAATTTTATCATAACCTTATTCTATTTTAATTAAAGGAATAATTTGAAACTTGATATAATACATTTTAAGTTTATAATCATTACACTTAATTCTTTTTCCAAAGCATCTATTTTAATTTAATGATAGATTTATTTTATTCTTGTTTAATGTAATTACTATATAATAATTTTGTGTTCTTGTTTTATATACTTATTTTATTATAATAATTATTTTCTAATTAAGATGTTATCTTGTTTTATAATCATTACACTTAATTCTTTTCCAAAGCATCTATTTTAATTTAATGATAGATTTATTTTATTCTTGTTTAATGTAATTACTATATAATAATTTTGTGTTCTTGTTTTATATACTTATTTTATTATAATAATTATTTTCTAATTAGGTTGTTAGAAAGAATGTTGAATATCCTCTTTTTAATTTATATTTAAAACATCTTTCTAATTATTATTAAATATGATTAGCTGCAATATGTATACATTTCAAAAGTAATTAGAATTTAAAGTGATCAATTTACTTATTCATCAAATATTTGAGATATTTATAAGCTTTGTAATTAGTTTATGAAGTTAACTCAAAATTTTCTATTGTGAAGGTTTTCCTTATAAAATTACTCTTTTTACGCACCTCATTCTTTCTAAGGATCCCTTTATTGTAAAATATTTATTTTACAACTCCCACACATCATAATGTAGTTATCCTTCTTTACAAACTCAAAGTTTTTCATTCCATTAAAATAATAGTCATGAAATGAACTATAAAATTATATGAATCCTCATTTTGTGATGTGTTAGATATTGTAATGCCCCATTCATCGTTGTGCCTTTGCTTCTGTGACGACCGTGTTGCGAAGCATTTAACGTTGTTGGGATCTTGTTGATCTTTTATTGGCTTCACCCTTGTCGCAGAGAACAATTGCAATTCTCCCTCTTCATCTTTCCTACTTGTGTTGGTGTCGATGTTTTCTGTTGTTGGCCCACGCAACTTTCCTTGCGATTATCCTATTAAAAGAAAATATTGTTGTTGCTTTCTCGATCTTTCCTGTTGATTGTTATTAATATGATTAATTATTATCATTATTCTTATTTTAATCCTAAAAATAATATATATATATATATATATATATATATATATATATATAAAAATGGTAATAATAGTATTACAAAAGTAATTTTCGATTGGCGATCATGTTGTTTTATCATTTAGGGTAATGGAGAAATTAATTCTTGCTCATTCTTGCTTGGTCGTTTGTGTGCGATCCTATCTTATCGGGTTGTCTTGTCCCATTTCTTTTCAAACTAGATAACATCTTATTAAAAAAAGGGGTAAAAGAAATCAAGTAGCTTTGACATTAAACTTATGATAGAATTTTGCACCTTCAACAACATGTATAACTCTTCGCAAAACCGTAGTTTCCTTAAGTAATCCGCTTCCACACGTAATAATGTTTTAAGGGCGTGTTTCTTCTCTGGACAGATGGAAGGAGGAGGTCGTTGTGGCTAGTCTTGTGCAGTTAATGCGTTCCACCCAACTGAATGAAGAAAACAGTTTATCTTACTCTTCTCCTAGCCTATGCGCCATTCCTGCTCCCTTGCCTAACTTTGCAATTAAACTGGGTTGTTAGCTGGCGGTTGGTGGGAAGTTATGGACTCATGTCTTTTCCTTAAATGTTTTTGTTAAAGCACACGCATTGGATTCTCTTCTTCAAAACAAAATCTTGACAGTATGTTGCCGCAAGGACTGTAATGGCCATTATGTTTTTACCTTGCGTGAGGGAGATGGGAGTCGGTGGAGTCTTGACTTCCTTCACCATGATCTCATTTTGATTCTCTTATTCAATGCGTATAGGTGGAGTGTTGGGCACATTTTTCTTGGGCTGCAGGCATTGGAAGGAGGGATGCATTCCTGTTTTCATTGCCTCTTTGACCTGCTCTTGTTTTGTTCCTATTTCCTACCACGAACCTTCTTCTTTCTTTTGTTTTCTCCTCCTCTGCGTATGGGCATTTTTTTTTCTCTCCGGCACGTTTTCTCTGCCTCTTGGTTGCTGCGTGAATGCTTTGGGTTCGATATGGTGGTTAGATGAAGCTACAAGCTAGTGTAGCAGGCGTGTTACCTCCACTTTCATTGGGTGTTGCGAGGTGTGTTCTTGTCGGAGAGCCTCAAAGAATGGCTCTGCAACAGATTTGCCAGAGCGTGGGCATGTTGCAGTTTGGTAGAAGTTTTTTTAGCACTTCCAACAAGCAGGTTGTCCAACTATGTTGTTATCTATTCAGTGTCGAATGCATCCTCAAATTCGAGATTCTCCTTCAAGATATTTTATCAAAATCGACTATGTGACAGTGAGAGTGTTACCAGGAGACCTGATGAATTTTATTGCAAAGATTCTCTATTGAGACCTTACTTGTTTTACGATGTAACTCATGGAAGAGAATCTCATAGGCGTGGATCTGTTTCATATCAGAATATTCATGAAGCACAATTTGCTTTGCAATTATGAACTTATTAGGAGATCGATGAAGGATAGAGGAATTAAAAAGAAACTTGGATGTAGTTGGATTAAAGGCAATAAAATGGTGCATGATTTTTGTGTAGGTGACAGATCACACCCACAGGCACAAGAGATCTATGCAATGTTGGATAAAATGTCTTGGGAGATGAAGGTAGCAGGATATTTTTCAGATTCAGAACATGTACTGAGTGAACGGGAAAGTAAAAGTATTCCTCTGCCACCATAGTGAGAAGATGGCAATTGCATTTGGATTGTTAAGCCTTCCCCGTGGGACAACTCTCAGAGTTGTCAAGAACCTTAATGTATGTGTTGACTGCCACACTGCACCAAGTTTTGTCCAAGATTGTTGCAAAGAAAATTGTTGTGAGAGATGCAAAGCGGTTCCATCACTTTAAAAAAGGAAAATGTTCTTGTAGAGATTATTGGTAATGCCATGTGAAGCAATCTACAGACATAGTCTGGCACTATAACAAGGCACACTGTGCCAGGTCTGCAGTGATAAATAAGGGACCAGATTTTATTTCCAGTTTCTTAAAAAAAAATTATTCTAAGCACTTGTAAGATCTAGACATGGTGGCCGCCCTCTCCCTGACTGTACCAGCAGCGCCATGAAGCTTGCATGAGAGATCTACGTGCTGAGGAAAATGAATGTTTTTGGAATGTGTTGTAGCTGCTAGAGCCTTGGTTCGACGTGGCTGCATTGAGGAAGCCCCAAACAGGCATGATAAGACTAACCCTCTCTCTTAATGATTTATTTCCTTTAGCATTTGGATAAATCGACCTTTGCAATTTTGTTCGATTGTTGTAGATGTGGGTTTCTTTTGGAATGTTGATGTGTTTTTGTTTTACTAAATAAGTAGCGTTTGGACCCTGGATATTTTATAACATGCTTTTACATATATTGACTCTTTCTTGAAAGAGATGCCCAAAAAGAAATGGGTTTTCGAATGACTTTTAATCATAATTGCATGAACTGACCTCTCCCCTCCTTTACAGTTTATCTTATTTACTATTTGAGTAGAAGAAATCTCTACATCGATTCTTGCCTACTGATCTTATAATGTTGGTTTATCTTTTTGCCTTGATTATTCCTTTGAATGAGGGTTTCTGTAGAAAATAGTATGGAGCGTGAATGAGGTTTATAATTTTTCTTGTATTGTTTATATTATGTAGAACATGGCTTGAAAAAGGGAATTTCCGATATGACTGTATTTGGATTTTACTGTGGTTTTATAATAATATAAACTCCTATTAGGATTGGGGGCTTGTATTTGGGAAGATTCATACTAGTTTTATTGGTCGTTCTAGATAGCTCCATCTCGAGTCATTCGATTATCATGTACCTTGGGGATTATTGAAAACCCCTCACCAGGCCCTCTGCTATTATTATTACTATGAGCTTATTATTAGATTGGAACCCTCCTGAAGCATGCGTTAATGGGTTTTCTATGACCTTTACGAATATGTTATGCACACAAGTCATTATCCTGTGTGGATAATTCTATGGCTTAATTTTGAGGCACTACTTGGATCTTTGAATCGGTTAAAGTAATATTGGATACATCGAACTCTCATGAATGTCGACATTCTTAAAGTTTGATTGATATGTGATGTCCTCATGCATATGAATTCAGGCAATGCTTGAAATATGAAATTATAAATTTATCTTATACTTTGACCTTGAAGCTTGTCGAAAGACTTTTTGGTAGGAAAACAGATGAATAGGGAAGTTAAGATAACTACCCTAAAATGGAGTCATGCATAGCCTTAAGTAAAGGTGACAACTACCATAATGGGACTGTGCATACCATGTATGACAGTAAGGATATAAGTCCACCTGAAATTATTTAACTTCATTTTATAGAACAATAATTAATACCCATAAATTGGGGTATGCAAGTGGAGGTTGAATTATATAACAAGGTATATTATGTTATCAGTTACCAAGAAGGATAAATATGTTATTTCAATACTTGGTTAACGAGTGGAATATTTTCTGGCATTTACGATGATTATTATGTTAGCTAAAAATTGATACTTGCATCTCAATTGGGAGTTGAGATAATGGTGATACTTGTATTTATAGTGGCTTGGACCGCACTTACATATCTTAGTTAGTCAAATGTATCTTTGACATATTAGCAAAATATGACAATATTGTTGATCGTAACTCATTCCAATGAGTTGGACCCTTATACTAATAGAAACATATAAAGACATGGAATAAGCAACCAAAATGATACCTAAATAATATATGAACTTGTGGATTGGTGGAATCTTTGTTAACATAAGTATATTCTTAAAATTGTGAGATAAATATCTAAGTTATACTTACATATCATTGATTATCTATGAAGGTGTGATACTTGGGTAATATTGATGAATAATATAAGATTGATACTTGTATTTATTATATAAACTTAATGTTGTTGGTGCTTTTATTTAATTGAAAGATAATACTGTTGGATACTTATATATGTGAAGTAGGTCGAGGGTATTAGGTGAGCGTTATTATTATTACTGTAATTTAAGTATGATTGATTGCATGGTTAAGGTTGTATATCTAGTCACTTGGAATTGTGTTCTTATGTAAGCAGATCTTAAGGAAGTGAACATTAATGAGTATGAAATGTATTATTATGAAATGTGCAGTTAAGTTTTGAATGTATGTTAGAAATTATTTGATAGGGAGTATTGCAAACTTTCATTTATTTAAATGCTAGATGGCATAAATTATTAGGTGTGGTTTATATCTTATCATGCTCAGTTCTAGCGAACTGACTCTAGCATATATTTGTGCAGATGGATTATGCGAGTAGATTAAAGAAAAGAGTGTAAAAGTTTCATCAGTTCAAATTATGAAGTTCTTTGTAGAAAGTTCAATGCGTTGTAAATTTTGTAACTTTGCTTGCAAGGAGTTTAGAAGATCTCTTGTCTTGGTATGTTCGGAAAAACTACGTGGTGAAGTGTTCTTTCCCTTTTGTTGTTAGACTAGTAACTTACCTTGGTGAGAAATGATATTCAATCATTACATTGGCATAAGTATTGTAAAACCTTGTTTGAGAATAAAGTGTTAAGTCAAAACTCTCTGACACCTTGTAATGATGTGATATAAGTAAAATTAAATGGAGTGGTTAACCCTTATAGAAGTTAACTAAATATATATATATTCAAATAAATTAATGTAGAGATGACTTACTTGAGAACAAGAGATTCTGAAGTACTCAAAGGTGAAACTATCCGTGTAAAGTAAATTTTTATAAATTGACATCCCTAGCTAAGCTAGTGAACACTACCCCTTTTGGGTGAACTCTTAAACAAGCTTAAGGGAAAATAATGGTTAGTTTCTGGAAGATAATAAGATTTAGCAAGTAGGAGAAGACTTTAAGTGAACTACTCTACAGTGTATAAGAAAATAACTCAGTTGGTAAGATGAATTTGTGCGAATCATATATTGAATCTTTCTAAAAACATAAGTCATGAGTTAAAGGGTGTTTTATCAAAATAAATAACCTTCAATCATTTCTTACTGTGGCTTGCCCTAGCTGTGTGAGTGTCATGTGGTTGGACTTCTATGTTGTTCTGTCAAAAGAGAAGTGTATTATCCTTTGAGTGTGAACGTTTCCATGCTGACCTTGCGGTCATCCTCATAACAAGTGGTTCCCAGAGTTGGTTGTAACCTTGTGACGACATGTTGTGTCATGTTATGTGTCAAGCAAGTCAAAAAAAAAAATTTATCCTGTATTTCACTGTGTTGTTTGTGTGTGAATTTTTGGGTTGTTACAGATATTTTATACTAAAAATTCCATATCAAATGGCATATTAACACTCTTATCTTTCAAGACCAACGATAGTTAGGGAATGAAAATTTATTGGACTATGAAAATTTATTAGATTATATGTTAAGAATTGTTAGTGCCATAAGTAAAACAATCTTATACTAATTGAAAAAACATAACAAAGAAATACAATCTAAACTATGAAAACATATCAATTAAGCTTACACAGAGGCCTCATCATCAAATAATTTCAATGATATAATACAAGTTCAAAATAATTATAATTAAAAACTATTTTAACAAAAATATTAACATGCTTCTACAAGTCATGAAACACATTAGACCACACAAACATACTACTAATAACCTATGTAACACCCATCAAAACGACGTTCTAGGAACACGCTAACACCTAACACTTATCCCAAAAATTGTGACTAATATTTTTTTGTTACAAGATAAAGGTAAGAGGATAAAACAAGTTACAAGGATGTTAATCCCCTAGGGTACAACAACTAACTAACACCACTAACCTCAACTTCTCGATTAAAGAACCGGGTCTAGATAAAAGGTTAACATAATATCAAGTTTTATCTCTAAGGTCCATAAATCAATTATTCATTAGGAAGGTACCATAGATTAATTTACATAGTTAAATGTTTTCTTCTCTTTAGTTAATGTTCAATCCAAAAACATTCACCTTATATTAATTTATAATATTTATTTAAATTTATGTATTGCGGGTTTTGGTGTTGGTATTGGTAGGATATCTTCCTGCTTGTGTCCTCATTGATTTTGATCTTTTGTTCTTTTACTCGCTTTGGCACATCCGGCTTCTGAGCCTCTATTGTACAAGGGTATAGTCCCTTTCATAAAAACTATTTGCCAATAGTAAAAAAAAACTTAGAGGCCTTTCTAATAACTACCTAAAGCTTGCTAAGAACTAACCATGGCTTAGCACTCTATGGCAATTAAATGGCTAACTAACTTTACAATAACACTCTTTCTTCTTTCTTTTCTTATTTGTTCCTTTCTACATGCAATGCAATATCAATAACAACTATTTCAATATATGCTACACTTCCATAGACATAAAGGAATACAATATGTTTCTTTACAATATCAATACAATGTCCTCCACTTGATGTGGGAAGTTATGCAAAATATAAATACAAGAATGAATACATTATTACAATTTCTTCCACTCTAAGTGGGTAAAATACTAAGGAAATTTCACATGGTCATCAACAAGACTCCAATGCTCCAAACACCAACAAGGTAGCTCCTCCAAAAGTTTGCTTGATTCACAACAAAATAGGGGGAGAGGCAATGCTCTCCACCCAACCAAGATACCCAATGGAGAAGAGAAGCCATCCTCTCCATTGGCCCCCGAGCCCCAACCACATTACAATGGGAGAAGATCTCAACTCATGGAAACTACTAGCTTCCACAATACTTAACAAATAATTTCACATTCATTCCATTTACATACAAAACACAACAACAACTCAACAAGAAGAAAACAACAAAGCAACAAGATCACAAGGCTTATCAAGAAATCCAAAAGAGTAAGACCTATGGGGAGGCCACTTATGCCTCCCAATGGGAATGGGTGCCCACCCAAAATCCTCCAATGCAAATCACAATTTCCCCTACAACTCTTATGCCTCCCTCAAGTACCCCTTATACCTCCATAACTCTTATGCCTCCCTACATCTCTTATGTCTCCCTCATAGCAAGAACAAAAAAAGGAAATGCAAGCATCCCTCAAAACAAGGTGGGGCACCCAACCCAAACTCCCTCCACAAAAAGGGTAAACTCTTATGCCTCCCTACATAAAACTCCCCATAGTCTCCTCCCACTCCAAAACTTAGGCATTCTACCCACACCCAACAAGCATTTCAAAGAGACAACATCATGCAACACAACATATACACACATACAATAAAACAAATAACATAATTTAAACTAAGGTGAAGCTCCTACCTCTCCATGGTAGAGCTTGTTCCAAGTATGAAGTTCCAAGCTTCTCCAAAGATCAAGCAAGCATCCACAAAGCTCCAAAATCCACAACTCTCTCAAAATCCTCTCACTCTCCAAAAATTCAAGAGACTAAAAATGATCATCCAACCCCAAAACAAGCAACAAGAATTCAATAAATAGAGAAAAGAGAGGGAGGGATGATGTGGCTCCAAGTAGGATGCCACCTCATTTCCTCTCCACTCCACATCACTTGGTCAACCTCATATTCCAATGCACAATTAATAAGTGGTTGGAGGAATGACAAGAACCTTACACACTCCATCTAAGCCCACTCCCCCAAAGGACAAAATTAAATATTTGAAAGAAAGTGCAATTAACATTTTACCTTTTTAACTTCCCAAAACACCTAAAAGGGCCTAAATTTGACCCCCAACCCATAGGTAGGGTTGGCATGGGCATTTAAGAGGTGTGGGACAAGTTTGACTTGTCCCACAAGCTTCCAAATTTGGCCTCTAAGGCCAAATTCGAGTTTCCCATGAAGGGTAGAGTGTGCTACACTCAAAACTCAAACACACTTCACTCAACACAAAATCCAAGAGTAAATTAATTCTAATAAATGAAATCCTTTTAGTCACATCTTTAATTAGTTTAGGAAAATTCAAATTATCTTAATTAAGACACTACAACCCATGACTAATAAAGGGGTAAACACAAATCCAAAAATCTAAATAATAAAACAAGTAAAATTTCACTACTAAAAGAAAACACATACTAACATAATAGAAAAGGAAAATTAAAACAAAACAACACATGCCCCTAGGTCACAATTTTCTCCTAACCAAATAATTCTAACACACACACAATTACATGTTGTCATGGTGACCCTAGTTGGATTCTTCTCGAATTCCGATGTGGTTGGTCTCCACTCCCTCGATGTTGTTGTGAATATAATATACCTGCAAAACAAAGGATACCTCCTTCAGCCTCGTGGCCGCATTAAAACATTCATGCCAATGATGTGATAAAAATCTAAAATCAACTATGTATGAATTAATATCATCTATGCAAACACGATATCACTTACAATTTTTAGCACATTTCTATTCCACATCCCATTCATGTCAAAACGATCATCACATTAATCCAATTATCAAGATCTACTCAATATGACTAAATATATCACATGTCAGAGTTACAGATAAATAACCATGTCAAAATTATATCAATAAAGAACATCAAACGTCTCCGTAATATATATTCATCATATAAGAATAAAATCAATAACAATTCAGTATCTCTGATATCTACTAACATGCTATATAAAAACTATAATATATCCATAAGTGCAGACGATAGTATCTAATAATCAAAAAGGTGTCGAAGGGAAGTGGGCACTACAAGGCTCTTATGTGGTCTAACACAAAGGTACACCTTCGTGCCCACCTCATAACTATGATCTGTCCTATGATGGTCCGCATACTTCTTCCTCGCCCGTCTTGCACTCTCCCGCAATGTTAGAAAACGATGTTATAAATGAGACCTTAGTGTGATGTAAGAGTAAACCATATAAAATGAAAAAGATATTTGAGTTTGAGAATAATGTCACTCTTGGAATCCTTATAACTCAATTTGACATTTACTTATGTTAAAAAGAATATGAATTTCCGTGGTTAGAGATAAATTCAAGATAACAAAAGGTATACTTCTTCATGGTGTTAGATAAGTAATTTTGTAACTCTTCATGTTATTAAGTGATGTCAAAAGAGACCTAAGAAACAATATAAGTGAAATGAGAAACAAGAGTATATGTTTCAATGGATTAAGAAAAAAATTTCTCTTGAAGTCCCTATGTTTGATTTAAAAATTGAATTTTGTTGTGGAGAGTGAATACAAACTGCTCGTGGTGGGACTAGGAATTTGAGCCATTATAGAGTCCACTAAAAATAAAATAAAATAAAATTATGTCATGTAAAGGCTTAACTGAATCAACTAAACTTTGGAACTAAAACAACCATAGTACGAGAAAAAATGTGCTTCTAATGGAAGGAAGTTTTTTAGGAAAGGGAAACTTGAACCTTCACCTCCTTGAATCGTATTATTTCTCCCTTGAAAACTTATGGTTGGTCCCCTTGCTTAATGTAGATAAAAATAAAATAAAATTTTAAACGTCAACTAAACATATTTTAAGAAACAAACCTTTGACATAAGAACGAGAGAATTAGGAACTTGTAGGAAATTTTAAATATGATTTTATTTAATGTAAGTTATGAATATTGGCATAAGAGATAAAGAACAAAATTAAAGGGTCAAACTATAAGTTGAAAGTGGAGTTAACTTAAGAATCTGTAAGGAAGAAAAAAAGAGAAAATTATCCTTACATAATAATTTTATTGGAATGTTAATTGTAACGAAGGTGTAATCATGGTAATGATGTGTTGTGGGTTTTCCAATCCTTGAGTCCCTTTTCTTGTGGCTGAGTTATTGCTAGCATTTGTTCATTGGAGAAAGTTTGGAATCGATATTTGTATGGTGTTGTCGTGTGTCTATGTGAGTCGATGACTTATGTAAGTGTCTTGTGCGTTGTTGAGTTTTCTCTTCTTGGAGCCTTTGTGGTGTTGCGTAGTGAGTAATGTAAGTCAAAAAATAAATTATCCCGATAATTTTTTTACTTGTTGTACTTATATTTGTAAAAATGTGGGCGTTACTGTAGTTCCCACTTCTCTTCAACACTTATTATATATTATTTTTTTGTACTGTTGACTATAGACATGGATGTTATTTCATTTTGGTTTAGCATGGGGTTAGATGATAAGATGCTTTGACTATTGGAGGATAGTGATTCATAAGTATGATTTGTGTAGTTTATTAGATACATAGAGAGACATTTTTATATTGATGATGATGATGATGTGTTGTTGGAATTTATATTACCGATATCTTGAAATTTCTTCTTGTTGACTAGAACTTAGTATTTGAACTAATCTTGTGACCTTGTTGATATTGATAAAATATAGAGTTGAGTTGTTGTTGAATTTTAAAATAATAACATTGTTAGTCTAAATGATGATTTAAATTATATGCGGGTGATTAGTGATTTGTATGCTTATGTATTTTATATTTGATGTATTTGATGTGGTCACTGAAAGTCAAGGAGGTATTGTGTATTTTGCATGTAATTATATCACAAAAATCAAAAGGGGGATTGGAGACCAACCACAATGGGATATTGGATGGATATAGCAAAGGTCACCATGGTAACTCGCATAATTGTTGAGGTTTTGTTGTTTTCAATGTCGTTTTCTAGCGGGGTCTCCATGGGGAGCACCTCAAATGTGACCTTGGGGTTATTCTCGTGGTCTTCTTGTTGTCTTATTGATTTGTGAATATTTCATTTTAAATTTAATTTTTCTTTGGGAATTTTTGAAATTAAATGTGTTTTGTGACTCACCATTATTAGTGTTAGTTAAGATGCTTAATTTAGTACCTAAACTAGATTAATTTTTGATGGGGTCTCTTATGGATAAGTGACCCACGGAATATACCTTTTCCTTTCCCTTTTCATGATTAAACATTAATCTTGCATGTGCATTGGGCCACCCATAACCCAAAATTCGAATTTGGGCCTTGAGCCATGTGCAAAAGGCATGTGGGGAAGGAATAATTTGTTCTCCACTCCTTAAAACACTCCCCACCCATATCTATGACTTTAGGTGTAATAATTAGACCACTACTCATGAATTTTGATTTAAAATAGGGGTTGGTGGTGCACTTACATTTTATAAAAAATTTAAAATGTGCAAATAAAGAATGTGTGCTCTTTTTATATTGTTTCCTAAGGTTAGTGGTTTTGGTTGGCATGAGAGGGATGGATGTGGAATTTAAAAAGGTGAAGTGGCATCCTACATGGAGCCACCTCACCCTCCCCTCTCTTTTTTATTTATATGCAAGCTTATTGATTAGGGAGGGGAATATTTTGTTTTTGGGGACTTCCTTCATTTTGGGCTCTTGCATTTTAGGACTTAGAGGATTTTGGAATTTTATGTTGAAGGATTGACCTTGTTGGCATTGAATTGAGCTTGAAGGAGCTTGGAGGGTGACTCTTTGTTCAAATTTTTACCATGGAAAGGTAGGAACTACACCCTTATTTTACTTGTTCATTTATATGTGTTAATTGTATGAAAAAGAATGGTTGGAATGCTTGTTGGGTGCATGGGTAGGATGCCTAGGTATGGTGTAGGAGAAGGATATGGAGATTTCATATGTAAGGAGGCATAAGAGTTTAATTTCATGTTTTGGAGGGAGTTGGGTTGGGTGCCCCACCTTGGATAAGTGAATGTTTGCATTCCTTACTTGATTCTTTTGAGGGAGACATAAGAGATTGTAGGGAGGCATAAGAGAATGTGGGAGGCATAAGAGGAACTTGAGGGAGGCATAAGAGTTGTGTAGGGATTGTGATATGTTTTGGAGGTTTTTAAGGTGGGCACCTAGTCCCATTAGGAGGCATAAGTGATCTCCCCATAGTTCCTTTCTCCATTGGATTAATTTTCAAGCCTTATTTATTTGAAAGTTACATTCTTGTGATTTTTTTGTGTTGAAAGTGTGTTCTATGGATGTGAAATTTTTATTGTGATGTTGAAGCTTTCCGGTATTGTCATGAGTTGGATACATCTTTTATTGCATTGTGGTTGGGGCTTGGGGGGGCCAATGAGGAGGATAGCTTCTTCCCCTCATTGGATTATTGGTTGGGTGGAGAGCGTTACCTCTCCCTCATTTTTGGTGTTGTGATTAAAGTGAAAGTACAAAGTGGAGCTCTTGTTGGAGATTGGTTGTATGGAATTTTTGTTTAAAATGAATGATAACCAGATCGTGCCAAGCCAAGAACATAGATGCTAATCAAACATCACGATCAATAAGATGAAATTAATTCACCATAATAAATTTACATAAACCTTTGCAAACAAATGAGCAGCAATATCATATATTATTATGAAACTCAATGAAATACAATGAGAATGGACCTTGCTTATATAGGCAAGGAATAACAATCTAAGAACCAATCAAGTTCGTAGATAAAGTCATAAATCATGGAAAGAACTAGTCAAGTGCATATATTTATGAGAGAACTAGACATCAAGGATCTAGTCAATACCATAGATATAGGAAAGAACTAGTCAATACCATAGATCAAGGAAAGAACTATACCTAACAACTAGATAATATCTCCTAATATCTAAATAAATAAAAATAAATATCTACACACATAAGTGGGTGAGGATAAATATAATAAAGGTAAATAATGTACCTAGGTGAACATGAGCTAAGGTAAATACCTACTCTAACACCCCCCTCAAGTGAAGCTAGGGGCCAAAATAGAAGTGGCATGTCCACAGTATGAGTCCCGGTAACTAGGCCTGATGAGGTACTCATGTACAATATATCCATGAATAAATCTCAAACCAAAAGAAGGAAAGAATCCTGCTATAAGGAAAGAGAAAGAAGAAGAAGAAGGAAGATGTTCTCACGAACACCTCCCAAGAACAACTTCAAACCCCAAGCATTCCACGCATCTAAAGGTAGTGAGGTGATGCAAAAGGCTTTGTAAATATGTCTCGCAACTCCGTTCTTTGAGTCGGAAGGTACTCTAAGCAAAGAACTCCATCCTAAATGTGCTGCCGAATGAAGTGGATGTGTATCTCAATATGCTTGGTCCACTTGGTGCTCAATTGGGTTGTGAGAAATGTGAATTGCACTTTGGTTGTCACACCAAAGTACAGTTGGTGAATCCTATGGGAATCCAAACTCACAATCAATAATCGGAGAAGCCAAATAATCTGCGACTCCTGTAATTGTTTCCATGTACTCTACCTCTGAAGATGAAAGTGCAATAGCCTGTTACTTTTTACACGCTCAAGCAACTGGAGAAGAACCAAGATAGAAAAGATAGCTAGAAGTAGAATGCCTGTCATCAATAGAACCTGCCCAATCTGAATCTGTATACCCAACCAACTGAGTAGATACCCTAGTGTAGTGTAGGCCAAAGTGGGAAGTGCCCTGTAAATAGCGCAAAATTCTTTTAGTAGCCTGCCAATGACTACTATGAGGAGAATGTCCAAACCAAGATACAAGCCCTTCTGTAAATGAAATATCAGGGTGAGTATGGGTTAAGTACATGAGACTCCCAACCAATTACCTATACAACGTAGGATCACAAAGTGGTGTGGTACATGTGGATGTAAGAGTAACTCCAGACTGAAAAGGAGATGGACTTGGCTTACAATCAGCCATATCACCTAAGAAGATCATGGGTGTACTTTTGCCGACTCAAATGAATCCTCGAATCATGTCGAGAAATATGTAAACCAAGGAAATAATGCAATACCCCAAGATCTCGTCATGTCAAACTATGTAGAAAGAGCCCTCTATATACTCTCGAATGTGGGAAGAAGAGCTGCCATAAATGTAACAGATCATCAACATATAAGACAAGTATCACAATATCCTCACCGACATGCTTTGGAGATACACTTTGTATGATCGAGTGGCAACGAACAAAACCAGTAGATAGAAGAAAATAATCCATCTTCTCATACCAAGCCCAAGGGGCTTGTTTGAGACCGTAGAGAGACCTTTAGAGCTGAAAAACAAGAGAAGAATCCTGAACAAATCTAGTCGGCTGCTCCATATATATTTCCTCTTACAAATCTCCATGTAAGAAGGCACTCTTCACGTCCATCTGGTATATGGGCCACCCCTGTGATATAGCAAGAGCAAGTACAAGGCGTACAAAATCCATCTTGACAATGGGTTCAAAAGTCTCAAAGTAATCAATACCTTCAACTTGTGAAAAATCCTTTGTAACAAGATGTGCCTTATACTTGTCAATGGACTCATCTCACTGTGTATTTGGTTCAAGATACCCACTTACACGTAACCATATTTCTTCCTTTAAGAAGATATATCAAATCCCAAGTATGATTCTTCATCAAAGAAGAATACTCAGCTGCCATCGCATCATCCCACTCCTGTATCCCATGAGCCTTTGAAAAGGACTATGGATCCTCAGAAATTACCTAACACAAAAGTCCATAACCTGTAGAATGTGCATGATGATGCCTAGTGGGTGGAAGATCCTGTATGAAAGGTGTTTCCTTAGAAACTATAGTACGAGCCCACTTAGGCATAGTGACAACATCAATGGGAATAGGATCCTCAATGGCATTTATAACCTCCTCATCAATCTCCTCAAAGAAAGGATCCTCAAGATGAGATGAAGAAGAAGGAGTGGAAGAAGATAAAGAATCACGAGGAGTGAAACGTTCATCAAACTAAACATGTGTTCGAAAAAAACATCATGTGTATTAGGATCTAAAAAATGATAAGCTATCATGTCCTCACAATACCCTACAAAGATCAAGAGTTTACTCTTCTTATCCAAATCTTTCCTTTTCTTCTTTGGCACAAAGGCCCAAGCATGGCTCCCAAAGACTTGAAAAAATGAGACATCTAGCTTAGTGTTGGACCAAGCTTCCTCTAGATTCAAATGCTCAAGTGTTCTGTGTGGTGTGCGATTCTGAATATAGTTAGCACAATTAATTATTTCTACCCAATAGATAGGAGGTATATCTCTAGAATGCATCATACAGTTAGTCATTTCCTTCAAAGTTCTATTCTTCCTTTTTGTTAATCCATTCTGTTGTGGATTATGAGGAACATAATGTTGGTGAATAATGCCTTGAGTTGCCAAAAATTCAGAAAACTCATTGTTGAAGTACTCCCCCATTATCAGTGTGAAGGTTCTTTATGCTACTAGAAGATTGTTTCTTGACCAAAGCCTTGAAGACTTTGAAGTGTGAAAAAACATCACTTTTTTACTTGAGAAAATAAACCCAAGTACACCTCGAGAAATTATCAATAAATGTAAGTGCATACTTAGCTCCATTGAAAGATGGGGTAGGAAAAACCATCAAGTCACTATGCACAAGCTCAAGTGGTGAAGAAACTCTCTTAGACAAATTCTTAGAAAAGGATCTTGGTGTTGTTTCCCTAATGCACAACCATGACAAACTCCCTCAAGACAAGAAACTCTAGGAAGACCATCTATCATACCATGAGTGCTCAACTCTTTCAAATATTTGTAATTGAGATGTCCAAATCTTTCATGCCAAAGCTTACTCTTTGAATCTGAATGAGAAACCAATCATGTCCCTATAGAAGAAGTGTCATCAAAACCCTCAAATTGATATAGTCTAGAACTATGATCAACAATACCCTGAGCAACAAGTGAATAAGGCTCCAACAAAGTTCTTACTTCTGCCCCATGTGGTGTAAAAGTCACTATTTTCCCTTGACCAAAATGACAAATTTGATATACATAAAGAAAATTTGTAGTGATGTTAGGAACATATAGTGCATCTTAGATATTGCCACCATCAAATTGTTTATCACATTTTCCCTCAACGAAAGAAAGGAAGAATCTCCAACCTCAATTTTGGAAGTAGAAGTCAAACCTAGAGAAATAAAAACTCCTTGGAAGAAGTCATGTGATGATAAGTACCGAATCTATAACCCAATTGTCTGTAAGTGGTGACTGAGATATTCCAACAACATTAAGTGCTTTTCCATGTTGATTAGAAGGAGGTGGAGTGGAGATAAAATTTTTGTGTTTCTTGACTGCATCCTCTAAGGCTTGCATTCACTTATAACACCTATTTTCTTCATGATTACTACCCCCACAAAAAGAGCATGAACGGCTAGACTTATTCTTGGATTTAGAAGACTCCTTGGGTTTTGAGTTGTTTTCTTTGGGTTTAGGAGAATTTTGAGATGGAGAAGGTGTGGATTTGGTTTTACTGTTTGGTTTTCCCTTGCCCTTAGGATTAGATAAACTAATGCCTTTTGAGAGGTGGAAGAATCAAGGTGAGATAATTTGGATTCTTCCTAGTAAGTCTTTCACAAAATGTGTCTATGTTAGGCATTGTGAAGGTGTCAACTAAGGCATCCATGCCAGAGAAAAGGTAGAAGCAAAAATTTGGAATGGTCCTCTCAACTTGGATAGAATCAAGTAAACACACTTTTCATCTTTCTTATCCCTTCCACTCCCTTCAACTCGTGTCAACAAAAGCTTGAACTCAGTAAATTAGTCTATAATTGTTGGAAAATCTTCAGGATTAAGAGAGGTGATCTCAATTTCAAGTTGCATGGCTCTCATATGATCCACCTTACCAAATAAATCCTCTAATTTCTCCCATATTTTGAAAGGAGAGTCACACTTTTCTAAATGAAATAAAAGACTGTCACTTACATAAGTTCCTATCAAACCCATACACTCATCAAATTTGCATTGGTACTGAAATTTCTCATATTCTCTAGTGAACACTGGTTGTTCTGAAGAAGTTAAAGCCCATAATCCTTTCCACTTAATTATTATTTCCATTCTTGGTTTCCATGTGTGGTAATTATGTGTTGTTAATTGCTCAACATAACCTAATGCAGAAGTAGATAAAGATTTCATCCTCAAAAAATCACCAAAAGAAATACAAGAACCAAGTAAATGCAACAAGACCCCCAAACAATGCAACAAGAGCCCCCAAATTTTGGCACTTTATAATGAGTGTGTGTTACAATATGGAACTTTATAATTATAGTGTGATTCTAAAAATAAATATTTTCAATGGAAAGAGCATAAAAAAACACGTACTTTTGCAAAAAAACGGCACTCAAAATGGAGTTACCGATCAAAAGATACAAGTTTTCCAATAATATGCTCTACTATTTATTTTAGTTTCCACTAAAATAGAATAAAATGCTCTTGCCTTCACCACACAAATAAAATGAAAGGGGGCTAGAGTTAAGCACCTACTAGTAGGAATCACAAGCTTTAAGCCCTCATATGACCAGGGGCTAAGGATTTCAATGACAAAATACGAGCAAATCCCGAATATATAAATATATAAAGAATTTATTTGTAAAATAAAACTTACATAAGAATGTCGATAGCAATCTCCTGCTCTGATACCATAAAAGGAACAATAACCAAATCTTGCCAAGCCAAGAACACAAATGCTAATCAAACATCACGATTAATAAGATGAAAACAATTCACCAGAATAACTTTACATAAACCTTTGCAAACAAATGAGTAGCAATATCATATATTATTATGGAACTCAATGAAATACAATGAGAATGGACCTTGCTTATATAGGCAAGGAATAACAATATAAGAACCAATCAAGGTTGTAGATCAAGCCATAAATCATGGAAGTAACTAGTCATTAAAGAACTAGTCAAGTCCATAGATTTATGAGAGAACTAGACATCAAGGATCTAGTTAATACCATAGATCTAGGAAAGAACTATTCAATACCATAGATCAAGGAAAGAACTATACCTAACAACTAGATAATATCTTCTAATATCTAAATAAATAAAAAGAAATATTCACACACATAAGTGGGTGAGGATAAATACAATAAAGGTAAATAATGTACTTAGGTGAACATGAACTAAGGTAAATACATACTCTAACATTGTTGAGATCAACAACCCTTCATTGTAAAATTATTCTTGTATTTCCCACTTATGGTGGAAGACTAGTAGGTTGTATTTTAAAAGAAATGTTGCATTGTAAATTCCTTTTACCAAGTTGTGTTATTATAATTGAAGGAATTTCATTCAAGAATATGTATTTTACTTATCTCCAAATTATTTGTATGGAAGGGAATGAAGTAAATGAATATCATGTTTGAATTTTACTTGTGTTTGAAAGAAAAAAGAACTTGTATCGTAAATCTATTTTGAATGAGATTAATGCTATTGGGTTAAAGTGAGTATCGATAATTTCTTATTTCCTATTCAAAAATGTGCAAGAAGGAATGATTGAAATTAATTTTACGATGTACTTTTCCTTTATAACTATAGAAATTGTATTAAGTAAATAAATAAATCACCACTAATTTATATCCTTTTAATAATTATTTAAAAGGATTGAATATGATACTATGTCCCAATTTGATAACTACCCACATTAGTGCATTTCCATTATTACCTAGTTGCTTATAAATTTTATTCATACAAATTGATAATTGCAACAATTAAAATATCCCACACTATTCGTAATTCCATGTTTAAATGAAAAACTTAATCAATAAATAAATCTAGATTTTTATATATTAATAATGTGTTTGATTATTTTCAAAATTTATATTGTACAAATAATATAATTAGAAAGTAATATAATCATATTATTAATAAAAATTATTACTTACTTAATATTAACAAATATCGAATATATATATATATATATAGCACTTCTATACTTATTAATACATTTGAATAATTTAAAAATATATATACTTTATATTCATCTTTTGATTAACACATTTAAAATAATTTAAAGGATTATAATATTATTATTTTTAAGTTTCTCAAATTAGCTAAAGTGAAATGGAAAGTACTATTAATATTAAGAATCAAATATTTACTTTTAGCTTTGTGAATCGGTTAGGTTTGAATGTGAGTATGCTTTAAATAATATATATAAAAAAAAGGTCTTAGTAACTTTAAGAAAAGTGAACACCTTGGCATTGAAAAGAATGATTTAAATTTTCTTGGTAAGGAGAATGCAGATTTTGGTCGGCCATACCACTAGCAATCGCATGTGTAAAATGCAATGTGAACGCCGAATGACATATGTTATTTGATTTAGAGGGATAATTATTACTTTTGTAGTTGATGTTTATAAGGGGTGTGATTGATTTTGTAAGTGTAGGAATATAGATGAAGCATTACATTTAAAGGTTCTATCTCTACATTTCAAATTTGTTACAAATTCGTACATATACATTTGCAAATCTTATATCATGAGTGATAGTTAATTACTTTTGTAGTTAATGTGGTTTGTAATTATTTGGGGGAAATTGTGTTTGTGTTGCAACGTGTTTGAGACAATGGTTACATCGGTTGTTTGGTTGGTTGGCTGTTGAAAAATCCATTTTTATACTGTCGATAACATGTTGATAAGGGGTGTGATTGATAGTGGAAGTGTTGGATTATATATGAAACATTACATCGAAATGTTCTGTGTATACATTTAAATTTGTTACAAAATCGTAGATATGCAGTTGCAAATCTTATATCACGATATATGAACTAAACATGAATACATGAAGACCTTTGTACATTTAGAGAATTTATATCATGAATGGTAGCATTTTGTGGCCAATTTTATTTCCACTAAACATGAATACATTTGATACCCCTTGAATGGAATTGCCTCTTTGGATACAATAAGTGTTGACTAAAGTAGTACTGGAGGTGCTATCAAAGTAGAGGGTAGTATTTATGACGGGTTGTTTTGGTTGAGGGATAGTAGTCTTGACTCCTCCTTTCTTCTTGCTCCGAGTGTTGGTATGTGTGCCATTTTTGAGTACCTTTTGAATGAAAAAGGAGGTGAAATGCACATATTTAAAAGTGAAGGAACTATGGAGAAAGTTGTGAATGTCAAACCTTGCCTTTCAGTGGTTCCAATGTTGATAGTTGCTCTATGCAAAGTAAGTCCCTGGGACTTGTGGATAGTTAATCATCAGGCCATTTTATTCGGCAATTGTCTTTGATTCCCTCATGAAATAGGGGTATCCAAATATGTAACGGGTTGGAGGGATCCCAACATGGGCCATTGTATCTATCAAATTTGACAATAACAAATAAAGGTAATGTTGGTGGTAACATTGATGTGTCATAGAAAATGTCAGTGGTTGTCCCTGATTGTTGGAGGGATTCCAGATTCAATGTTATGTTTCATAACAATTGTTGTTGTATACCGGCTCCTATGCCACATTATGAGATTTAGAAGGAAGTAGTGAAATTGTGGGTGGGAACCAAAATGCCCATCATGTTAGCACATCAAATGTAGATTGTTGTAAAAGCTTCAAGGATAAAAGGGGAAGACTGGTCAAAGGCAATACCCGCAAGCAAATCACAGAGAGATGCTTCTAAATCCAATTTGGTGAGAATCAAAGGAAAGAATTCAATAGTATATGGGAGTATCTTAGATCCACGGAAGAGATATCATTCAGATCATTCATTATTAAAATATATGAAGTAAAATTACAATACAGGTTGGATAAGCATGCAAATTATGTGGTAATGAATGCCCCTTTCACTGCTGTTCATTTTGCAACTTATGAAGCTGCCAAGAAAGTCCTCACCAAATTTTCTCCAGAAAACGCAAGTGAAGAGCACCTACTTGCTCACATCACTGCAGGCGGGGTAGTTGGAGCTCTAGCAAGTGTTGTGACAATGCCACTTGATGTGATCAAGACCCGGTTGCAATGCCAAGTCTGAATCCTCTTCTTTAATAATTTAGTATTAGTCTTGAATTTAGATTTTCATGAATGGTATGGGAAATAGAGAGACTTTATAATTTTTCCTGAAGTTCAATTTCTCAACTTGAAAGTTTCGAATCATTGATATAAGCCTTACCCCATAATCACTTTTAGAAATTTACCTTACTTGTATAAACAAGGAATTCATTCCAATCCAGAGTTAAAATCCATTTGATTCGCTATGATTTTTGGGATATATAATATCTATGTTGTTATCTTTTTATATAAGTTATGATGAAAAAAATACAGTGCTCATTATAAAGATTTATTGAATTGGTTTTCTTTTTGAAAATTACTTACACTCACTCTTAGTCATGAAGCTACTTGCTTTCTTACTCTTTCATTGAAAATGGGGCTAAATTAATTATATTCATATATCATTTACCAAACTGTTCCTGTTAGCACCTGTGGAGAATTTCATCTATGTTCTTTTTAGTCTGAGCTTGTCATCAATGTTGCTGTCGAGGTTAACTATTCCATATGCTTTCGTCTTCTTTTCTATTTGTTAGACATCAGTTATCCCATTTTTATGGCAGTAGCTATCTCTAAAAGCTATCTAGAGTACAACTAATAAGACCTAAAATTATATTAGAATAGCTTTTTCGTTGGCATACATTTTTCCATTCACTAGTTTGTATTTACTGATTACAATTGGCTTTCATTAGATTGAATTCGAGGATATTCAGGGCCCCAGAACTTCCAGGTTTTTGATACAAAACATATTAAGTTCTTGAATTTAATATAGTTGTAGAAACGTCCATTGGAGTAAATACCTCTCCCCTGCATCTTTTTTATACCATTGGGCTTGGTATTGGTGATCTCCTCAACCTTCAATCACCATAAACAAACAGAACACATAAAATCTACCATTCTGTCCTCCAATGGCGTTCTTGCCGAATCCAAGGGCACAGTAAGAAATGGAAGCATGCGAACTGTTCGACAAAATGCATGCCTGAAAGATATTTGGTCTCAATGACTGCAATGACATCTTAATCAAACTTATTGAGCAGATAGTTCTCTGTTCTTTTAAGTGGACCTGTTTTAATCTCTATTTTGTTTGTATTTGCAGGTAGGCTATCTTAGTTGTCCGGGTCACGGCATTCTAAACTATCGTTTGCCAATTGGTTAGGTGTTATTTCTTGTGAAACGTCATGCATTATGCAAGCTATTGGATTCAATAAGTCCATCTTCGATCCTATTAATTTCTACTGTAAAGGTTATCTTAATTCCAATTCTTGAGCTCAAGAGATTGCTATTATCTTTTCTCATAAAGAGCTTGTCAAAGGGCTCTGTAAAGGTACAAATTAGTATCAGGTGGTTGTATCCAGAAACTTCCACCCTGGTACAAATTAGTAACTGGTTGTTTTGATCCCAATCCTAAAACTCTATAGATTCTTATTATTGCCGAAGGGTACAATTTTGTTTCTGCATATTTTCTGAGTATTGTGAGCGTGTACAATTTAGTGAGTGCTTATATATTTCTATTTTCAGTCCATAGACCTTAAAAACAGGAGAATATTTTCAAGGGTACAAATTACGTAGTGTCCATATTCCCAATTTCAGTGCATAGACCTATAGAGCAGGAGAAAAAATTCAAGGGTACAAATTAGTAAGTGCCCATATTCCCAATTTCTGTCCATAGAACTAAAAAAGAAGAACAAATTCAGCCTAAAACAGGAATGGAGCACACCTTTGTGCTAAAGCATGTTGTGGGTGCTTCAAATATGCTCAATGCTCAAACCCCATGTCGCTCTCTCAGATCAATCTCATTAGCTACCCTCTTCCCTTCAAGAGAATCCATAAAACCCACCCATAAACTCTACTTAACAAAATGAAAATCTTACTCATTGACAACCGGCAATTTAAATGGAAAAAAATGTCTTAAACACCATTCAAAGAATTCGTTCATCGTGCGAGAATGCTTTACACAAACACCTGAAATCAATTTTTATGAAGATATGCCAATACAGTTTACAAACCAGGGTAGATCTACCGTCATACTACTATCCTGTAGTGACATAACGTGCAAAGTGGAAAAACTTCAATAACAGAGCTTTGTAAGCCTCATATTTAAATATGAAGTAGTAGAACTATTGGGGAAATAAGTTCTCTTTCAATACGTGTTCGCAGGGGCTGATTAAGACCCTAATGAAGCATGTAAATACTTACTAGATTCATGGTCAGAGGACAAACTACCACTTTCAACAATGCAACAATGCAATTTGATTAACAACGCAATTTGATTTACTGGCAGGTAACATCTAACAGCTTGATGGAATGTCTGAAGTGGAGGGCAACCCATGGAATGCAATATTCACAAAACAAGTGCATATTCTCCTCAAAAATTATGATGACTCCAATACAGCTGGTAGGAGAGGCACGTGGAAACAACATGGGTCGGGTTAACAACACTGTAGACAGAGGGAGAGCTCTTACCGGATCTCAGGCGCGTTGGAGAACAAACCCTTCAACACTAATCCCTGGGCGTGGAACTACTGATCAACCATGGCAGGAGGCTCTGTCTACTATTCAATCCACCACAGTGCCGAAACAATGACCCTCAACCATCGCTAGGGGAAGATGTAGATTTCAATAAATACCCACTGTGTATAGTCTCTGGCGCGAGAGTGGAGGTCATTCCGAGTAGGCGCCCATGTATACTAACATGCATTAATCAAATATACAGTTCCAAATATGATTGACGGACAGGGCAGCCAGGTCACTTCCTCCTGCTCAGGGCACTACCGCCTCTGCTATTTCTCGAGGTGAATATGTTACGGTGGACGATCTGACTTCCACAGCGCTCACTCTTCTATCACTCCTCTCTCTCAGCAATAAAACATGCAACTGCCATTTCACGGAAAACCCTAAACCAATCACAAGAGGGAGGATATCTAGGGTTAGGTTTACAGATCGGCCGACTGAAACCTCGCAAAAACCATTACATGCAAAAAAAAACCGTAAAAAATAACCCGAAAAAACGAAAACGTCCAAAACGTCTAAACGGCCGTCAAATTTTACATAGTTGGAGAAACGTCCGCAAGGGCCTTTCCCATAGGGGGAACGCCTTCGGCGTAAAAAAGATATTAAGCTAAGCGCAAAGTTAATTCAAGATGCTGTCGGGATACTTATTACGCTCTTAGAAAATCTTGATTTCTTGGAAGTTTCACAAGAAGCGTTCTCAAATGAAAGGGACCATGTAAATCTAAATGTCGTAAGGCTCATGGCAAACTAAATAGTTCAAATCATGGCAAGGAAATGGCCATGATATCTTCCTCTCTCAATTCTTTGAAAAAAAACACAGTTGTTTCAGGTAACATTGGATCCTTATTGAATTTCCAATACGAACCTTGTTCAAAACTTTTGTAAATATAGATTGTACTCGAACACGTTTGTTATGCAAAATAGTTTGTAGTAAAAGGGATGCCTCATTCTGAAACCGCATCCAATGTTTGTAAAGCTGCTGTAAATTTTGACAGAACATTGAAGAATAGAACATTTTATTTTTGTCAGGAGGTTGGTCTTCTACCAAAACACTAGGGTTACTCAAAAACGGATTTAAAATTTGATTAATTTTGAAAACGAAATTTTAGATTTTGTGAATTCGATCCTTTACCGAAATCTTAATTTCTATAGTGCGTCTGTTAATTTTTATTCAATTTTAGAAATTTTAAAAATAGGGCTTGAGAATTGAATGCCCGCAGTTCAAAATTCTGTGAAATTTTGGTCTTCTTGATCTTAGTCAGGGTTTTGATGATCGGAGAAGGCAGCAGAGAAGCTTGAGAGATCATTGTCTGTTTCTCCTCCTCTGCAAAAGTCATTGACCTCGGCTACTGCAAGTAAGATGAAGAAGGGCGCCCTTGGTTTGAGATCATCCTCAAAGAAGACTCACAACATCCCTTCCAGATCCAAGAAGCCACAAACAATTGGAGAGCTCACGAGGATGCAGATGAATGCAACTGAACAGACCGATTCCCGTGTTAGGCAAGATTTGTTGAGAATTTCTACTGGACAGGTATAGTGCAATAATCACACTCGTGTTTTGGTTCCTTTTATTTCACTAGGCAGTGCAGGTTAGATTGTGAGGATTTGTTGAAAGCTTATATACAAAAGGATCACACTAATAATAACATGATCTATGCACATAGAAAACTGAAAGACCTGATGGCTGCACATGAGTGGCTTATAGGTTATTCAGTTTACTCAATGATAAGTTGCAGGTTAATGTCGATCCGTACGTCACATGATAATGTTAATTGTGAAATTGGGACATATAATGCATATATAGTCTAGATTAAGTTGGAACTTGCATTTGTATTTGTTATATTGATTGCTTAGCGATTTGGGATTCCAATTGCTCTCCTTTGGGAGATTAACATGAAAGTTGATTTTGCATTCCACGGGAATTTGGATAATGGGTTTGAACATTAATGCAAGTCATTAATTATGTAGTTCACACAATAGCGTTTATTGAGAAATTTGGACTTTTAATGCATATGGATATAACCCAATTTTATTGGGAACTTGCATTTATATTTGTTCCATTGAGTGCTTGCCAATTTAGGATCTTAATTTCATTGGAGACCGTCATTGTCGCTAAAATTAAATTCTTAAATGCCATATTCATATATCTCTCTCTTGCAGATGCATCAAGTGTTCTCTTCGAAGAAACAAAAGTCCTCCAGTAGGATATACACAAGTAGATGCATCATAGGGGTAAGTGTTACGCTCATTGTAATCGGCCTGACATTTCTCAAAAACACCTGCGGCAAAGTATTTAACAAACCCTAATCTAAGTTTTGATTGCGGGTGGTCAAAATAGTGTTAAAATAATCTTGTTATTCCTTACAATTATCTTTATTGATCTAATCTTTTATATAAAACCTTTTATTTTGTATATTATTTAACTAAGTGTGTTGATGGTTAAGAAAATTATTTAGATTGATTTAACTTCTCACCGTCTAAAGCTACATCAGGCGAAATGAGAAGGTTTTTAGATCCACAATGCATACAAAGGCGATGGGCCAAAGGTTGAAATATTTATTCTATCAATTATAAGTTAGTTTTTGTGTTCATCTATTGATCATCAAGGTGTAGTCAACAAGGTTACATTCGCATCGTTGTCATCTTAGAAATCATTCACAGAAGCCAAGAAATCATAGGCATTCATCTATGATCAGTTGTTGGAAGGTTTTAATTATTGAAACATGGCCATCCATATATTCCCTCCAACTACTTGACATTACAACTAGATACATAGTTTTTATAAACTTATGCAACGAATAGTCATTGAGGACAAGTTCCAAAGTTAGAACATATTGAATTTTCCCTTTTTTATTTTCCCCTTTAAACACCACTGACTCTCTTGTAATTACTGCACTACTCCAATCATCAACCTAATAGTTGGACAAAAACACCAATCTTTATTTTGCATGGTATTAATACTTGAACATTCTAAGTGTGCTCCGTGTCTTCCTGCCATTGATGTGTCCCATGAAACATGCATTCAACTTCCCCTTACATTTACATTATTTCTAGCTACCACATAAAGTCAATTCCGAAACATGGGTTTTCTCCTTCTTGAGATTTACAAACATGTCATGCTCTTTATAGATGGTATTTTTTTACATTGGCTCTTTGATTACTCTTTCCTTTCACACGCATTGTTCCACCCTCAAATGCCATTTTCTACACCAGTTTTTCTTATTTCATTTTTCAATTTCATCTAATTTCACTTCCTCACTCTATCTCTTTCGGCACCCATGTCGTGAGATCTATCAAACATCTCTTTCATTCCTGGAATCAAGGTCTCAGCACCTTCAAGACCAAAACGTTTTGCAGCAGTCCATTTTGTTGCCAAAAAATTCTCAAATTGTGTGCTCCAAATTAGTCTATCGAGTATAACATGCCTTCGTTCCGGGCCATACTTACTGGGAATTACTGTCTCAATTTTTTCCCTCAGCCAATTGCACTTATCACGGTCAGGTATGTGCATGTATTCATACCCAATTGTACGATTGCTGGAAATTATGTGGCGTCGAGTGTAAAGATCGGCCATGTGGAAGGATCCATAGCAATGGTCTTTTCGTATGCGAGGACTGCTGAGCCAGACGGACCCTCAGTGCTGTCCTCAATAAACCAGAGGAAAGCCTATGAAAAGGCATGGCCGCTAAATCCAGGGGCTTCTGAAGTTTCCTTAAAGCATCAAAACCCTGACTAAGATCAAGAAGACCAAAATTTCACAGACTTTTGAACTGCGGGCATTCAATTCTCAAGCCCTATTTTTAAAATTTCTAAAATTGAATAAAAATTAACAGACGCACTATAGAAATTAAGATTTCGGTAAAGGATCGAATTCACAAAATCTAAAATTTCGTTTTCAAAATTAATCAAATTTTAAATCCATTTTTGAGTAACCCTAGTGTTTTGGTAGAAGACCAACCCCGACAAAAATAAAATGTTCTATTCTTCAATTACTTCACAAAATTTACAAAGCACTTTACAAACATTGGATGCGGTTTCGAATGAGGCGTCCCTTTTACTACAAACTATTTTGCATAACAAACATGTTCGAGTACAATCTATATTTACTGCATCTGTGGTTTGAGAGTTGTATATTCGCACAAGATTTGGGGTTTGGTTACCATCCTCCCAAGTGGGTAGTTAAAACCCCTATGTTGGGTACACAGAGGTGAGACTATAGGACTTTACCATCTGCAAGGCTATGGCTATTCTTTGTGCAATTACGTCTAATTCCCAAGTCATTAGAATTGTCTACCCTCCAACAACTAGTGCATATACCCTGCTATTCCACCCTCCAACGGCAAGTGTATATACCCCACCAGAGAATGTTATCACAGTTGAGCTTTGAATTTCAACATTCTACTAAGTTTGTGTTACAAACTTGAGCCCGAGGGTCACTGGCTGAAAAACAAAATTTGTAGATATCTTACCGGAGTTGTCCTCATATTCTTGTCTGTCTATTGGCAACATTGAACAAGGTTTGTATTCTAGGGGTTGTGGCCATGTCTACTGATACCTCAATTATCTTGTTTGCCTCCATGTTATGGTTCACATATAGCAATATTTGGATAATATTTTTTATCATGTGCACATTCTAGGTTTTCAACTTTTGCATGCCAATATAGTGTTTCCACTTTTGTCTGCATTCTAGCTTTTGCAATTGAATTCCAAATGTGTGATTGCATATCCATTTGAGCCTTTGCATTCCATTTTGGTGTTTATGGTTGTGTTTGCATTTGTGCAGTTGCAATTTGCTACTGTGCATTTTCTGATTTGTAACTCATGCCTCGGTGTTTATGGATGTGTTTGCATTTGCACAATTGCAATTTGCTACTGTACATTCTCTGATTTGCAACTCATGCCTCAGTTATGGTCAAAATTGCATTCTATGGTTTGCAAGCCAGCAAACATTTGTGATTGTGCCCACATTTCAACTCAATATGGGTGATGCATATGTTACAAAATCCCTTTGTTTAGATTCAGTTAGGGTTATATTGATATGTGATGCAACAGTCTGCTTATTCTTTAGGATGATAACCTGACAAAACGGTAAAAGAAATCAAATGGATGACATGCATTTATGACCACTAGATTACAAATCGATCGCTACCTATGTTCCATATAAGGAAAATAAATGAAGATTGTTCCAATATAGTTTGAATCCATTTAAAACAGAAGCTAATAGTATTGGTAAAAAACAAGACAGGTTCTTTTTTTCAAGAGCTATACTTTTTTCTATTGGAACCTTTGTCTGTGAGAACATAGAGTCACAGAGATTTTTTTGATGGAATGTTTGAAGTAGAGGGCAACCCATAGACTACAATATTCACAAAACAAGCACATATTCTCCTCACAAAGCATGATGATTGTAAGCTAATAGAACACATTAGCATCCAAACAAAATGTAAACTTTCTACATAACCAGACAATTCAAGGCATTTTGTCAAACACTTGGCGACCTCTCTTTTCTCCCTATCACATCTCTATAAAATCTTGACATTGTCCTAGAGATACTATCAAATATTTATGGATTCCATTTGTGTTTGTTCCCTCTTTCAAAGATGTGTGAGAATGGATTTTTAAAAAGATTAATAAGAAGCTGAGGAGGTGACATGAATTTGTCATCTCTTGCTGGTAGGATTCAGGTGTGCTTTGAAAGTTTTATCTTCCTATAATATCTAATATGATTCTTGTTGGATGCACATCAAATCCCATTTCAATCACTAGCACACTTTGTGAGGGATTATCTTATGGTTTGATGGGAAAGGAAGTAAGAAGAGGCATGCAATATGATGGAGTAATGGATCCTCAAAGCCTAGGTTGGCAATGCTCCTAGGAAAGTCCTTGTTAGAAACAATATTTGCAGAGCTTCTCCTCAAGGCAAGAAATAATAGGGAGGGGGAATATTTTTTATATCCTTTTTGGAGATTTTATTTAAAGTATGAAGGATCTTCTATTTTGGAAATCTCGGTTCTGAGTTAAGCTTGTTTTGTATCTCCTTGCTCTCTCAAATGGGGAAGAAGCACCAAGGATTTTAGGTTTATTTGGTGGAATATTGCCTTTAAGATTGTAAGGTTGGCCAATATTAGAGGTTGTAACAAGATGTTTGAGCACTTGGCTGGAAACTGAGTTAGAAGCATCAAACATCGAATCTTGTGAGTCTGCATGGATATTTGCTTTCTCCACATGGAAACCTATTGTATTATGATTACATGGTCAATGGAAGTCTGTGGGACATCTTACACGATGAGTACAATGATTATTTTATGAAGAAGAAATGAGGAGTCAAGACTACTATCACTTAACAAAAACAACCTGTCGTAAATACTACCCTCTACTTTAATAAAACCTCCACTACTAATTTACTCAAACTTCTTGTATCCAAAGTGATATCAAATGTATTCATGTTTAGTGCAAATAAAATTGGCCACAAAAAACAACCACTTATGATATAAAATCTGCAAATATACGGAAGTCTTCATGTATTCATGTTTAGTTCAAATAAAATAGTCCGCAAAAATCTACCACTCATAATATGAGATTTGCAAATGTGTATGTATGAATTTGTAACAATTGTGAAATGTACAGATAGAACCCTTAAATGTAATGCTTCATCTATACTCCTACACTTACACTATCAATCACACCCCTCATCAACATCAACTACAAAAGTAATAACCATCCCTCTAAATCTAATAACATATTGAGAATCCATAAAACCCACCCATAAACTCTACTTAACAAAATGAAAATCTTACTCATTGACAACCGGCAATTTAAATGGAAAAAAATGTCTTAAACACCGTTCAGCAATCTGTTCTGCAGTAGCAGAACGCTTTACACAAACACCTGAAATCAATTTTTATGAAGATATGCCAATACAGTTTACAAACCAGGGCAGATCTACCGTCATACTACTATCCTGCAGTGACATAACGTGCAAAGTGGAAAAACTTCAATAACAGAGCTTTGTAAGCCTCATATTTAAATATGAAGCAGTAGAACTATTGGGGAAATAAGTTCTCTTTCAATACGTGTTCGCAGGGGCTGATTAAGACCCTAATGAAGCATGTAAATACTTACCAGATTCATGGTCAGAGGACAAACTGCCACTTTCAACAATGCAACAATGCAATTTGATTAACAACGCAATTTGATTTACTGGCAGGTAACATCTAACAGCTTGATGGAATGTCTGAAGCGGAGGGCAACCCATGGACTGCAATATTCACAAAACAAGTGCATATTCTCCTCACAAATTATGATGACTCCAATACAGCTGGCAGGAGAGGCACGTGGAAACAACATGGGTCGGGTTAACAACACTGTAGACAGAGGGAGAGCTCTTACCGGATCTCAGGTGCGTTGGAGAACAAACCCTTCAACACTAATCCCTGGGCGTGGAACTACTGATCGACCATGGCAGGAGGCTCTGTCTACTATTCAATCCACCACAGTGCCGAAACAGTGACCCTCAACCATCGCTAGGGGAAGATGTAGATTTCAATAAATACCCACTATGTATAGTCTCTGGTGCAAGAGTGGAGGTCATTCCGAGTAGGTGCCCATGTATACTAACATGCATTAATCAAATATACAGTTCCAAATATGATTGATGGATAGGGCAGCCAGGTCACTTCCTCCTGCTCAGGGCACTACCGCCTCTGCTATTTCTCGAGGTGAATATGTTACGGTGGACGATCTGACTTCCACAACGCTCACTCTTCTATCACTCCTCTCCCTCAGCAATAAAACATACAACTGCCATTCCACGGAAAACCCTAAACCAATCACAAGAGGGAGGATATCTAGGGTTAGGTTTACAGATTGGCCGACTGAAACCTCGCAAAAACCATTACATGCAAAAACAACCGTAAAAAATAACCCGAAAAAATGAAAACGTCCAAAACGTTTAAACGGTCGTCAAATTTTACATAGTTGGAGAAACGTGTGCAAGGGCCTTTCCCATAGGGGGAACGCCTTCGGCGTAAAAAAGATATTAAGCTAAGCGCAAAGTTAATTCAAGATGTTGTCGGGATACTTATTACGCTCTTCTGTAAAATCTTCAGTTTGCTGGAAGTTTCACAAGAAGCGTTCTCAGATGAAAGGGACCACGTAAATCTAAATGTCGTAAGGCTCATGGCAAACTAAATAGTTCAAATCATGGCAAGGAAATGGCCATGATATCTTCCTCTCTCAATTCTTTGAAAAAAAACACAGTTGTTTCAGGTAACATTGGATCCTTATTGAATTTCCAATACGAACCTTGTTCAAAACTTTTGTAAATATAGATTGTACTCGAACACGTTTGTTATGCAAAATAGTTTGTAGTAAAAGGGACGCCTCATTCTGAAACCGCATCCAATGTTTGTAAAGCTGCTGTAAATTTTGACAGAACATTGAAGAATAGAACATTTTATTTTTGTCAGGAGGTTGGTCTTCTACCAAAACACTAGGGTTACTCAAAAACGGATTTAAAATTTGATTAATTTTGAAAACGAAATTTTAGATTTTGTGAATTCGATCCTTTACCGAAATCTTAATTTCTATAGTGCGTCTGTTAATTTTTATTCAATTTTAGAAATTTTAAAAATAGGGCTTGAGAATTGAATGCCCGCAGTTCAAAAGTCTGTGAAATTTTGGTCTTCTTGATCTTAGTCAGGGTTTTGATGCTTTAAGGAAACTTCAGAAGCCCCTGGATTTAGCGGCCATGCCTTTTCATAGGCTTTCCTCTGGTTTATTGAGGACAAAGACTGAGGATCCGTCTCGCTTGCTTAGCGGTCCTCACATACAAAAAGACCATTTCTATGGATCCTTTCACATGGCCGATCTTTACACTCGACGCCACATAATTTCCAGCAATCAGTACAATTGGGTATGAATACATGCACATACCTGACCGTGATAAGTGCAATTACAAGCGAGGGAAAAATTGAGACAAGAATTCCTGTAAGTATGGCCCTAACGAAGGCATGTTATACTCGATAGACTAATTTGGAGCACACAATTTGAGAATTTTTTGGCAACAAAATGGACTGCTGCAAAACGTTTTGGTCTTGAAGGTGCTGAGACCTTGATTCCAGGAATGAAAGAGATGTTTGATAGATCTGCTGACATGGGTGTGGAAAGCATTGTTATAGGTATGTCTCATAGAGGAAGATTGAATGTCCTGGGCAATGTGGTCAGGAAGCCGTTAAGACAGATTTTCAGTGAGTTTAGTGGTGGCACGAAGCCGATTGATGAAGTTGGAACTTACACCGAAACAGGTGATGTGAAATACCATTTAGGAACATCATATGATAGGCCTACCAGAGGTGGGAAACGTATTCATGCGACTGAAACCTCGCAAAAACCATTACATGCAAAAAACAACCGTAAAAAATAACCCAAAAAAATGAAAACGTCCAAAACGTCTAAACGGCCGTCAAATTTTACATAGTTGGAGAAACGTCCGCAAGGGCCTTTCCCATAGGGGAACACCTTCGGCGTAATTAATATAAACCCCACTAAAAATATGGTTCGGCCTCCCTAGTAAATGCGACTGCAAATAATTAAACCCGTTGTTACGGCATTAGCGGTTTCTTTTCGAGTATTATATATATATATATATATAAAATAAATTTATGGGTTATTAAACAAAGTAAGAATGTATGTATTCGACATTTATAAATCGGGTTATACCGGGGTGTATAACATTTAAATGTTTATAAAAAGAGAAATATTCATTTATACATATGTATTGATTGATAAATATTCTTTTAAATGATATATATACAAGATGTATACATTCATCAGTGTAACTCAAGAATACTTAAATCTATAAGATTAAAATGGGAAACTACCCACAACCCAATTTGGGTAGTCTTTTACAAATGAGGTGCTAAAATAAACCAGAATAAATTGTCAGATAGGTAGTAAATCCATCACAAATGAAATGCAAATCATCAAGTAAAGTGCAAGGCAAATCTTTTTATTTGTCTATCCACCCTTGACCTTGAGCTTCCTTCCATGGCCTCCCTTCTTCCTTAACCTGCAAAACAAATAAGAGAAATGAGATGATAGGTTAAGAAATGAGTATAAGAAAACCCATAAGGATTTCTAGGGTTTCTTTACTTGACCTAGATCTAAGGGCTCGGATCTTAGATCCAATGGTGTAGGATGAACCCTACATCACTTAAGTGATGGGGTATTTAGGTAGGAATGAAATAATTAAAAGATGGGTGTAATGTTTTGAAAGGGGCCAATGGGTTAGACTAAGTTGTGCACCTTGCCCCTTGGGATAATGAGTTTAAAATAATGTGCATGTCTAACTTTAATGCTAAATTGATTATGGTTCTTAAATAAATTAATTTAAAAGGGATTAATGGAGTTAATAAATGATTAGAAAGATAAGGAATATTTAAATAAAATATTCGAATTCAAGATAGGGAATTATTGAAATATTCAAGCTTGGTAAGAAAAGATTTAAATAGTAATATCATTTTCAAATTTGGTCAACATTATTAGTCGTCATTTTATTTCCGATTTGCTTGGAAATTGTAAAGAACATTATTATCAAGAATTTAATTTAATTCCGATGAATGTTATTGTCGTTATATACCTTTCAAAAAAATTATTCCATAATTGTCCATATTTGTTATCGGGTCAATTGTGTTTTCTTGTTGAGAAAAATGCGGGCGCATACTGCTTACACCAGGGGAAAATTTTAATATCAAAAGAAGAATAATGCCAAGAATAATAGTGAGGATAAGGGAAAGAAGAAAAGGGGTATACTCGAGTTGAATGAAGGTATCCATTTTGTGCATATCCCGCATTACGCAGTCCACATAGTCACATTTCTTTTTGGCATTCAATCAAAACAATTCATATGCCAAATCAATTCTTCCATACTTTGCATACATATATACTAGAGCACCCAAGTCTACTAGAGCACTTGCAACTACAACCCACAACAAAATTCCTCTATCTTTATGCCTTTTTGGACATCCATACCCTATTTCTAGCACTGGTATTTTGGGCACGAGATGGGAGGATGCTGGCCATGACTATGGAATTTGGACTTACACCTGCCGATGCAATGGCATAAAATTTTCTAAACGTTTTCAATGAACCCATTTTTCTACAACAAACTAGTTATGCTAAATTTTCAACGTGTCCTTGGGATTCAACATGTCACAGTCTATGGATCCAAATAAAGTTATTGTATTGTTACTCAAGGAAAGTAACATGTTTGAATTCAACCACTGGGGTAGGGACATGACATGTATTAAAGTCTTTCTGGCCACCCATACCCCGCAAAGATCTCTTGCACACGCCATACCAACCATAAACAACCGTCCACCAACCATATTCATTTTTATTATTATTCTTTTGCATTTTAAATCGGGCACTAAAAGTCAAAGGTTTTTATTGATTTTTTAGTATATGAAGGTTCAATACAATGTTGATAAATATATTTTGATCCAATCTATAAGTAATTTTCAAATTATTTCGAGAATAAGATATAGTTATTATTGAATTTGGAATGTTTTTTCCACTACTAGAAAAATGATACATTTATGAAAACCATCATTAAAAAATTATATTAAATGAGGTCTCACGAATCATTTATCGCCACCTACAATAGATATTTTTGTGGTTAAGATTGGTCTTGAACTTAGGAAGCCTTGTGGTACACATAGAAAGATTTCAAATTTTTAAGTCTTAATCATATATGTTGAAATCTAAGATCTCTTTTATGATATTAAAGCACCATTAATGGATCTAAAAAATTTAGATTCAATACACTGGAAATACAAGGATTTACTATACTCAAACTCTACACTAAAATACTATTATTACTCCAATCATGTAACAACGTAATCTTATTTATCAAAAATTACTCCATTAAATAGGAGTGGAGCAATAACAATCTACATAACAAATTTTGTTCAAACAATCCTGAATGGTTTCAACAAACCAACAATAATAAAACAATAATATTGTTTTATTATTCTAACTTACTAACCACCCATATTTATCCTTATTAACTTTTACCACTAACTTTTACAAATTATAAATCTTAAAGATAAAACCATATGATAAACATTAAACCATAGAATTCCTAATATCCCCACCCCCTAGTGAAAACATGGGGAAAAGATGCCTATGTACTGCAACTATCACTTTCATGTTGCTCATGATATGGATGGTTTATAGGAAAATACCAACAACCTCTCGTATGGTTTTCCAAGTGCTTAAAAAACAATCACACCAAAGATAATTTTCGCAGTGGATTTCAAAAAACCACAACCATAGATAGTTTTTCCACTAGATTACAAATAACCATAACTATAGATAGTTTTCCATTGGATCCAACAACCACAATATCATGATGTTGTAGTACATTGCTTGGCTCTCATCATTGTTGCTCTTCAGGAGATTACATATCAAAATCCATGATAGTGCATATTATTCACCCACAAAAACTAAAACAATGTGTCATTTCCCCTCCACAATGTGAAGTTTCCATAACACAAAATAAATATGAAATCAACACACCATGCTAAAAGCAAATAAGAAACACACACGTGTCACCAATCTAGTGATGTAGCCCCATCGTAGGTCGCTGACGAGAGGACATTGTTTTTCCTCCATCCTTTTTTGCCTCCAATATCCAATGTCATGTTTCTATCTCACATTGATCTGGATTTGAGTCTCTATATATATTTGCATGCAATCAAACGTCAATGTTTTTGTGGTCAATCCATTCTAGGTTCAGTATGTTTGTCATATCCTGCTTCAATATTCTCGTGAATTATTTTTTCTTGACATATCATATATTGGATGTCACATTCAAGTGATAATGCATCCATGAGGAAAAATTTCTTTATTTTTATAAATTTATCTACTGGTGCTACTGATGTCTCCATTGATCAATAGAGATATCAAAAACCAACAAATAAAAATAAGTACTCACTGTTTTGATGATAACTTGAGAACCATAGCTCCATTTTACAAACCGTAAAATGTGTCAGAAATATAGTTTCAAGATATTTCCATTGGTGTAAATAATAAATGGAAATTTATAATGAATGACCGGTGATTTATAAAAACTATTGGCAATTTTCCTAATCGCTCGTGATTGCATTGCAGGTCTAGAATCATTGGCGATTTCTGTGCAAAGAATCGCAACAAACATTGGAAATTCTTGTGCAAGAAAAAATATCTTCAAGTATCTCCTCAAATGGTCCCTCTGATCATGAAAATCAATGCAAATGGTAAATGCATATACCGCACTTAGAGGAGGAAGAGACCATCAAATTTTCTAATCAAAACTAATGACTAGTCGTACACCAAAACTAATGTTTATTATTCAAAGGGATAAAAGAACATAGATCTTCCCTTTGAGATATCAAACCTTCATTAAAATCACAAAACTAATATGCTCTAATAGCTAATGAAATGTAAGCCCTCTTTTATGATATTAAAGCACCATTAATGGATCTAAAAAATTGATTCGATACATAGGAAAGACAGGATTTACTTAACTCAAACTCCACACTTTGAAATATTATTATTACTACAATCATACAACAACTCAATCTTATCTTTACAAATTACTCTATTAAATAAGAGTCTAGCAATAACAATTTACATAACAGATTTTGTTCCAACGCTCTGAATGGTTTAAAAAAAAAAAATACTAATAATAATAAAACAATACTATTTTTTTATTATTCTAGTTTACTAACCACCCATATTTATCTTTATTAACTTTTACCAATAACTTTTGCAAATTACAAAGCATAAACATAAAACTATATGATAAGCACTAAACCATCGAATTCCTAACATACATTTGATATTTTTTGATGGAATTGGGTTAGACAACCGAGAAAGGAATTTTTAACATGAATATTTCAATCCTAACCATATGCATTTAAGATTGTTAGATACAATCAAGGAATGGTGTTGTGTGAAATGTTGAAAAACAATATTTCTATAATTTATCTCAATTATAAATTTGATATATCTAGTTCATTTGCTATAATTTAAATTGTTATTTACTTTAATAGTTTTTTTCTTCATTTTATGGAGGGTATATTGTGTTTTTTTTTTAATTTCAAAAAAAAAAAAATTGGTTATGGTCTTTCTTTAAAAGAGTAATGGACACAATTATATAGCTGGGAATTGTAAGCTCATGATTTGGTTTTAGTTATAAAATATTTCCAAAGTATAAGATCATTATCTATTCCAATTTCTATTTTCAAAATATGATCTTCTTTAATACATAGATCTCTATATAAGTTATATGGATATTTATAAATTTATTTTTATCATGCACCTTAAAAAATCTATAGTTCATAATAACATCATATAAATTTAAATATATCAAGATCCTTTTGTTAATGGAAGAGATGCCACAATAGAATTGGACAACTACAAATATAATAATTAAATAGCTACAAGAAGATTATATTCTCTTATTTAATATTTTTTCTCTTCCTCTCTTGTTCTATAAATTAAAATTTATATTTTCTTCTAAACAAATGCTCTTGATCTTTCCAAAAATTAGGAATCTCAAGAATGAAAATCTATCCATGGAGAGGCTATGAAATATCTAGAAGAAGGTAGAGTTCAAGTTCGAGATTTGCTAAAGGTTATTTTTTAAATTAAGGGTTATGTGCCAATTTTCTTATTATAAGTTGCAAACCCTCAACTTATGTGTGCAGAAAATTTGTATGATAACTTTCCTTTATTTTCTCCTTCACTATAGATAAAGAAAAATTGTAAATTTTTATGGATGATGCCCAGAAGCAAACATTCCAGATTTTTGGTTTTGAAAACTCAATGCATTTCATTCTAGAAGATTATTATGTCAGAAAATATATATCTTACTCAGTTAAACACAAACATACATCCCTTGAAATTCCTACCACCTAATTGAATGTATCTTAATATGAATTTTTTTAATGAAATACTATAGCCGTTAAATGTAGGATAAAAATAATGTCATGCAAACAAAAAAATAGTGAAAAAGGAAAGCAAACTAAACACGCCTAAAAAATTGTAAGAAAAAGGAGCAATTTTTTAAAAAATGCATATTTAAGAAGCATAGATAATTCAGCATTATTTAGGATCAGGTTGGGGCTTAGGGTCTCTAATATATGTCAAAACCTTGGAGAGATGAGATATGCGGGTAAAGGACATCCAATACGAATTGATCAGGGCCGTTGAGATTAGAGTCTCACTTTTGAGAACAATCAAATCCTTGCCATATAAAAATGTATTGCATTTGAAGATACTTCTAGTGGTGCATTAATGGAATAGGGAAAGGAATAGGTTATCTTCAACATTGTTCCAACCAAGGTATATTATGGGGTATGGTTGATTCCTTCCTTTATAAAAATTCATGTGTGTCCAATGTAACCAGAACCAATGCGGCATGATGATGAGCATCCATCCCATGAAGCCCATTGAAAAAGGCCAAAAATCACCATTCCCTATTTTGTTATTCTAGTTCCCTAAAATCTTTGACAAAATTGCTGCAACACTAGGGGGTTCAACTATAAGTGCAAGTGATGTGAGGGGGAAAAAGAGTTTATGAAATATATGTTTAAAGATTAGAAGCTTTACCAGACCCAATTGATAGTGATTGATTCTAAGATCAAAGACCACCCTTCCTAATTGCAATGGATTAGTAATCAAGCTGAAAACTATTTGAAAGAAAATAATATTGGGGGACAATTTTTTGATATTATTTTATAGGTGTGACATACAATTTTGCAGCCTATCCCATCATGTCATCCTCCAAATAGTCAAAAACAAACATCTACAACAATTTACACCCTGTAGGAGAGAAACATTGATCAAAAGAAAGAAAAAATATGAATACTTTCCTCTTCCCGCAGTGTCATTTCTTCACAAACCAAGCTTCAAAATGTACCCTTACGGGTTAGATGCTATTGGCTCGAAATTAATTTCATTCTTTAACCAAATTTTAAACATTTTGTGAAATATTAGGGCTACATATTCATAGACATAATTTTATGAAACATCTAAAAAATTAAATAAACTTCATAGAGTTCTTAACAAGCAGCTTTAATACATATCTTACAAATTGTCTATGTTACGCCCTTAACCTATTGCTTGTATTAGGATATGAGTAGCCGACTTGTGGCTTACCATATCATTTTATTATATCATTTATACTTTCTCATGCTTAATAGGTCAGCCTTGGTGATGGCCATAGCATATGAATAGTATATATAGGGGATTATAGGTAGTATTTCATTATCATTTGAGCATTTGAGTCTTGTTATATGGTTTGAAGGTTGCCCCCTCGAAGTGGCGAAGCTATTCTAATTGCATATTGAGATAATTATTCTGAAATATTGTGTTATTTGGTGCTCTATTTTTTCTCTTAATCTGAATTAAACAAGTAATTTCATTACAAGTGGTATCAGAGTTGTGATCTGGGCCAAAATTAGGGCAAAAACCCTAATTTTTTGTTTCCACCACATATTGCGAACCATAGAGAATTGGTGGGAGATATTTTTACCAAAGTTGAAAAGTATTTCAAGTAAGGTTCCCTAAAAATTTCATACTTTTTTTATTTATTTTACAAACGTTATTACAAATTTAGGGTTTTTCATAAAATCGCTCCCTAGGGTGTAAATTGTGGACAATGTTTAAGTTCTTTACATTTTCGGAAATCTCTCAAAAAAATAGTATTAGTATATTCTTTGTGTTTTTTCCTGTTTAGCCGACATTGTATCAAAACCCTAAACCCTAATATTTGACATCATGACAGGGCCTTCCACAAGAGCAAAAAAGAATCCGGTTACTCCGGGTAAAACCCCAGATAAATATGGGGTAGTGATTGAAGAGATGGAGTCATAAGGGGTAAATACAGATTCCTTAGCACTAGGGTTTACCTCAGTTGATCATAAGTTTTTCCAACTTGAGTATGAGTTGCGAATTGTACAATCTGAGATGGCCTCTAAAGGAGACATAGCCCAAATCAATCATCGGTTGGATGATATCATGCAACATGTAAAGGGTAACCAGTATGGCCCAAATCTAGCCCATATCAACCAAGGAGGACCTTCAATTCAAAATCATGGACAAACTAACCATATTGGATCACTTTTCCAGTCCCATCAGAATCAAACTTATCCGCAACCACGGAACATGATGCCGAAAGTGGATATGCGCAAATTTGATGGTAAGGATCCCCTGAATTGGATAAATCAAATGGAGAAATTCTTTGAGTTACATCAAACACCATTAGGAAAAAGGTGACATTGGCATCCCTATATCTTGAACCCGACCAATTTGTTTGGTATCGTTGGTTATGTGCTCAAAGGCAGAAGAATGGTCTAGGTGTCACTTGGACAGTTTTTACCGAGGAGTTGCAATTGCACTATAGTTCTAGTGTTTCAAAGAACTACTTTAGTCAATTAGCAAAGTTATGGCAAACAGGATCAGTCAAATATTATGTGCATCAATTCCAAAACCTATCCTTAAGGGTGGAGAAAATTCCAGAAGAGAATCTGAATGACTTGTTTCTTGGGGGTCTTACGGACCACATCGAGCATGAGGTACGGATGTTTAATCCAATCAAGCTGTCTGATTCTATTATCATGGCACATCGTGCAGAGGAAAAAATTATTTGTAGTAGGAGGCCACCTTTCATTAACACCAGAGACCGTAGTATCTCTTCCCCTTCATTTGCTAGGCCAATTAGACTGACTCCTCAACAAATGGAAGAAAAGAGAGCAAAAGGATTATGTTTTAACTGTGATAGCAAATATGGACTAGGACATAAATGTGCTGAGAAGAAGTTGTTCTATATTGACAGAGGTAATGAGGATGATGAGGAATCTGAAATTATAGGAGAGGCTGATGAACCAGTAGAAGATGAAGTAGAGGATCACCAACCTACAATTTCTTGCCATGCATTGTCAAGTATTAGTACTCCTCAAACACTCAAGGTTATTGGCTATCTCAAAAAATAGAAGGTAACGGTGTTGATTGACTCGGGAGTACTCATAACTTCATAAATAGTAAGTTAGTTGCCCGCCTCAATTATCTTATTTACCCAGCTCCATAAATGCAAGTTATGATTGCGGATGGTGGGACAGTCAAGTGCACAGGAAAGTGCCATAGTATCAAGCTTTCCATGGGAGACTACATGTTAGACTCACCTATGTTTTCTATTTCTATGGGAGGGGCAGATATTGTTTTGGGGGTCTAATGGCTCACAACCTTAGGTACTATTGAGATGAATTTCCAAGAATTGTTCATGCGATTTCATTCAGATGGAAGGACAATACAATTGAATGGGATGGTAGCTAAGTCTCCACAGATTATTAGCTCTCATCAGATGCAGAAGGTTCTCAGAAAAGGAGTGGATGGCTTTATAGCAAAGCTATTTTCCATAGAAGTACAAAATACAGAGTCTTCAATGCCACCCGATCTTCAGAAGATTGTGGATGCTCACTCATCTATTTTTGATCTAATTCCAAAGGTAATACCACCGGTTAGGGATCATGATCATGCCATTCAATTGATTTCAGCGAGCCAAACACCTAACATCAAACCATACAGATACCCATATTCCCAGAAAAGTGAGATCGAGAAAATGGTGGAGGAAATGTTGAAGGCAGGTATCATCAGGCATAGCCAAAGTGCATATTCTTCACCAGTGGTCATGGTACATAAAAAGGATGAAACATGGAGGATGTGTCCAGATTACCGAGAACTCAACAAGTACACCATCAAAGATAAGTTTCCTATTCCAATAATTGATGATTTACTTGATGAATTGCATGGTGCTATTTATTTCACAAAATTAGATCTTTGTTTGGGGTACCATCAAATCAGGATAAAAGAGGAAGATGTTCATAAAACGGATTTTAGGACTCATGAGGGCCATTATGAGTTTTTGGTAATGCCTTTTGGTCTTACAAATGTGCCCTCAACCTTTCAAAGCTTGATGAACACTATTTTTAGGCCTTTTTAAGGAAATTTGTATTAGTTTTCTTTGATGACATATTGATTTACAATAAGACATGGGAAGAACACTTACAACATGTAAATAACGTGTTGGAAGTTTTGGAGAAACATACTCTGTATGCAAAGCCATCCAAATGTTATTTTGGTGTACAAGAGGTAGAGTATTTGGGTCATATTGTATCCCATGAAGGCGTCAAAGTTGATCCTCAAAAGATCAAAGCTATGGTGGAATGGCCAAGGCCCAAAAATCTCAAAAATCTGCGTGGGTTCCTAGGACTAACAGGGTACTACAGAAGATTTGTGCGTGGGGATATGGTAGAATAGCAACCCCACTCACTGCATTGCTAAAGAAGGATGCCTTCCATTGGATAGACGTAGCCACTAAATCCTTTGAGCAACTGAAGGAAGCCATGTGCGGCCCCCCTGTTTTATTTTCTCCGAACTTCTCAAAAACCTTCATTGTTGAATGTGACACTTCAGGATCAAGATTGGGAGTAGTTCTAATGCAGGAAGGAAGACCAATTGCATTTGAGAGTCATCAATTCAAAGTAAAATATCTGCTCAAACACCTGTCTATGAGAAAGAAATGATGGCTATTCTTCATGCAAATAGCAATGGAGGCCATATCTCATGGGTAGACACTTCAAGGTAAAAATTGATCACGATAGTCTCAAATACTTTTTGGAGCAAAGGTTATCATCCGAGGAACAAAAAAGTGGGTAACAAAAATGTTGGGTTATTGTTTTGAAATCATATACAAAAAGGGTAAAGAAAATGTAGTAGCTGATGCATTGTCTAGAAGGGATACATCCGCAGATGCCTTATTATGCGGAATGTCCATGTTGACGGCCGATTGGGTGGAGGAAGCAAGTTTGGAATGGAATCAAGATAAGGATACACAATCTCTAATACGAGAATATCAAGCAAGGATATATGACATCTAACAAATTTGAGCGGAAAGGTAATGCCCTATGGTATAAGGATAGGTTATACTTGAGTAAAGATTCTAATTTGAAGCATAAGATTCTTGCAGAACTACATGCCTCACCTGTTGTGAGGACACTCTGCGTTTTTCAAGACATATCATAGAATAAAAAGAGAATTCTTTTGGGAAGGACTCAAGGAGGATGTACAAAATTTTGTATCAGAGTGTTTAGTGTGCCAATAGAACAAAGGGGAAAGAATTAAGACACCAGTGCATTGCGTGAACCCTTACCAATTCCTAGCCGAGATGGGAGGAGGTCTCCATGGATTTCATCACCGGATTGCCTTATTCAGAGGGTAAGAATGTTATTTTTGTGATTGTGGATAGGCTCACAAAATATGCCCATTTTTTTCCCTATCACATCCATTTGCAACCAGTACAGTCGCAGCTATTTTTTTGGAGACAGTTCAAAGGCTACATGGAACCCCAAAGATAATTGTGAGTGATCGTGATCCTATTTTCACAAGTAATTTTTGGACGGAATTATTTTCATGTTTGGGTACTCAGCTAGCTCACAGTTCATCTTATCATCCTCAAACTGATGGGCAAACAAAAGTGGTCAACAAATGCTTAGAGGGGTATTTACGTTGTTTTGTATCAGATAAGCAAGAAAGGTGGATTAAATGGCTACCACTGGCAGAATGGTGGTATAACACATCTTTTCATACCTCTTCTCAAATGACCCCATTTTCAGCATTATATGGTTACCATCCACCTTATATCACTTCCTCTTTGAGGGTGCAAAATAAGGTCAGAGATGTTGAGGAACACATTCAACATCAACAACAGGTTTTGGCTAGTTTGAAGGAGAATTTAGCATTAGCACAAAACAGATGAAACAACAAGAAGATCAACACCGTAGTGAAAGACATTTTGAAATTGGTGATTGGGTTTTTGTACGTCTCGGCCTTACAAATAGATGTCCCTAAAGCAACAGAAAAGGAAAATAAACTTGCTCCTAAATATTATGGCCCTTATAAGGTTCTACGTAAAATTGGTAGTGTTGCTTATAAACTAGAGTTTCCTCCATCTTCACACATACACCCAAGATTCCGTGTTTCATGCCAAAAGAAGGTTATTGGACGTAAATTTTAAGCCCATAAAGAGTTACCATAACTTGATGAGGAAGGAAGAATCATTTTGGAGCCAGAGAAGATTCTACAAACACATACTAAGAGGCTGAGAACTAGAGACATTAAGGAATATCTGATCATGTGGAAGAATCTGAGCATAGAAGACACCACCTGGGAGGATGAAGGTTTTCTGTACCAACATCCAAGATTATTCAATGTTGAGGACAACATTGGTTTGAAGGGGAAGGGCATGCTATGCCCTTAACCTATTGCTTGTATTAGGATATGAGTAGTCGACTTGTGGCTTACCATATCATTTTATTATAGCATTCATACTTTCTCATGCTTAATAGGTCGGCCTTGGTGATGGCCATAGCATATGAATAGTATATATAGGGGATTATAGGTAGTATTTCATTATCATTTGAGAATTTGAGTCTTGTTATATGGTTTGGAGGTTTCCCCCTCGAAGTGGCGAAGCTATTCTAATTGCATATTGAGATCATTATTCTGAAATATTGTGTTATTTGGTGCTCTATTGTTGCTCTTAATATGAAGTAAACAAGTAATTTCATTACGTCTATGCCAAAAGCCCAAAATTTTCATGCATATTCTCAATGCCATTAGAAAACATCCCTCAAGATGAATTTTCTAAAACTATCCTAGAACTCCTTTTTTAATGTTTCCATAATTACCTTGAAATTATAGTTAATTCTATACAAAAAACATGGAAGTTTGACATGAATTTTTTTCCGAGAATGCCTAAGAGCACAACCTAACTATTCTTTAGAGGAATTTTGTATAGCCCCTATCACTTTCGAGATAAAAACTATAATCCTTTAAAAAAAACATTTAAAATTCCCTAAAATTTCAATTATATGATTTTTGCAAAACACGCATGCCAAAAAGCTGAAAATTTTCCACATTTTGTAAAATAGCATAAAAAATTCTTCAAATTTTTACTTGAATTTTATAAAAATACATTTTTTTAATGTTTTTGTGAGTTTTCCATAACTTTAGTATATAAATATTTGTGCATTTGTCACATTCATAAGGTTTGGTATTAGCTTTGCCTTGCTCATGCAAGTTTTTGGCAACTAATTACGAGTTTTCATCAATTACTTGCAAATTTTTTTATCAATTCCAAATTTATTATTTTGTCAAGTTTTTGGAAATTGTAAATTATTGTAACTTATAACTTGCATAGATATGCAATTTATGTTGATAATTTTCAATTTTGAAAATCATCGTAAATTCATAAAACTAGTCGGTTGGTTGTATTTGATGATAATTTGTGGAATCTACAAATGAGGCCAAGTTGGAGAGAGTCTCCTCCTCCTTGAAAACCTTTTGAAGTATATCTTCCTCTATCTCAGCACCCGAGTTTTCTATGAGGGTTTTAAAATCTTGTCTACATTTCTTGTGATATCCTTGAGATGTTTGGAGACCACGAACCAAAGGACATGGTGGATCCTCCAACCCCCAACCCATTTTATATGCATCCATATTTCCCCTGGATGCATTTTTCAACACCCTTTAGGAGGGAACGCATGGAACCAACCACGACCAAGTTGTGCAGATCTCCACCCTCGGGTTTTTCTCCTTTGCCGGAAGGGAGAACATAGATCTTGCTGCTGACTAGGGTAGACCTTCCAAGCAGCCCCAAAATTACCACTTTTCACTTAAATAACTTGAATTCCATCATGGGAATTTTTCACCTTCCAGGAAGCCCTAAAATTCCCACTTTTCAATTAAATGACTTGACTTCCATCATGACAATTTTTCACCTTTCAGCAGCCCCAAAATTCCCACTTTTCACTTAAATGACTTGACTTCCATCATGGGAAATTTTCACCTTCCAAGAATCCTCCAAATTCCCACCTTCCAGGCAGCTCCAAAATTCCCACTTTTCACTTAAGTGATTTGACTTTCATGTTTTGTGTGGAAATTAAAGGGAAGGGCCGCTTTGAAAAATGCAACTTGTATTATGAAATTCCTCTTCCCAAAATGTGTGACTTGCATGAATTCTTCTTTTAAAGTTGCTTGAAAACTCATCAGCAACATTTTATTTCCATTTTTTAATTTTTGGTTAAGAAAACACAAGAATAGAATACAAATTTCTATTTTTGGAAAGGGTGCAGGAAGATGTAGCAACAAAAACTTGCAAGTGCCATAACTTTCACTCCATGGCTTTGTTTTAGATGTCGTTTTCTGTAAAAGTGCATATTTTCTCAAGCTCTACGCATTGATGGAAATATTTTTCTTATTTTCATAAAATCCTTTTTACACCTTTTGGACCAAGCAACTTCTTGCAATCTCCTAAAAGACTCCTAAGCTTTGATCACCTTTAGATAGATTAGTTAGCAATTAAAAAAACTGGATAGCTTTTCAAAATCCTAGGCCTAGGAAAAGGTCGACAAGAAGAATGAATAGGCTATGGGGATTACCGGATGGAAAACGAAAAAGACAAAAAGAAATAAAAACAAAACCTGAAAGAAGCTGTGGTAAATTGCTCAAAAAATTTCTCCGATTAGTTGATCTGCAAAAATTCTTCCCCTCGAGTGAATGTTCTATGGTAATAATGATGGGGTGAAGTGCTTTATATAACCTAAATCCTCCAATTTTAGCTCAATCTATTTTTAAAAGAACTTTATTTATTTAATAAATAAATAAATAAAACACTTTTAGACAAAGTCTGGTGAAGGAATTGAGTGAGCTTTGACATGTGGTTATTTTTTGAATTTGGCTTTTATGAATCTATGGGGATACCTTAGAGAAATGCAAACAACTGCAGGAAAAACAAACGCAAAACAACCCGTTACTTGAAAAGAACGATTTTTTTAAAAAGGGTAGTCCCAGATTTCAAGGTGAAATCTCGGGGACACCAAAGATTCCAATTTATCCATTACATATGAGGAGCGAAGTATTCCAAGAAATGAGTTATTACAAAAGACAACATCTAGTTAGTTCATTGTTTGTCCATGTTGATGTCATCTCTATACTATATTTAGATTTTTCTTAATTGGATAACGGAGACCTAGGTGTTGGATTACATCAAATTGATCTAGTCAAAATTATCCTTGTCGTTATTTTGCATTGTTGGCCAATGATGCAAGAGGATATTATTTCAAGTTGTGTTTTGGCAAAAATGTTGAACATGGAATAGTACATTGCATTGCATTATTTTTGTTGTTTGCTGAACCTGTTTTATAATATACAAAACAACAATGATAGTGTATCCACAAAATAATGTACAAAATCATTTGGTTTTCTCACATATAAATCTTATCACCAACATGATGTGCATGAGTTCAACACAATATTGCGTGATAAGCTAGAAGAGACAACAAAGGAGCCTTTTCAAAATTACATAGATTGCATTGATGAGAATTATAAATCTACTGGAAAAAGTTGTTTTATGATCTTCAACTTGATGTCAAGGGTTGCAAGGAGGTTTATGCTTCTTTCAATAAATATATTCGAGTTGAGACACTTGATGGTGATCATTAATTTAACGAAAATGAGAAAACATTAAAAGAAATGGAAAAGGCTTAAGGTTTGTGGAATCTACGAATACCATTTAATAATGCTACAAGGGTGTAGAATTTATTCAATAAGGATGAGCACAAGGGTTCATTGCTTGGTGTTAGTTTCTCCAATCTTGAATATTCATACTATGCATCTTTTCTTGAAATGTGTGATCTCTTATGTGATATTTTTGCACATGTTGTCAATATGGAAGAGATCATCAAACCGATATTTCATAAACATGAATTGACAAAAATTCCAAATAGACATATAAGTCTGATTGAAAATGATGACAACGAGGTTTATCTACTACTATACCTTGCATATAAGAGTGTGTCTATACACACACACACACACACACACACACACACACACACACACACACACACACACACACACACACACACACACACACACACACACACACACACACACACACGGTTTCCTTGGACTTGAAAAGATTAAAGTCTCAACTACAATCATGGATCGAGAGACATGATGTAGACCTGAATGCAAGGTATTTTGTGCCAACATGATTTTTTCCATTTTTGCTCATTTTGGGGCCGGATGTGGGCCTATGGGGCTATCAAATCATAATTTTTCAAGTTGATCTCGAAGGTTCAAAACCCAAAAGATGAAAAATATAGTCAATACTATTTTCACTATTGAACTCATTAAATGTGCACCTTGGAACCTTAGAACTTTCCTATAGCCCGGTTTTGTCCTATGGGGTTTGCTTAGGTGCCTAGGTCCCATTACGTCCTATTGTCCAGTTTGGCATGAGGGACAAAATTGGATAACAATTCCCAATATTGATTTATTTCTATGCATCATACCTAAGAGAACCCATGTAGACCTTCATTATGAATTTTCAAAAGACATTCTTAGTTTTATTGAACAAAGGAGCCTAAAAAGAGATATCCCTTATTCCATTTGACCAAAAAAAAAAAAATTCTTCAAAAATATCCTCCAAGTTGTTAGAATTGCTTCACAAGGACCTTTCTCTAATACCAATTATTTGAAGCCTAGTGACTAAGTGGGGGTGAATCAGTCATTCAAAATTTTTACCGCATTTACCTTAGTTTTCATACATCATTCAAAGCATCCATTCAACATACATAATAAATGTTATCTTATTAAAGGTGTAAAATTCATCCAAAAGTACATGAAACAAGAGAGAACACATGAAAACTAGATATAAAGTGGGAAACCATAAAGGGGAAGAAAACCCACTAAATCTTTTTAATATATATTACTCAACACAAAGGACTCAAGTGAATATTATACATCACAAGATATTTCCTTAGTGAGGCACCGACCCCACAAGGAACACCAACCCTACTTTAGTAGGGTACCAACCCTAAAAAGAGGATATAACCCCCAAAGATGACTAAACAACCACTTATCCACCTATGTATTAAGATCAACTGATGTCCTTGTTGCTTCAACAACTTATTGTGATCACTTTGTTATCTCCTCTCACTCAAAACCTTTTCAACATGCTCTCTCGCAGTCTTCACACATAAATGTTGATGAGGTCAAGTGACCTTGTAGATCCTTCTTCTCTTCCCTGATCACCTTCTCATAGTATTCTTTTCTTTATTCTAGACCCCTCAAAACACTCTCACACTCTCCTCTTACTCACTCAAACCTATCTCCTTTCCATTGGCTCAAACGAGTTTTACACTAGCCTTTATATACTTACCTCATACCATAAATCACTATAGGTAAAAAAACCAGATAACCATATAGGTCAATTATATAAAAACATGATAAAACACATTTCAATTTCATATAAATTTCTCAAAGGGACATTATAGGTCATCATCAACCTAAACAATTAAAATATGCTCAACTAGGCCTAAAACAAGGTCTTCATCTCCAACGGTCAAGACTTGAACTTCAAGGACTAAATAAGGATCCGCCAAGACTCTATCAACTCTAAACACTTAATAAATAACTTCTAAACACCATCAAAAGTATGAAACACTCTACAATATCCATCTTCATCATGACTCATTCAACTAGGCAAGTGTTAGGTCTTAGGAACCCAAAATTTATTTTCAAAAATGAGGACCATATAATACTAAATATCATTATCATGGAACATATTAAATATAAATATAAATTTATTGAACTCAATAAAATAAAACTTACATCAACCTTCAAATCAGGTCATAAGACTCTGAAACACTCCCTTCTCTCAAACTGCTAAAACCTTCTTCAAGGTCTAAAGAACTAGTCTTGAGAAAACATACCTATAACACCTCTAGGGAAACTTCCAAGCACCATCACTACTTAGAAAACTTAAAGGAAACCTGATACACCTCTTCAAGCACTCATAACCATATGTCAAATGAAGAAAACCAATCTTTCATACCTATTCCAACAACCTTCTTGACAAGCCTAAATAGGACTGATTAGGCCATTAATACTTCAACATAAAAAAAAAATATTCTAATCAAACCAAAGGATATAACACATCATATTAGAACACTACCAACTATACATTCCCATAACAAACCACTTCATCATGCATTTCAATCAAAACACTCTCATACCATTATGACTATTTTTTGCATCTTTAGGCCTTAAGAAGTAGGACACATTGGAAGACATATTTCACAAAATTATTTCATAGCAACTATACCAAAAATTTCATGATAATCTAGAACACGTCCTAAGATATCTGAAACAATTGGTTTTTCATCACAAAATCTACAACTCAACTCTGTACCAACAAATTTCTACAACATAAGGGTTTTTCTGTAGGTTACCAACATGCCTAGAACATGAAACCACCACCAAAATGAGATCAAAAGAATTATCTACAACCCTAATTCATCAAATAAATCCTTCCTAGTTTATTTGATCCCCAAAATCATCATGTTTTATCCATCGATATAATACTATGGTTTTGGGAGGGTTTTAAACATGCCCGACTTCTTAGCAATCATTTATAAATGATAGGGAATCATTTAACCACATTCAAACTAAAAAATACTCTTGAATCCATGACTCAATAATGATGAATGGTTCAAGTCCCTATGGAAATATTTCACATGCAATTGAGCACTCCAAACTTGATCTTTGAGTGGGAAACAATGTTTCAAAAGATCGGAAGAGCAAAAATATCTTTCATGCTCATGACCTCAAATTTGATATAAACCTCAGTATTAACTTGCTTGATGATATTAAATGATTACTCATTCTTTTTAACCTTTATAAATCTTCGTTAACCATTGGTTTGCCCATGTTTTTTCCCTTGTTTTCATAGTCTTGCTCCACTAGGGCCTTGAAAAAGCACACAACAATTAAAGTTGACCTTGTAAACCTTCCATACATGCTATGAAACCTTAAAAACAATTATCATGATTAAAATAACCTGATCGACCTTGTACCTTAAGAAACCATTTACTATTCTTGCATTAGGTCTAAGATTAGGCCTAAAATGGCTCGACTCAAAACATGCTTCTCATGAACTGCGCCTATTGTTCATCTTGCAGGACCTAAATATACCTATGACACATATTCATGTACATGATAAACACCATAATATCATTGAACCACCTTTTGAAAACACACACTAGTCCATACTATCTTGAGCCATGCATAAAACCATGTTACTACAACACTTCATGACAACAAGATACCTCACTACCAATCAACCTTCATTCAAATCACCTTGTTTTACATCAATGAAAATTAATGACAACATAAATAATCCCCTATGAAAATTGGAGACCATTTGACATAGATTCCACTTGACATCAATGAATAAAACAATGACACCATGTCCAATAACATGCGCAATGGAAAAAGTAGAGATTTGGACATGTGTATGGAAGAGGAATGAAATGCTCGTATATTTATTGATATTCAATCAAATTAGATAAAATTGATATGGCTGCAATATTTATAGATATTGTACAACCAAATACAAACAGACTAGATGTTGCACATGTGCAACAAGATATACTAAAAAAAATATGTTGCAACTATGCAACAATAAACCAAACTACAATAGCTTCCAAAATACATCCGGGAAGCTCAATAAAAATAAATATGATTGTTACAACTATGTAACAATAAAACCTACATGAATACAATATAGATGGTTATACAAACATAACCATACAACAATAATATTAAACCACCTAATTACCTAAGTAACTACCTCAGTAAAAATTAATTAGCTAATGTACAATGCATAATTACTTATAATAAACTATTTTTAACCTAAAATCCCCCTTAATTTTTCATTTTCTCAAGTGAGGTGGAGAGGAAATATTTAAACATCTTGAACTTGTCACATGCAAGTGACTTTGTGAAAATATCTACTCGTTGTTCAGCTATTGGGAAAAACTAAAGTTGTATGTTGTGTTTTAAGACATGCTTGTGTATGAAATGAACATGTACCTCGATGTGATTTATTCTCTCGTGAAATAGTGGATTACAAAAATTTTGAGAACACCTTCGATGTCTACATACATAGTGGTAGGTTTGTGATATGGTATTCCAAGTTCTTCAAGTATGTAACGTAGCCACATCGCTTCGCAGAAAAATTCATCTATAGCATGATATTTGGATTACGTGGAAGACCAAGAAATAAAGTGTTGTTTCTTGCTTCCCCATGATATTGGTCCAGATCCAAATAAAATACAAATCCGTAGTGGATTTTCTTTCATCAATGTTACTTGCATGATATGAATCCAAATATCCATCAAGAAGAAGTTATTGTTCTTCTTGTACTATAGACCAAGATCTACTGTACCCTTGACATATATCAAGATTCACGTTGCTGCCTTCTAATGAAAAACTCGGGTTCCTACATAAACCTGGAAAGATAGCTCACTACAAAGCTGATATTTTTTTTAGTGTATGTTAGGTAAATGAGACTCCCAATCAACTATTGATAGATAGTTGCATCTACCATAGGAGATGGATCTCGAATGATATAACTACAGTCTCATCTCCATAGGTGTAGCAATATTTGTATACTTCAATTTAGAAACAAATATGTGATTCTCTTTCTTCCATACTTCCAATCTAAGACAATAGTGTATAAGCCCAAAATTTGTCATGTCGAATGATTGGTTAAGATCTCTCTTCATTGTGTCGATCATCTTCATTGAACTTCCAGTGATGACTAGATTGTCGACATAGAAAAAAATAGTCACAATCTCCCCCTTGATTTTTGAGGTAGAGATTGGGATCATATGGATTTATGATGAATCCATGTTGAATGAGATACTCATCAATTTTGATGTACCAAGCTCAGGGTGCCTGTTTAAGGCCATATAAAGATTTCTCGAGTCTGCATACCTTTGCTTCCTCACTAGGTATAACATAACCCTTAGGTTGAGTCATGTAGAATTCTTCCTATAGATATCCATTTAGAAAGGAAATTTTCACATCCATTTGATGGAATTTCCAACCAATGTGTCGGGCTAGAGAAAATGGAATTTCCAACCAAACTATGTAGCTAGAGAAAATATCATCTTGATCCTTTTGATCTTAGCTATGGGAGAAAATTTCTCCTCATAGTCTATGCCTTCCTTCACGTGTGTACCCCTTTTCTACCAGTCTTGGTTTATACTTGTCTATGGTCCCATATTCTTTGTAATTTGTTTTTAATATCCATCTGCAATCGATGGATTTCTTCCTTGGTGGAAGATTGCCAAGCTATCAAGTGTTGTTTTTCATTACTGACTGATATTCAACATCCATGGCATCTTTCCAATCTTTTCACCGTAGTGCTTCCTGGATAGTATATGGTTCAACAGAATCAAAAAATCTACTCATCAAAGAAAAGTTTGCTTCTTCTCTTGCTTTCTTTGTGAGTCTCGTGGTCCAATGGTGGATGTATCTAATGGAGCATCCAATTTTTCTTATCGTATCATGTTAGTATACCACTTGGGAATATGTTATACAAATCCTATGAGTTTTGGTCATGTATGATCACCACCATCATCCCCATCATCATTATCATCTTTTGTGGTAACATCAACTTTTGTTTTTACAAGAAGTGGAATATCTAGATCAAGTGATTCTCGGACAGGAGTCTCAACTTCTTTCTTATCAAAGAACTCAACTTATCTACTGGTGTACACTTTCCTAGTATTTATATCCATTAATATGTACCCAAGAGACTCTTCACTGTAGCCAATGAAGATGAGTTTTTGTGACTTCATATCCAACTTCTTTCTGTTCTGCTTGGGTATGTGCATGCTAGCTTTGCACCCGAATACTCTAAAGTGTGCAACAAATGGATTCCTCTTCAATCATGCTTCATGTGTTGTCAATCCATCAAGAGAAACTATGGGCACTCTGTTCAAAAAATATCTTGATGTCTTTGTTGATTCTACCTAAAATGTTATTTTTAGTCTAGAATCATCAATCATGTAATGCACCATTTCTATGATAGTATGGTTTCTTCTCTCAACAACACCATTTTGTTGTGGTGTTTGTGGAGGCATTTTTCAATGAATCCCTTAAGATTATAGGTATCCTTTTAACTCATTACTTGGTGTATTCCCCCTCGGTATGAGCATAGAGATTTGATGTGATGACCAATCTCATTCTCTAGAGTCACTTTGAAAATTTTAAAGTTATCAAAAGCTTCACTTTTCTTATGAAGACAAAATATCCACATTTTACTTGAATAATCATCAAAACAGAGCATGAAGTATGAAAAGCTAGAATGAATCGGTTGCATCGGACCAAAAGATTGACATGAAACAAATCAAGCTTACCATGAGCTCGATAAGTACTCTTCTAGAATGAAGCTCTTTGTTGTTTTCCTGTTAAGAAATTAGGACACTTATCTGTATCATTTTGGAGAGATGGAAAATATCTCACCATGTTGTACCAGTGAAGTGTTTTGAGAAATTTGAAACTGATGTGATGAAGTCTCTGATGCCACAAATGTGTTTACGAATAATTCTTAGCCACATGTGCCTGATCATCCATTTGAAAAAAGTCAAGCTAGAACATACGTCCCATATTGGAGGATTTTGCAACAATTTTTGAGCCTCTTGATTTGTCTCAAATCAAACACACTTTCTTACCATAATGACTATCAAAGTCAATCTTGAGATTGTGATCTAGAAATTGACTCACCAATAGTAGATTTTTGGTAACCCAGGGGACACATAATACATCCGATGGTCTACAATTTCGTGAACCAAAAGGTAGAAAAATGTTCCCAATCCCTTGTATTGTGTTCAAATAATTATCACCTAACGAAACATGATTTTTAAAGGCGTGTTCCTCATTTTATTAAACTATTCTCTATGCCCATTCATGTGTTGAGAGGCTCCAAAATCAACATACCAAACAACACTAGATGACGTGGATGGCTCATGGAGCGATCAATGTAAACGAAGTCCTCTTTTTTTTTTAATGTTATTCTTTCTCAACTATATTTCCTTGTTGATGGGGTTTTCTTCATCAATTCCCCTTTTTCTGCCCTTGATTATAATGTGATTTTCCCTTATGAGATTTCTGATTTTGACTTCTGGAATTACTTAATGAACATTTCTTGTATGTATCGTACCAACAATCTTTCACATCATGTCCTTTGTTGAATATATGACACTTTTTCTTATTCTTGTCCCCATATTGGTGTTGATGCCATTTTTGGGACTTTTGAGAGGAATGAAAATTTCCTTTTCCTTTTCCTTTCCAATGAGAAGATAGTGTCTCTTCCTCTTCATCATCTTTACTATACATAGCTTCTTCTTGTTGTAGTAGATTCACCAGCTTGTCAAAACTAACTTGTCTGATATGACAAGTTGAGTGTCATCACAAAAATGTGGTATGAAGGAGGGAGTGCTCTCAAAACAATGGGAACAAGAGTTGTATCAGTGACCTCCTCTCCTAGGGCTAGAAGTGAAGCCCTTAATTCTATAACTCTTTTCAAAAAATCTTCCACTTTCTCGTTTTGTTTGAATTTCAGTGTATGTAACTAACTCACGAAAATTTAGAATTATGTTTTTTTGGCCTCATACACTGTGCTCAACTTATCCCAAACTTCTTTGGCTATTTTTGCATCTCAAATGTGGGCTTGCACATCATCGAATCATAAACAAGATTATGAATTTTTCCTTCTGATTGGCTTTGTCAAACTATCTCTATTGGAAAGAATCATCTTGTGATCTGATTGTGGATCCATTAACAATAGGCCAAATCTCCTCAAACTTAGGTTGTGTTTTGATCTTAGTCTTCCATGCAACATAATTATCTTCTCTTAGGAGTTGTGAGTCTGAAAGAAAGAATTGGAGGCATTGGTTCCCATTTTCTGAATTCACTGAAAAAGGGTAATGCTCTTATCACTCTAGGTATACGGTCTCCCAATATATATACCGTATGTACGATATAACGAAACTTTCTATATACGTGCCCTTCGATATACCCACCGATATGTGGAAGAAGCTCACCCTTTTTATATACCAAGAAGTAATTGAAAGAGGCGTTAACATACACAAAAGAATTTTATACGTGATACTAGGATAGTATTGAAAGGGGTCTGTGTGATTATTTACACCGGTCAAAGAAATCTCCTCTCACACACGCATAAATTTTCTATATACTCGGATAATTTCGGTGTCCAAATTTATGTCGTGCAATCATTCACAGGCAGATGGGATGGCTCAAAGTGTGTGCACTATGTCCTTATTACTCCCTGTCTAATTATAGGAATAATGCCCAAATGACATTGTTGCAGCTATATTAGGCATTAAGTGTAGTAGTAGTTATGACATCTTTACTTGTAAGCACTTCCTGAGAGGCACTTTGTATATAACGAACACTAAAAATGAGATCCAAATATACCGTGAGTGTTACAAAACCAAAATTTCACTAATTTTGTTTACAAAACTCTGTTAGTTTTTAGCAATTACAATGTTTGTGGTTGAATATGGCAACTTACAAATTAGTACAATCCACTAAAATATACAATTACATTCAATATTCCAAAAAAATGAATGGTAGGCAATTGTTTTTTGTTTTACGAGGCCCTGGTGGCCTTCAAAGCTCAATATGGCTCTTAGAGCTAAAAACCCACAAAAAATAGTTGAAAAAGTGCGGTTTTAGCTACCCCTCATTTGGAAAAATATGCTCGAATGAAATTTTGAGCTAAATGGGAGAAATGTTTCTCCCCTAAAACTATGGTTTTCTAAGCTAAAATTAACGTTGGATTTGGTTGTGGTAAAGTTCTTTAGAGGAGGTTTTTGCCCTTATATTTGGTGGTTTTACGCTAAATTGGCCACCAAATTAAAAAAAAATCATATTATTTAAATTATACACAAAAAGGACTAACCTTTTAAAATGCGATGTGGAACTTTCTTGATGATCCGTGCGGTGTTTTAACATGCAAGGGTGATTTTAGGGTTCATGTTACAGTGGATCTCGGGATTTGACTTCCTTATATCCTTTCTTTGAACGTTTTAGTTTTATTTTCTACCACCGTTTGTTTGCTATTTTATTCACTATGATTTGTATTTTTACCGGTTCGATAATAAATTTCACCATTTTTATTGACAACCTAAGGCTACTGCAATGTTTTTGTTGTTTTCTCACAAGGTTTTGCACTCTTTTTTGGCAGAGAGCTCTAAGATTGTCGCTCACAGCTTGACCTAAAAGTTGATCGATCTCCAAATTCTTTGAATCACCTCACTTTGAATACTTGTGAAGTGTGCCACTTGGAATGTGGTCTCAATAGATGGCTTGATTGCTAATGCACGTGTAGGGCTCTAGATGGCTTGACCTTGGGGTAGGAGGGCAAGCGGTTGTAGAAGAGACTCAATGTGAATTTCAACATCTTTAAACAATTTTCCAATGTGCTTTGGTGTAAGAAATGATTCAAATCAACATCAATACATGAAAATCATCCCGATTAATAAACTTAATTCTTGAACCAAATCAATCTTCAATGAAGAGGTCGATGGTGCGCTCCTTGCATGAGATCAAGTATGAGCCCGAATGGATAGTTTGGTCTAGGGGATACAATAAACAACTCACCTAATTTTCTATATATCTCGGTAGTGGAATGATTCAACTCGGTATGAGTAGACTTCTAATATGGCACAAATACCTCCAGTTTAGTGCAATTGCTAGTGTTAGTTGTGGCTAACATTGTCACTAAAGAAAGTGACAAAACCCCTAATGGGAAAAATTTAAATTTTTAAAATTATTTTTCAGAGAAAACTTTTCCCGGTGCTTCTTGAACCGGTGAAAAAAAAATTGCATTCCAAACACTTGAAACTGAACAGGAGGTTGCGAGGATGCGGGGACAGGGGATGGGAAGTTGCAGGGAGGCCGCATGGGATCTCCAATGCTACAAATTCTTCACTAAGCTCCTCTATCTCTTTTGCACTCTCTCTACACACCTTCTTCACTCACAGGGGCTCCAACCTGCTCTGATACCAAATATGGAAGAGGAAAGAAAGCATCATATTTTAATCAATGTTCAATTAAATCATATACAATTGATATGGCTGTAATATTTATAGATATTGTACAATCAAACCCAAATGATGGATGTTGCACAAGATATATTATAGAAAAATAATATGTTGCAACTATGTAGGAATAAACCAAACTACAATAGCTTCTAAAATACATTCGAGAATCTCAATAAAAATAAATATGATTGTTATAGCTATGTAACAATAAAATCTACATGAAAATAATATATATGGTTATACAAACATACCTATACAACAACAATATTAAACCATGTAATTACCTAAGTAACTACCTTAGTAAAAATTAATTAACTAAGGTACAATGCATAATTACTTATAGTAAACTATGTTTTCCCTAATAATGTACACAATAAGATTCAATGATACAGAAAGGATGTGTCTCTCGGGAGTTCGAAGGTTGAAGACCATGTTGGTAGAGTCATAAAAACTTTATGTATTTCTTACTTTCCCTCCCTACACATGTATGAATCCCATCATTTACATTTTTTCATTAATAGCAAGTGGTCGAATGTAACATATAGGCATATTACAGTCATTATCATCCTTGGGTTGATGATATCCATACTTGGCCATGATAAAAACCTTACATCCTCTTGTTATCAATGTTATTAGAGTGATTAGAAATGGGAGTGATACATCGAGAAACTGGAGGAACAAATCAATTTGGCACAAGAATTTAGCACAAGAGCATGGAGGAATAATATAATTATGTCCTAACTTCCCCCAATCTGGTTGCCACCTTTCCCTCTATGTAGGTAGTAGAGCAATCCTTCTCTTCTATCATTGTATCTGTTTTGACCTACATAAAATGTTTTGAAGATAAAAATGGTTGTTGAATTTTGTATCCTCTATCATCTACCTAGATTAACCTACAATTTGGAAGAAACCCGTTTGCACATATGAGAGAGTTGGAAAGGGAAGAAGAGAGGATTTACATTATGAAGGTTGACAATATCGATTATGAAAGTTTGATGAAAATTATCAATGAATATAAGGTAGTATTTCACATAATTTACCAAATAATAGAGGAGTCAAAATGAATGAAAAAATCCATTTTGATGGGAACTATAAATGCGTTGAAGGTATGCTAAAAATTGGGAGTGAAACATGTGTTATTAACCTCAACAATTGGTGCCATTTACATGGACCCCAACAAAAACTAGAAATAATAGCCCACAATGATTGATGGAGTGAGTTAGATTGTTTGTATAACATATACATTATCTCTCCATTGAAATTAATTTGACCGGTAGATTATGTGAGGTGACCTACTCACGCATTGTGTTGTCTTGGCCATCATTTTCCATAAGAGAAGACATATGTTCGATAAATTCAACCCTAACTAATTTGAAGAACCCATGCATTGGAGACCTACATTTATTTGCATGAGAGAAAGAAGAGGAAACATGACCTCCCAACAAATAGCGATCAGTATGGAAGCATCCAAAAACCAATGTGGAGGACTTAGATCAGTACAAAGTGACCATCTGTCTCTATTATATCTTCATGTGAAGGAACCTACAATCAAATAATTTCTTTATAAACATGTGTATAAGATATGAGGAGATGCATGGAAGTATTTTGAATCAATTGGAACAACACAAGTTCAAACCCCAACTTCATTTTTCATCAATATTCTATAAAGCTATAAGAGAAGAACACGAACAACTAGCCTATGATCATGTGCAACAATATGAGCACATGACAATCGTACCGAGATATGTTAGAAATATTGAAAGAAATAATAGGGACATGTACCATTTGATATACCAAAGTAAATCCCACAAGAGCGTGAATATATACTCGCATTGCTTAAGAGTATCCAAAACTTTCAATTCGAGGACATAGTGAATCAATCTTGTTCAATGTATAGATGGAGAAGATTCATGCCAAGCTTGTAGAAGAATAGGAAGAAGATGATGAATGTGAGATAAAACACCTTTAGGAGTGTCCATGTATCACTATATGAGCATACCAAGATCACCTCTTCATCTATAATTTTGACAAAGGAGAACACATCTAGTCACAAAGATTCACATAAATATAGATGGTGTCCTTGCCATAGAAGTAGATGTTGGAAAAAATAAGCACTAAAAGGGGAGAGGTGAATCGGTGCTTCTCAAAACTTTGAAAAAAATCAATAACTTAAGAAGCCATTCAATCTTGATTATCCTTTACCATGCGAATACCATGACATTTACATATAAGAAAATGAAGAGCAAGTACACATAAACACAATGTTTAATTTGGGAAACCCTTAAAGAGAGAAAAACCAACTTGAACCCATCTATGTGTTATACAAGCTTGTCACCACATCTGTTTGAATTATAAGATTGTTGAGTGAAACATCTCCAACAACAAAGCAACAAGTTTTGACAATACAAACTCCTCATAATGATCTCCATAAATATCTCTCGACATTAGAATAACTTGGAACAAATTATTTCATTCTTTATCCTAAGAAATGCAGCCTTTGAATCCTTTTCCTTGATAATCGGGAATGGCTTTCCAACTTGTGGTTGAGTCCATAATATTTTCTTAATGACCACTTTTGCAAGGAATCATGTTGCACCGGTGACAAGAAAATTTACAAAGCCTTTTCAACAAAATCATTTTGTGCATATCTTACACAATGTTTTCCACAAGACCACTTTGTTTTTAAACATTCTGTCATATAGTTTATGTGCATGTCTATACTTTCACATTTTTCATACACATCTACCAGAGCATTCAAAACTACAACATTTGAAAATTTTCCTCTATCTTTTATGCTTCAATGGATGTCTATACCCTATTCTAGGGATCGTATTTTGGCACAAGCCGGAAGTACACAAGTAAATGTAAAATGATCGTGTTGGAGACCTATTTTTGCATTTGATCAAATTTCTTGCATTTTAGGTTTTTTTGTGATTTTCATGGGTTTTTCAATTTTTTGTTTATGTATACAATTTTTTTGTTTTTCCAGTTGCTCAAAAGCTTGTAATCCTACAAACCATCCAAATATTCCTCAAAACCCTCCAAACATTCCTCAAAACCCTCCTCCAAACGTAGATCCACCTCCTGTGGCTCCTTCTATCCCCACGGAACCAACAGGAACACAAGCTTGATATCGTTGGAAGAATCTGACAAAATAAAATTTCCATTGAGAACCTTATTCAAACTATAAGACAAAATCATGCCACAAATCCATCCCACATGACTTTAGCCAACACATTACAAACATTGATTGGCAAAGTCGACTCCACAACCAACCAAATAGATAGATGGAATACCTTTAGAGGTGATTGTAGGTGGTGGTATGCAAATAAATTATCCCATGCGGTCGTAAAAGACAAAAAAATTTTTTGCAAAAGACCGCATTTGTGCATTATTTACTGACCCGAGAACCAATGCCCCCCCCCCACTACTTGCAAATGGTTCCCAATCCATTGGTGCCACGATGACCGAATCAAGAACAATTTTTGGGACCGATGGTGGATGGTTTTTTATTATCCACCATGCAACAACAATGAGGTTCCTCTCTATTTTTTGAAGAAATTATATTGTGAGTTCGTGCTTAATGAGGTCCCAAATTATTTTGACTTTTCTGAGTTTTATGGGTGAGGAGGTGGCTCTGCATGAGTAGACTTGTGCACATGTTGGTCAACCAAGGATCCCCATGCCCCAAAACCCCACTACCTTCAGTTATCCCTCCTACAATGAAGGAGGTTGTGGAGATTGACACACTACATGCATTAAGGGAGCTCACTGACACTCTGACCCAACATAGTGACCAGATTACATCTAGTGATGTTGGTGGAGGTGTTAGTTCTAGCACACCACACCATTGTGGATCATGTGGTGCCATATGCACTATGCAGCGAGACATCATTTGCTGGATCACATGATTTATTTTCTCTAGATGAGATGATGGCGGATGTTTTTGAACTGGTGCAAATGATCTTGGTCTTTCACAGGTAAATGTCAAATAAATATTTATATATATATATATATATATATATATATATATACAATAGTTTAATTCATTTGAGATTTTAATATATATGTATTTGATTACGTCATGTACATACATGTAAAAACTATTTTTTTTTTTAAAACAACAAGAGCTCGGTGAAGGACACATCCGGCGTCGACATGCTAGCTACTACAATTGGGCATGTTATAGACGTAAGTTTCAAGTTGTACTTACATTTCAAATTTCATTTGATTGCACTTTTATTATTATAATGTTTCACGTGTACATGTACATATTAATATGTTTGTCTTTTATACGCAGGAGCCTGACGGGTCATCATCTTCTCTGGGCACTGAGGCTACTTGGCACGCCTCACGTGACTTTTACACATGTAGGTTAGTTTCTCTTTACACTTTGTTTCTAATTGTGGAAGTTCAGTTGTGTATCTACTCTTGTAGGAATTTTGGAGACTCGAGTAACATCGAAGCTTCCCTAGAAGATCATTAAACCTAGATTCCTTGGTTCATTTCTATTAGCAAATTAATATGTATTGGTTTGTTATGTGTCGATTATGCTTTGGGTCTGTTATGTGGCAGTCATGTAGATTAATATTGATATGTACATGTTTTTTGTATAGCTTATGACTGCCAGAGAGACTCCTCCATATATGCAGACTATGGAGGCTGTTGTAGATACTGCCATAACATCTGCAGATCCACTAACTCGAGGTACAATTTTTCAAATTTGTTAAATTTTGGAGGAATTTTTTCTTATTACTTAAATCTACAATATCAAATTTTGTACATGAAATATTTAATTTGAACTATTTATTTGTATGTAGCTTACCCCTCGTGAGTCTACCATTGACCTTGCGACACGCATCGATGAAAAAAATTGATAGGGATCATGAGATTGCGGTAAGATTTCACATGCATTAACTAAATTCTAAGTTTCTAAATTTTGAATGTATTTTAAAAATTTGGGTGTTAAAAACTTGTTGTTTATGAATGTGCAGGCTAGGTTGCAGGCCTTCTTAGAGATGCCTAGGACCACACGGATGAAATCCGTAGTGGCATCTCCCTCCACTACATCCCTGGTCATGGACATGCTTCTTCTAGCAGGGAAAGAGAGGGAAGATGTTTCATGATTAGATTCATAGGACCTCATATGTATATATATATATATATATATATATATATATCTGGTCCTAGTTCATGATTCTTCATATAGTCCATGTATATAGCCTTATGCGACCGCATGTGGTCCTATATGTATGACACACTTAGTTCGATACATGTTATGAACTTATATTTTCAGAGACACATCCAACACACTTAGTTTGATACATTATATCCATGTTGGTTTTCATAACGATATTACTTCTATGTTTGATTTGATTTCATTGCACATGATATCCTTCTATGTATGTTTTCATAACCATATTAGTTCTATATGTTTGATTTGATTTGATGGCCTCGATTATGTGACCATTATGGATATGATATATATGATATATGATCTGTTAAATGTTATTGTTAAATGATATATGATATATGATGTTATGTTATATAATGGTTTTGAAGGTTCTTGGGTGCAAGATCATTTTTTTTTCAAGAGATTCAAGTGTGGACTTATATCAATTTTCTTATTTTAAGCACGTGGTTAACACACTCCAAAGTGGGACAAAATGTACACAATTAAAAATGGTCTTGAGGGATTTATTACAAGTCATTTTATATGTTTTTAGTGTACTTACAATTTATTTGTTAAGTATTAGTCCAAATTAAACTTGTTATTGATGTGTGTAACAATAAGGTCCTAATTTGAATTCACTTGTAAAAAATACATAAACATTGTAGAACTTAGTTGGCACAAGATATGCAAAAAATATTCTTAAGACTCTATTGTGTATTAACATGCTTTAAAAAGAGATCATTTAACAATCATTAGAGTATTTACATGGTAATGTGTTAACCTTGTTGCAATCTCATTGATGCGAGCCGAGTAGCACGAGAAGTCATGCCCCAGGAGGTCGTGGTCCAACAAACTGTCACTCACCAAACACATTTCGATTGGGGGTATATGCCTTTGGGTGCTATGGAGGGCTCTAGGGAGGCCTAGTTTGGAGTCAGACCACCCGATCCGAAGCCTTCTAGCATTCCTTGAGCCTTCGTGGCATAATTGTTTACAAACTACCTTTTCTAGGCAGTCCTAGGAAATGAACGGAGGCGAGTAGTGAGAAGTCATGCCTCAGGATGTCGTGGCACCAAACCAACTACACCAACACATCCGGTGGCTAGGTGAATGCTAGAGGAGGTGTCATTCATTTGGTTGCACACACGTCATTGCTTTTGGGCTACTTCGTTCGGGCGTAGTCCCTTAAGAGCCCTGAGACCAAAAAAATTTCAACTTCGACGGGTGACTACTCGGACTCCGTGGCACCTAGAGATGTCTCGTTGGATCCTACACCTCGGCATAGGGACCCTCTACAATATCCTATCTCTTTTTTTTCCATCTCCAATCGGTGCTCTCGCTGCCCTATTGTTTGCAAACACGTGAAATAGTGCAGTTTGAGCCAGTGTAAGGTTGTCAAATGCTATATTTTGCAAACGGTGGGTCATGGCACCAAACTAATATGCCAACACATCTAGGTGGCTAGGTGAATGCTAGAGGAGGTCATTTTTTGATGTGACAACGTCATTGCTTCCAAGCTACTTCGTTCGGGCATAGTCCCTTAAGAGCCTTGAGACCAAAAACCGTTCAACTTCGACGGGTGACTACTCGAACTCCATGGCACCTAGAGATGTCTCATTAGATCCTACACCTTGGCATAGGGACCCTCTACAATATCCTTGTCTCAATTTTTTTTTTTTCTCTCCAATCGGTGCTCGCTGCCTATTGTTTGAAATGCGTGAAATAGTGTAGTTTGAGCTAATGTAAGGTTTGTCAAATGCTATATTTTACAAACGGTGGGTCATGGCACCAAATCGAATACACCAAAACATCTTCGGGTGGCTAGGTGAATGCTAGAGGAGGCATCATTTTTGTGTGTGACAATGTCATTGCTTCCAGGCTACTTCGTTCGGGCGTAGTCCCTTAAGAGCCCTGAGACCAAAAAATCGTTCAACTTCGACGGGTGACTACTCGGACTCCATGGCACCTAGAGATGTCTCATTAGATCCTACACCTCAATGTAGGGACCCTCTACAATATCTTGTCTCAGTTTTTTCCATCTCCAATCGGTGCTCTCGCTGCCCTATTGTTTGAAACACATGAAAATAGTGTAGTTTGAGCCAGTGTAAGGTTGTCAAACGCTATATTTTGCAAACGGTGGGTCATGGCACCAAACCAACTACACATAACACATCCAGGTGGCTAGGTGAATGCTAGAGGAGGTGTCATTTTGGTGCATGACAACATCGTTGCTTCCGGCTACTTTCGTTCGGGCGTAGTCCCTTAAGAGCCCTGAGACCAAAAACCATTCAACTTCGACGGTGACTACTCGGACTCGTGGCACCTAGAGATGTCTCGTTGGATCCTACACCTCACATAGGGACCCTCTACAATATCCTATCTCATTTTTTTTCATCTCCAATCGGTGCTCTCGCTGCCCTATTGTTTGAAATGCGAAAATAGTGCAGTTTGAGCCAGTGTAAGGCTATCAAATGCTATATTTTGCAAACGGTGGGTTGTGGCACCAAACCAATATCACAACAATATCTAGGTGGCTAGTGAATGCTAGAGGAGGCATCATTTTGGTGGTGTGTGACAATGTCATTTCTTCCAGGCTACTTCATTTCGGGCGTAGTCCCTTAAGAGCCATGAGACCAAAAAAATCGTTCAACTTCGACGGGTGACTACTCGACTCCGTGGCACCTAGAGATGTCTCATGTCGGATCCTACACCTTAGCATGGGACCCTCTAAAATATCCTATCTCAATTTTTTCATCTCCAATCGGTGCTCTCATGCTTTATTGTTTGAATAAACGTGTGAAATAGTGTGCGTTTGAGCTAGCCAATAAAGGCTATGTCAAACACTATATTTTGCAAATCGGTGGTCATGGCACACCAAATCACCAAAACATCTAGGTGGCTAGGTGAACACTAGAGGAGGCATCATTTTGGTGCATGAAAACGTCGTTTCTTCCGGGGCTACTTTGTTCGGGCGTAGTCCCTTAAGAGCCCTGAGACCAAAAATCATTCAACTTCGACGGGTGACTACTCGGACTCCGTGGCACCTAGAGACATCTCTCATTAGATCCTACACCTCAGGTGTGGGGACCCTATACAATATATTTATCTCAATTTTTTCATCTCTAATCGGTGCTCTCTTGCCCTATTGTTTGTAAACACGTGAAATAGTGCGGTTTGAGCCAGTGTAAGGTTTTCAAACGCTATATTTTGCAAATGCGGTGGGTCGTGGCACCAAACAAATTGACTATGCCAACACATCTGGTGGCTAGGTGAATGCTAGAGGAGGCATCATTTTTGGTGTGAAAAACGTCATTGCTTCCGAGGCTACTTCGTTCGGGCGTAGTCCCTTAAGAGCCCTGAGACCAAAAAATCGTTTCAACTTCGACGGGTGACTACTCGACTCCATGGCACCTAGAGATGTCTCATTAGATCCTACACCTCAGCATAGGGACCCTCTACAATATCATATCTCAGTTTTTTCCATCTCTCAATCGGTGCTCTCGCTGCCCTATTGTTTGAAACACGTGAAATAGTGCAATTTGAGCCAGTGTAAGGTTGTCAAACACTATATTTTGTAAATGGTGGGTCGTGGCACCAAACCAACTATATGCCAACACACATTTGGGTGGCTAGGTGAACACTAGAGGAGGTGTCATTTTTGTGCATGACAACGTCATTGCTTCCGGGCTACTTCGTTCGGGCATAGTCCCTTAAGAGCCCTGAGACCAAAAAACCGTTCAACTTCGACGGTGACTACTCGACTCCATGGCACCTAGAGACATCTCATTAGATCCTACACCTTGGCATAGGGACCCTACAATATCCTGTCTCATTTTTTTTCATCTCCAATCGGTGCTCTCGCTTTCCCTATTGTTTGCAAACACGTGAAATAGTGCAGTTTGAGCCAATGTAAGGCTATCAAACACTATATTTTGCAAACGGTGGGTCATGGCACCAAACCGACTATGCCAACACATGTCGTGGCTAGGTAAATGCTAGAGGAGGTGTCATTTTTGGTGCGACAATGTCATTGCTTCTACGGCTACTTCGTTCGGGCGTAGTCCCTTAAGAGCCCTGAGACCAAAAAAACCGTTCAACTTCGACGGGTGACTACTCGGACTCCATGGCACCTAGAGATGTCTCATTAGATCCTACACCTCGCATAGGGACCCTCTACAATATCTATCTCTCAGTTTTTTCCATCTCCAATCGGTGCTCTCGCTGCCTATTGTTTGCAAACACATGAAATGAAATAGTGCAGTTTGAGCCAATAAGGCTATCAAATGCTATATTTTGCAAACGGTGGGTCATGGCACCAAACCGACTACGCCAACACATCTAGTGGCTAGGTGAATGCTAGAGGAGGCATTTTTTTGGTGCATGACAAATGTCATTGCTTTCCGGGCTACTTCGTTCGGGCATAGTCCCTTAAGAGCCCGAGACCAAAAAAACCATTCAACTTCGACGGGTGACTACTCGGACTCTCGTGGCACACCTAGAGATGTCTCATCATCCTACACCTCGGTGTAGGGGACCCTCTACAATATCCTTGTCTCAATTTTTTCCATCTCCAATCGGTTCTCTCTCATGCCCTATTGTTTGAAACACGCGTGAAATAGTGCAGTTTGAGCCAGTGTAAGGTAAGGTCAAAACGCTATATTTTGCAAACGGTGGGTCATGGCACCAAACCGATTGTGCACACATAGGGGATGGTCTTGTAAACACTTGGGAGGCATCATTTTGGTTCTCTAAGCTCTCGGTGCTTCTGGGCTACCTCCTCTGAGCCAAGAACCCCCTCCACAGGTACATAAATCATTGTTAATTACTTCTCTTTTCTTGTAAAAAATGAAAGCTTTCTCTTAGCTTCAAGAATATAAAATTCTCTACTAACAGTGCCAACCACGTGAAGGTGGAAGCTTTTTTCTAGCACCACTAACCTACATAAAAGTGTTAGTCAAAGAAATTTAAGTTTCAAATCAAAACCATACTAGATATATACAAAATACACAAATTTAATAAAATATATGAACTTGAATCTAGAACTAACAAATTTAAACAATTCAAAGAAAAATTATATATCGAGATGAGCTCAAGTAAATTCATTCCAATGTTCACCATCAGGATGTGAAAGTGTCCAAGCTTTTCTGGCACCACTAACCTGCATAAAAATGAACTAGTCAAAGAAATTTAAGTTGAATCAAAACCATGTATACTAGATATATACAAAATACACAAATTTAAACACTTATTATACAAAATACTAGATATATACAAAATACACAAATTATCTGGTTGAAAAATTTAAACACTTCAAAGAAATTATATATACCAGATGTGAGCATGTAAATTCATTCCAATGAACCATCAAGATCGGATCTACTCTGAATAGTAGACATGATTGCTTCATGATCTAACTCTCGAACCTTCCAAAGAATCTTGTTATTAGGCCTTCCTCGATATCTATACAGCTGAATATTTTTGTCATTAGAACTAGATGCGAATATAAGAGTATTTTCCTATGTGTCTCAAAGTCTTCAAACACCCAAACAGAGGAGTTTTTTTAATGGATACCATCAAAGCCAAGTTCCAATAACTACCACTGACCTATAGGGTACTCAATATCTTCACCATCTATAATAGGAGAAGTCAACTTCTTTCTTTCCTCGATGCAATGACATAAGAAATAGTTTGTTCCTTCTTCATTGTCTTCTGTCATAATAACTGCAAACACATGTCCTACAAAAAAAAAGGTTTCAACTCAAATTTAAATTACATATTAAAATTTCAATGGACATAACTCAATACAAAAATTTTAAATAACCATTTACCTTGTCACACCAAAATAAATTTCATCAAAGTCCTTGGATGTTGCAACTTCATCTATAGAAACAAGTCATAATGCCTGTGGAGGTTGATAACTGGGAAGCGGAGTTAGAGGCCTACAAATCCATCCATCCACCCATTCTTGTGAATCACACTCAAGCAATGAAAATTTGATACAAGATGCACAAAAACATGCCAACTTTCTTGTCCATGTGGCCCATGAAGTAGCGTCTAAGCTACAAAATGAGTGCATATCACTGGACCTTGTGAGTGTCATACAATCCTCGTAGTTAGCAATTTTTGTTCCTCTATCAACCAAAAATATCTGTGAACTATGGAATTTTCTTGAGAACCTCGGGCCATGTTGTCAATACACCATTCCACTATGCTCTTTGCATCTTTCAATTTAGCACCATCTTTGTACTTCAACTCTTCTCTTGCAAGAGCTCTTTTCACACATGCCCCTGCACCATCATGCTCTCCTTTTCCATGTCCAACCTCAATGAAACTCCAAATATGTTGCACACCCATCTTGACGTGCATCCTTCTCATCCAATAAAACATTCATGCATTCTTAAACTTGAGACATGTAATTATCTGACCATATATAATGTTGTTTGAAGTGGATGTCCCTATCAAAAGTTTCCATAAAATAACTAGAAACACCCTTGCACAAATTCAGTAGAATGAGTACGATCATCACTAATATAAAAGTGGTACTCTCTTAAAAAAATTTGATCATTCTTTGTACTATCGGAGAATGTATAAATGCTATATGCACAAAAATGGCAACTTGTACTTGAGTTGTAATATTGCGATTGAACCTCCATTTGTGGTTGTAATGTGTAATTCTCTACAAAATCACCACTGAAACAATAGTACCAATAGGAAATGTGTCCTTTCATATCTTGAACTATTCATCCAACCATCGAGCTCTGTGTGTATGCCTAGCATACTCATAAACAATTTCATCCTTAAATTTTCTCATAAATTGAAAAAATAGGCATATGTTCTATAACTAGCTCACACCGTTTAGACTCCTTTCCATCTTTCAACTAGTATGGTACTGATTTATATTTATCAAACTCAACTAAATTATGTCCTATTGCACCTTCAATTTTCTCATGGATGTAACTTTCCAATTTAGGTAATCCATCGCATGTACCACAACTTCCATCTAAACAATCCTGACTATAAAAAAATTGTCCAACTTCTCTTTCACAAAATATCGTAGGTATGAAATCCTAGAAGATATTGGTGGAAATTGAACACCACATTCTGATAACATAGTTTTAGAATGAAAATTAGAATGAATACGTAAAAAATTTAGCATAATGCATCGCAAATTCAACATGTTTCCTACAACAACAAGTGGTGCAGAGCGTGGTTGATTTTCACATAGAATGGTTTCAACATTTCAAAAAAATGTTGACTAATTTTAATTTCTAGATGCTCTTGTTCAAACTTACGAAAAAAATTGAGTTTGAGTCATATCTAAGAAATGCTTTGGATGTGGTTCACGATTAGTAGAACCAACTCTCCATTTTACAACATCTCTTGTATTAGGTGAAACTCTAGTGTTATCATGCCAAAATTGAATAACAACTTCTCTTATAACATCAAATTTATCTTTGTCCTTACGTGGTGCTCTAGCAAAAAATGCCCAAAAATCGGTGTTATTGAGTGATTGAAGGATATTACGTCTTTCAATTGCTTTCATTAGAGTTTTTCGATTAACTTTCAACATTCAACTTGTTTGCATAATCAAACACTTGTTTTTTATTGATTCACTTACAACACTAGTAACAAGTACACAACGCACAATATTACTATCCCTAGTGTGTCTCTTGACACCAACAATGTGATATGCATCATGAAGGTTTTCAACAATTGTAGAGGTTTGACCACATATATTAGATGTTGTCAATCCTAAGGTGTTTAATGTAGGTCTCATTTTAATCAATTTCATCAAACTAACCAACAACTGACATCTTTGGGAATCATTTAAAATTTCAAAATGATTATCCCAAATTTCAGTGGCTTTTCTTCTGATTTTCCATTCAAAAGTTTTTCAAACATTGGTTTCAAAATGTTTTCATCAATTTCAATAAAATAATTAGGTTTCTTACGTAAAATCCTAGGAGGTGTTTTTGTCAAATTTTGTTTGTCTACAGTTTCAACCTAAATTTCCTTATTCACATTTTCATTGTCTCCTTCAATTTCAACATCAGCTACATCACGAGTATTTAATTCTTCTTCAACATTGACAATAAAAACATCTTCATCACGAGTATTTAATTCAACTTCAACATTGATAGTAGAAACATTACCTGGTTCCTCATTACTTACAATAGTAGGGGTTGAAGATGAACCTCTTCTTGATTCACGAAGATTCCACATTCACTCAACATTTTGAAATCTGTTTTCCTCTAATTTGTCTAGGCATTTTTTTACTTAATGACTTCCTTTTTTGACTTTGTTTCTTGTCTCCCATGATGTTTTGCTTCCGGTGATAAGAAAAACATGTAGAAAGTGACAAAATTTCACAGTAATTCATATAGTAAGGTCAAACAGTAAAAATCACATGGTAATTCAAACATTGGGATGTGTGTAAATATGATTTAAGAACCATGATCATGATTTATAAAGTGTGATCATGGTTTATAAAAAAGCATCACAATAAAGCATTGTTTTTATCAAAACCATGATCATGGTTTATAAACCACAATCATGGTTCTATCTGTATCATCATCAAATCCGACCCTAAGGCTCGGAAATCTTTTTTTTCCCCAACCAAAGCTATGGGAGGTCATTATGGCATGTAAAAGGTCAAAAACTTCAAATTTTCTCTTCCATGAGACTTGAACCATGCTGGAAAAAACTGAAAACATTTCACAAAAATGGTGCCATCGCATAGGGAGACTTTTAGCTTCATAGAAATATTGATTTTAAAGTGAATAGAATAAGATAAATATCATTTTATAATTTTTACTAACAATAGGTCTTTAAGACATTTTTTCCCATGAATGTTCATGTCTACGTTTAAGACTACAACTTTTGTTTCACTTATCAAAATGTGATAAAACTTATACCATCCCAAGCGTGGAGAAATTCTATACACGTTAAAAAATATATTTTGATTTTGATATTTTTTGATATAGTTATGGCGGGAAAATGAAAAAGTGCTCGTTTTCTAAAAAATTTTTTCAGACCACTTTCACGGAAAAAAATCATAAAAAAATATTGCTCGAAAAAATACAAAATAAAATCCATCCCAAGATAGACAATGACATCTAACTTTTCACCAAATGAAAAAAAAAAACAAGATTTGGTCATCCAAATCGCGGGCAAACAAACTACAATCTTATAGGTTTTTTCAAAAAAAAAAACCAAGTCATATAATTTTGAGTGTTTAATATAGCTAAACTTGTCATTTTTAAAAAAATTTTAGTAGTTTAGAACACTTTTTTTTTTGCAATATAACATCCACTTATGACCCCTTTTTTTCCACCAACTTGTTGCGAGAGTTTCTTTGTGCACTTGACTATAGAAAAATTGGCAATACAACCAAATAGAATTTTTCTTAAAGATTCTAACTTATACTATGGATCTGTGTTAATGTACTTAAGAACAATACCTTGATAGTAGGACCTTTCAAGATAATCTATTGTGATAAAATTTCAAAATTCCACTGTCATGCCCTTCAAAACATAGTATCACCTCATAATTGCTTGAAATTTCATGACATTCCATGGATCACTTTAGACACTCTTTTCTTGGGATGATGCATATTTCATTCTAACATCAAAGGGCTTGAGATCCTATGACTATCTCATTGACTTTCATTTTATCTTTCCCAAGGATTTGATTGTATGTTTTCTTTCTTCACAAGTCTTGATAAGCTTCGATAGCTTGATGATCATGGAGGCTTCAATATTGTTCACTAAAAATTAGGATTAATTACTTCTTCTTCATGATGGACTATACCTTTAGCAACTTGTGGGCCATACAACCACCTCACATCATCAATTCATATTATTAACATGTGACTAGACATTTATTTCTTGACCGTCATTCAAACCAAGGACCTTTTCTTTTAAGAATACAATAAATTTATACAATAATTACAAGAAATACATACTCTTCTCATCTAGGACAAATAATTGAGACTCAAACATACCTGGTGTAAACCATGTTAGAATCTTTAAAGTTCACTTCATTCATTACTTCGTACTTAAATCACTAGGGTGGGAATTATAGACCATTATTACCAACTTGATCGGGACTTGAGAGACTAATCTAGGATAGACATAACACACTATATAAGACATAACTTCAAGACAATTTTCCACATCTTACACTCTTTTTAAGTCTTCTTATAACATTTATTCAAACTACGGGAGAAATCCTTTCAATAAACTAGTCACGAATCTTAATTAAATAATAGATCACGGGGATACTTACAATTCCATCTTTTTCAACATAGACCTTATAAATTAATGTATACACTGTATTTTGTTGGATAAACAAGTAGGACCTTCAAATGCTTTACTCAAACCAATCATGCATAGAAATATTAGGAGAAATTAGAAAAAATACCTTTTGACTATTGACACATTTTCAACAATGGGAAGGATTTGATAAGCTCCTACTAATGGTGATACACCTTTTAGAGCACACCTTTCTTCCTTAAGATCATTCATGTCTCCTAGAAGCCTAGAGGAGACACATACTTGCTTATTAGATCACTAAAACAATCGATAGTCATCAAAAGAGCTCAACAACTCTTTCTTCTCCCTTTTTTTCTTTGAGACCTTCTTATATGTCCCTTTAGGTGTGATAATTTCATTACCCATGGGTAAGTGCACAAATTTTGTGGAAAATTCCGTGAACATAAAAACCCAAAATTTAGGAACCGCGATTGCGGTTTATATACCACGATTGCGGTTTTAAACCGCGATCGTGGTTCCTGAATTTTAGGTTCAGTAATTACCGAACCTATAATCAAGCGATAACGGTTTAAAACCACGAGCGCGGTTATAAACCACGATCGTGTTTATAAACTACGATCGCGGAACTCTGAGACAAAAATTAGCAGTCCCGCGAGTCCTTATTTTTCCCATTTTTCATTTCAAACCGTAATTTCTCCTAGACATTTTTCACTCAAGCTTTGAATACCACCTCAAAATTTCTCATCGGACTTTTGGATCGTGATAGATTCAACCATGCCGCCAAGACAAGGAGGTAAGCCCCCGATTTTAATCATTTTTTTGCATTTTAGGTTTTTTTGTAATCATTTTTTTGCATTTTAGGTTTTTTTGCATTTTAAGTTTTTTTACATTTTCATGAGTTTTTGAAATGTTTGTTTATATATACAATATTCTTGTTTTATCGGTTGGTCGAATGCTCAAAATCATGCAAACCGTCAAAACATTCCTCAAAACCCACCGAACATTCCTCAAAACCCTCGAACATTTCTCAAAACCCTCCTCCAAACATAGATCTGCCTCTTGTGGCTCCTTCATCCCCACTGAGCCAATAGGAACACAAGATAATATCATTGGAAGAATCCGAGAAAATAAAATTTTCATTGACAACCTTATTCAGACTATAAGACAAAATCATGCCACAAATCCATCCGCATGACTTTAGTCAATACATTGCAAACATTGATTGGCGAAGTCGACTCTGCCACCAACCAAATACATAGATGGAATACCTTTAGAGGTGACTGTAGGTGGTGGTATGCGGATAAACTATCTCATGCGTCCGTAAAAGACAAAAAAATTGAAAAGATCACATTTGTGCATTATTTACCGACCACTAGAACCAATGCACCTCCCCCCCCAGCGATTACTTGCAAACGATTCCCAATCCATTGGTGCCACGATGACCGAATCAACAATTTTTGGGACCGATGGTGGATGGTTTTTGATTATCCACCATGCAACAACAATGAGGTTCCTCTTTATTTTTTGAAGAAATTATATTGCGAGTTCGTGCTCAATGAGGTCCCGAATTATTTTGACTTTTCTGACTTTTTTGGTTGAGGAGGTGGCTCTACACAGAGTAGACCTGGTGCACGCATAGGTCAACCTAGGATCCCCCATGCCCCAAAACCCCATTGCCTTCAATTATCCCTCCTACAATGAAGGAGGTTGTGGAGATTGATACATTGCATGCATTGAGGGAGCTCACTGACACTCTGACCCAACATAGTGACCAGATTGCATCTAGTGATGTTGGTGGAGGCACCAGTTCTAGTGCACCACACCACTATGGATCATGTGGTGTCATATGCATTGCGGGTGAGACATCATTTGCTGGTTCACAGGATTTCTTTTCTATAGATGAGATGTTGGGGAATGTTTTTGGAACTGGTGCCACTGATATTGGTCTTTCACAGGTAAATTTCAAATAAATATAAATAATATATATATACAATAGTTTAATTCACATGTTTGAGATTTTAATATATATGTATTTGATTGTATGTCATGTACATACATGTAAAAAACTAATTTTTTATTTTATTTTAAATAGCAAGAGCCGGTGAAGGAAACATTCAATGTCGACATGCTAACTCTTTCATAATTTTGGCGTGTTTCAAACATAAGTTTCAAGTTGTACAAACTTACATTTTTAATTTCATTTGATTGCACTAGATTATTATTATAATGTTTCACGTGTATGTTGTACATATTAATATGTTTGTCTTTTATACACAGGAGCCTGGCGGGTCATCATCTGCTCTGGGAACTAAGGCTACTAGCACGCCTCACATGAGTTTTACGCAGGTTAGTAAATCTCTTTACACTTTGTTTCTAATTGTGGAAGTTCACATGGATTACATGCTTTGGACCTCTGTTATGTGGTGCACAGTCATGTAGATTTTAATATTGATTTGTACATATTTTTGTATAGCTTATGACTACTAGAGAGACTCCTCCATATATGCAGACTGTGGAGGCTGCTGTAGATACTGCCATAGCATCTGCAAGATCCACTAACTGAGGTATAATTTTTCAAATTTGTTAAATTTTAGAGGTTCATTATTTCTTATTACTTAAATCTACAATATCAAATTTTGTATGTATGTGAAATATTTAATTTGAAAAATAATTATTTGTATGTAGCTTACCCTTGTGAGTCTATTGTTGTCCCTGTGATGCATCAACAACAAATTGATAGGGATCATGACATTGTGGTAAGATTTCACATGCATTTTAACTAAATTGTACAAGTTTCTAAATTTTGAATGTATTTTAAAATTTTGGGTGTTAAAAACTTGTTGTTTATGAATGTGCAGGTTAGGTTACAGGCATGCTTAGAGACACCTAGGACCACATGGATGAAATCCGTAGTGGCATCTCCCTCCACTACATCCCCAGGTCATGGATGTGCTACTTCTAGCAGGGCGAAGAGAGGGAAGATGTTTCATGAGTAGATTCATAGTCCACCTAGATGTACATAGATATATATATGGGCCATCTAGTCCTAGTGAACATGTTTCTTCATATAGTCCATTGTATATATATAGCCTTTTCATGACCGCATGTGGTCCTATATACATTATGACACACTTAGTTTGAGATGTACACATACATTATGAACTTACATATATTTTCAGAGACGTGCGTCTGGAGCACACTTTGTTTGATTCTTATATATCCATGTGTGTTGGTTTTCATAACGATAAATCTGAACTATATGTTTGATTTGATTTCATTGCATGTATGATATCCTTCTATGTATGTTTTCATAACCATTTAAATTAGTTCTAGATATGTATGTTTGATTTAAAATTAAAAAACCATGTCCCGGAGCACTACATGGTACAATTGTTAAGCAAACCTATTCCATTAAGCAAAACCATGCTAGGTGAACTATTCAAAAAAATCTTTGTTATCAAAACTTATTATTTTTAGTAAGGCTCATATGCCAATTTAATAATAAATATTTAATCATGTCTTCTTGTATTTGGATTGAGATGAAATTTTTTCATTAGATTAGGTATTTTCATATGGTTTCCTGCTTCAAATTTCAAGTGTTTTCGATCTCCATAATTGCAAGGATCTAAAAAGGCAAGTTTTTTCTTTGAAATTTTAAATGGGATGCTATAAAAAATTAGGGTACCAATGGAAAATATTTTTAGATCATCTTCAAGGAGTTCATGAGTAGAAGTTATGGGCAAAATTGTAGGGGAAATGGAGCAAAAATGAAGGAGATATGAGCAAAAATGTGATTTTTGCAATAGGGTTTCTTGAAAAATTAGTAGCATAACTAAATACTAGCAGAAATGAAGGAAAAGGAAATATTAAAAGGGATTAAAAAAATGGCTAAGTGTATGTTTATACTCACCTCTTAACATTAACCTAGCTAACTCACCTTCTAACTCATCCTTGACCATTCTAGATTAACCCGGGTTACATGGCATGACAGGGTAGGGTTACAAGACTTAAGTGACAAAGGGACAAGTAAAGGGGTGATAATGTGTGAAGGGGTTAAGTATTCATGAGAGGGGGCAACATAATCAATTTGGGGTGCTGATGAATCATACCTAGTGAGAATGTTGTACAAGCCTTAAGTGACGAAAGGGAGAGATTTCATGTGGTAGTGCATCTCGATGTCCCAAGTTGAAAAGGGTAAAAATTTGACAATAAGCCCTTATTACTTTCTCATCTTCCAAGATGTTCACATGCTCCAATGTGTTGAGTCAATTCTCGGAAATGGCATTGATATTTCCACATTGACTAAAATATTTTCGTTTAACTCTTCATAGGATTCTAGAGATATAACCTAAGATCTCTACAAGGGCTTCTAAAGTATTGACTATTGAACGAAATGGTCAAAAATATTTTCCTGAACCAATTCTTAAAATTTGAATCCTAAAGATTCTTCATGTGGAATTATTCTCCCTGAGAGGAGTACCAAGCTCATACATTCTTGTGCCAAGATCTTCCAAAAATTTTGATACATTCTCCTCATGGGATTCAAAATCAGAAATGGCTTCTTTTAGAGCATCAAACCTCTAGGTGATGGTATGGGACAAAATGTCATACAAGTTCTCTGACTCGATGAAAACACACCTGAGCTCACCAAGGAATGAGAATCAAAATTATTCATCTCACTCGCAAATGGGAGATTATTTTCCCAATGGAATTTCTCTTTCTTGATCTTAACTCTATTCCTATTGATTTTCAAAAATATGACCAAGAAAAATCTAAACAAAGAGATAATCTCAGGAAATAGATCATTCCCTTTTTCAAGGATCTTCTTTGCAGTATGAATGCTTGATCTTGCTTGATGGACTGGGGGGTTGAAGTTTCAAATGGGAGACATTGCTTCAATTTGAGGTAGACATGATTAATCTCATGCAATCAATGATGGCACTTATGAATAAAATGTCCTCACACATGTGTTCCCTTAATTTTTTGATGATTTACTTATACTCCTAATTCTGTGTAGTAATGTGATGAAGAATCCTATTACAATGCAAAAATAATGAGCATGTAAGCACATAGTTAGGGCAGCAAAGGATGGAGAGATATCACCACAACAACATAGCTCAAGAGAGAAAATCAAGGATAGTGATGAAGCACCTAAGAGGACAAAGGCAAGTCCAAAGAGAACAAGAGAGATGGAAGGTAAACAAGTGACATTGAATGTTTTGAGTCCTAGGAAATGAATGGAGGTGAGGAGTGAGAAGTCATGCCTCAAGACGTCATGGCACCAAACCGACTATGCCAGCACATCCGGGTGGCTAGGTGAATGCTAGAGGAGGCGGTGTTTTGGTGTGCGACAAGGTCATTGCTTCCGGGATACTTTGTTCGGGCATAGTCCCTTAAGAGCCCTGAGACCAAAATATCGTTCAACTTCGACGGGTGACTACTCGGACTCCGTGGCACCTAGAGATGCCTCGTCGATCGACACCTCAGCATAGGGACCCTCTACAAAATCCTCTCTCGGTTTTTTCCTTCTCATATCGGTGCTCTTGCTTCCCTATTGTTTGCAAACACGTGAAATAGTGCAGTTGGAGCCAGTGTAAGGTTGTCAAACACTATATTTTGCAAACGGTGGGTCATGGCACCGAATCGACTATGCCAAAGACATCTAGGTGTCCATTTTAACACTAGAGGAGGTGGTGTTTGGGTGCACAACAAGGTCATTGCTTCCAAGCTACTTCGTTCGACGTAGTCCCTTAAGAGCCTTGAGACTAAAATATCGTTCAACTTTGACGGGTGACTACTCGGACTCCTAGGCACCTAGAGAGGCCTCATCTGATCTGAAACCTTGGCATAGGGACCCTCTACAAAATCCTCTCTCAGTTTTTTCCTTCTCATTTCAGTGTTGTCGCTGCCCTATTGTTTGCAAACACGTGAAATAGTGCAGTTGGAGCCAGTGTAAGGTTGTCAAATGCTATATTTTGTAAACGGTGCATCGTGGCACCGAATGACTATGTAGAAAAATATGGGTGGCCAGTGAATGCTAGAGGAGGTGGTTTTTGGTGTGTGACAAGGTCGTTGCTTCCGGGCTACTTCGTTCGGGCATAGTCCCTTAAGAGCCCTGAGACCAAAATATCATTCAACTTTGACGGTGACTACTCGGACTCCGTGGCACCTAGAGATGCCTCATCTGATCCGACACCTTAGTGTAGGGACCCTCTACAAAATCCTCTCTCGGTTTTTTCCTTCTCATATTGGTGCTCTCACTGCCCTATTGTTTGCAAACGTGTGAAATAGTGCAGTTGGAGCCAGTGTAAGGTTGTCAAACGGTATATTTTGCAAACGGTGGGTCATGGCACCAAACCAACTACACCGAACGTCTGGGTGGCTAGGTGAATGCTAGAGGAGGTGTTTTTAGGTGCGTGACAAGGTCATTGCTTCCGGGCTACTTCATTCGGGCGTAGTCCCTTAAGAGCCCTGAGACCAAAATATCGTTCAACTTTAACGGGTGACCATTCGGACTCCGTGGAACCTAGAGAGGCCTAGTCCGATCGAACACCTCGGCATGGGGACCCTATACAAAATCCAATCTTAGTTTTTTTCCTTCTCATTTCTGTGCTCTCGTTTCCCTATTGATTGTAAACACGCGAAATAGTGCAGTTAGAGCCATTATAAGGTTGTCAAACGCTATATTTTGCAAACGGTGGGTCATGGCACCAAACCAAATATGCCAACATGTCTAGGTGGCCAGGTGAACGCTATAGGAGGTAGTGTTTTGGTGCGCGACAAGGTCGTTGCTTCCGGCTACTTCGTTTAGGCGTAGTCCCTTAAGAGCCCTTAGACCAAAATATCGTTCAACTTCGACGGGTGACTACTCGGACTCCGTGGCACCTAGAGATGCCTCATCTGATCGACACCTCGGTATAGGGACCCTCTACAAAATCCTCTCTTGGTTTTTTCCTTCTCATTTTGGTGCTCTCACTGCCCTATTGTTTGCAAACGCGCGAAATAATGCAGTTAGAGCCAGTGTAAGGTTGTCAAACGCTATATTTTGTAAACGGTGGGTTGTAGCACCGAACCTACTACACCGACACATCCAGATGGCCGTGTGAATTCTAGAGGAGGTGGTGTTTCAGTGTGCGACTCGGCCGTTGCTTCCGGCTACTTCGTTCAGGCGTAGTCCCTTAAGAGCCCTTAGACCAAAATATCGTTCAACTTCGACGGGTGACTACTTAGACTCTGTGGCACCTAGAGATGCCTCGTCTGATCCAAAACCTCAGTGTAGGGATCCTCTACAAAATTCTCTCTCAATTTTTTCCTTATCATATCGGTGCTCTCGCTACCCTATTGTTTGCAAACACATGAAATAATGCAATGGAGCTAGTGTAAGGTTGTCAAAACCTATATTTTACAAACAGTGGGTCGTAGCACCAAACCAATTGTGGCAACACATCCTGGTGGCCAGGTGAACACTAGAGGAGGTGGTGTTTTGCTGCATGACAAGGTATTTGCTTCCGGATACTTCGTTCGGGCATAGTCCCTTAAGAGCCCTGAGACCAAAATATCGTTCAACTTCGACGGTGACTACTCGGACTCCGTGGCACCTAGAGAGGCCTCGTCTAATCCAAAACCTTGGCGTAGTGACCCTCTACAAAAGTATATTTTATTTTCTTCGTTCTCATTTCAAAGGTTTCTCGCTACCTTATTGTTTGCAAACGTGTGAAATAGTGCAGTTCGAGCCAATGTAAGGTTGTCAAATGCTATATTTTGCAAACGGTGGGTTGTGGCACCAAACCAACTACGTCGACATGTCTGGGTGGCCAGGTAAACACTAGAGGAGGTAGTGTTTCGGTGCGTGACAAGGTCATTACTTCCAGTGCTACTTAGATCGGGCATAGTCCCTTAAGAGCCCTGAGACCAAAATATCGTTCAACTTTGACAGTGACTACTCAGACTCCATGGCACCTAGAGACGTCTCATCTGATCGACACTTTGGTGTAGGGACCCTCTACAATATCCTCTCTCATATTTTTCCTTCCCAGATTGGTGCACACGTGTAGGTATGGTGTTGTAAACACTTGGGGAGGAGTTGTTTTCAAAATTTACAACATTTTCAAAATTTTCAACATTTTCAAAATTTACAACTTTTTCAAAATTTACAACTTTGTCAAAATTTACAAAATTTTCAAAATTTGCAACTTTTTCAAACAATGAAAGCTTCTCTTAGCTTCGAGAATTTAAAATTCTCTACTAACAGTGCCAACCACGTGAAGGTGGAAGCTTTTCTGGCACCACTAAACTAAACATAAAAGTGTTAGTCAAAGAAATTTAAGTTTCAAATCAAAACCATATACTATTGATATATACAATAAACACAAATTTAAAATAAAATATATTCAAACTTAAATCTAGATATTTAAACTAACAAATTTATATATATATCAAAGAAATTATATATACTAGACATGAGCATTGTAAATTCATTCCAATGAACCATCAGGATCGGATCTACTCTGAATAGCAGACAAGATTGCTTCATGATCTGACTCTCGAACCTTCCAAATAATCTTATTATTAGGCCTTCCTCGATATCTATACAGCTGAATATTTGTCGCTAGAACTAGATGTGAATATAAGATTAGTTTCATGTGTGTCTCAAAGTCTTCAAACACCCAAACAGAGGATTTTTTTAATGGATACCATTGAAACCAAGTTCCAAATAATCGCCATCTGACCCTGTAGGATACTCAATATCTTCGCCATCTATAATAGGAGAAGTCAACTTCTTTCTTTCCTCGATGCAATGACATAAGAAATAGTTTGTTCCTTCTTCATTGTCTTATGTCGCAATTACTGCAAACACATGTCCTACAAAAATAAAGGTTGAACAACTCAAATTTAAATTACATATTAAAATTTCAATGGACATAACTCAATACAAAAATTAAATAAATAACCATAAATACCTTGTCACACCAAAATCAAAATTTCGTCAAAGTCCTTGGATGTTACAACTTCATCTGCAGAAACAAGTTGTAATGTTTGTGGAGGTTGATAACTAGGAAGCGAAGTTAGAGGCCTACAAATCCATCCATCCACCCATTCTTGTGAATCACACTCAGCAGTGACAAATTCGATACAAGATGCACAAAAACATGTCAACTTTCTTGTCCATACGGCCCACGAAGTAAGATTTAAACTACAAAATGAGTGCATATCACTGGACCTGTGAGTGTGTCATACAATCCTCATAGTTAGCAATTTGTTATTGCTCTATCAACTAAAAATATCTAAGAAACTATGGAATTTTCTTGAGAACCTCAAGCCATGTTGTCAATACACCATTCCACTATGCTCTTTGCATCTTTTAATTTAACACCATCTTTGTACTTCAACTCTTCTCTTGCAAGAGCTCTTTTCACACATGCCCATGCACCATCATGCTCTCCTTTTCCATGTCCAACCTCAGTGAAACTCCAAATATGTTGCACACCCATCTTAATGCACATTTTTTTCATCCAATAAAACATTCATGCATTCTTAAATTGAAACGTGAAATTATCTGACCATATATAATGTTGTTTGAAGTGGATGTCCCTATCAGACAAGTTTCCATAAAATAACTGGAAACACCCTTGCAAAAATTTAGTAAAATGAGTACGATCATCACTGATATAAAAGTGGTACTCTCTTAAAATTTTCGATCATTCTCTGTACTATCAGGAGAATGTAGAAATGTTATATGCACAAAAATGGAAACTTGTACTGAGTTGTAATATTGCGATTGAACCTCCATTTGTGGTTGCAATGTGTAATTTTCTGTAAAATTGACCATTGAAACAATAGTACCAATAGGAAATGTGTCTTTGCATAGGTTGAACTATTCATCCAACTATCGAGCTCTATGTGTATGTCTAGCATACTCATAAACAATTTCATCCTTAAAATTTCTCAAAAATTAGAAAACAAGCATTTGTTCTGTAACTAGCTCACACCGTTTAGACTCTTTTCCATCTTTCAACTGGTATGCAACTAATTTATATTTATCAAACTCAACTAAATTATGTCCTATTGTACCTTCAATTTGTTCATGGATGTAACTTTCCAATTTAGGTAATCTGTCGCATATACTACAACTTCCATCTAAACAATACTTGACTATAAAAAAATTGTCCAACTTATTTTTCACAAAATATAGTAGGAATGAAATCCCTGGAAGATATTGGTGGAACTTGAACACCACATTCCGATAACATAGTTTCAGAATGAAAATTAGAATGAATACGTAAAAATTAGCATAATGCATCGCAAATTCAACATGTTGCCTACAACAACAAGTGGTGCAAGCGTGGTTGATTTTCACATAGAATGGTTTCAACATTTCAAAAAAATGTTGACTATTTTTAATTTCCAGATTCTCTTGTTCAAACTTACGAAAAAATTGAGTTTGAGTCATATCTAAGAAATGCTTTGGATGTGGTTCACGATTAGTAGAACCAACTCTTTGTTTTATAACATCTCTTGTATTAGGTGAAACTCTAGTGTTATCATGCCAAAATTTAATAACTTCTCTTATAGCATTAGAATTATTTTTGTCCTTACGCGTGCTATAGCAAAAATGGCCAAAAATCAGCATTATTGAGTGATTAAAGGATATTACATCTTTCAATTGCTTTCATTAGAGTTTTTCGATTAACTTTCAACATTTGACTTGTTTACGTAATCAAACATTTTTTTATTGATTCACTTACAACACTAGTAGCAAGTACACGACGCACAATATTACTATCCCTTGTGCATCTCTTGACACCAACAATGTGATATGCATCATGAAGGTTTTCAATAATTGTAGAGTTTTGACCACATATATTAGATGTTGTCAATCCTAAGGTGTTTAATGTAGGTCTCATTTTAATCAATTTCATCAAACTAACCAACAACTAACATCTTTGGGAATCATTTAAAATTTCAAAATGATTATCCCAAATTTCAAAGTGGCTTTTCTTCCGATTTGTTGTTCGAAAGTTTGTCGGACATTGGTTTCAAAATGTTTTCATCAATTTCAATAAAAACTTAGGTTTCTTACGTAAAATCCTATGAGATGTTTTTTGTCAAATTTTGTTTGTCTATAGTTTCAACATGAATTTCCTTATTCATATTTTCATTGTTTCCTTCAATTTCAACATTTGCTACATCATGAGTATTTAATTCTTCTTCAACATTGACAATAAAAACATCTTCATCACGAGTATTTAATTCAACTTCAACATTGACAATAGAAACATTACCTAGTTCTTCATTGCTTACAATAGTTGGGGTTGAAGATGAACCTCTTCTTGATTCACGAAGTTTCCACATTCGCTTAGCATTTTGAATTTTGTTGGCCTCTAATTCGTTTTGTATTTTTTACTTAATGACTTCCTTTTTTGACTTCGTTTCTTGTCTCCCATGATGTTTTGCTTTCGGTGATAAGAAAAACGTGCAAAAAAAGATAGAATTTCACAGTAATTCATACAGTAAGGTCAGAGAGTAAAAATCACATGGTAATTCAGACATTGGGATGTGTGTAAATATGATTTATGAACCGCGAGTGCGCTTTATAAACCACGATCGTGGTTTATAAAGCACGCCGAGTTTATGTTAAAAAAACTGCAATCGCGCTTTATAAACCACGATCATGGATCTATCTGCCAAACCTAAGCCTCGGGAAATCTTTGTTTTTCCCCAACCAAAGCTATGGAAGGTCATTATGAAGTGTAAAAGGTCAAAAAACCTCAAATCTGCTCTTCCAAAGACTTGAACCATGCTAAAAAATTGAAAACATTTCACAAAAATGGTGCCATCGCGTAGGGGAGACTATTAGCTTCGTAGAAATATTGATTTTAAAGTGAATAGAATAAGATAAATATCATTTTATAATTTTTTACTAACAATAGGTCTTTAAGACATTTTTTCCCGAATGTTCATGTCTACGTTTAAGACTGTAACTTTTGTTTCGCTTATCAAAATGTGATAAAACTTATACCATCCCAAGCGTGGACAAATTCTATACACATTAAAAAAATTGATTTCGATATTTTTGATATAGTTATGGCGGGAAAACGGAAAGCGCTCCGTTTTCTAAATATTTTCATACCACTTTCACGGAAAAAATCATTAAAAAAATATTGCTCAAAAAAATACAAAATAAAATCCATCCCAAGATAGACAACTACATCTAATGTTTCACCAAAGGAAAAAAAAAAATAACAGATTTGGTCATCCAAAATGTGGGAAAACGGACTACAATCTTCTAAGTTTTTTCAAAAAAAAAAACTAAGTCATATAATTTTAAGTGTTTAATATAGCTAAACTTGTCTATTTTTTAAAAAATTAGTATTTTAGAAACTAGATTCTGAATGCTACAATTCATATTTATATAAATTTTTCTAATTTTGAGTGCGCGTATAGCTAATAATCCCTACAAGTTGAGATTTTGTTGTTTTTTGCAATATGACGTCCACGGATGACCCTATATTTGTCCATCAACTTCCTGCACTTACCCCCATATCTTCTGTTTAAAGTCCTAAAAACATATATGATACCTCTCATTCACTTGCTCTATCATAGTTTGGGGTAAATTTTCTTCATGACTAATGTTAGGCTTGTTTTCTTCCTTCATGAATTTATGAACACCTTCGATATCCTACTTGAGCTGGGGTCTCCCATGAATACCTTTGAATTCTTCTTCTTTCCACCATTTATACATGTTTTCTTCTTATCACTATTTCCTTCATCAGATGAGTATCAATTCCTTTTACCTTACTTGAGCTCAACATTATTCTTTTCGGTGACTTCCTTAGACCTTGTTTTCTTAGTCTTACTTTTAGGATTGGTCTTCTTTTTTAGTATCTTCTAACTTGAAATTTGAATACTTGAAACTTTATGTTGTTCATAGGATGTTTATTTAGATAAAAATGCCTTGCAAAGTGTCCCTATTCATGAAAATGTAACATATAACACTATTTGTGCTTCTAAATTTATGTGTAATGAGATTATAACCATAGTTCCCAACCTTATGATGATGAAATATCCTAGAAAATTGTCCAAGCAAGTAATTCTTACACTTGTGTTAGCCCTACACTTGTTGGGTTAGCTTGCTTAGGTGTACTAGTTACTATTTAGAGACTCATAGAGTAGGTATTTACCTTAGCTCATGTTCACCTAGGTACTTTATTTACCTTTATTGTATTTATCCTCACCCACTTATGTGTGTGGATATTTCTTTTATCTTATTTAGATATTAGGAGATATTATTTAGTTGTTAGGTATAGTTCTTTCCTTGATCTATGGTATTGACTAGATCATTGATGTCTAGTTCTCTCCTAAATCTATGGTCTTGACTAGTTCTTTGATGACTAGTTATTTCCTTGATTTATGGCTTGATCTATGACCTTGACTGGTTCTTAGATTGTTATTCCTTGCCTATTTAAGCAAGGCCCATTCTCAATGTATTGCATTGAGTTCCATAATAATATATGATATTGTTGCTCATTTGTTTGCAAAGGTTTATGTAAAGTTATTCCGGCGAATTGCTTTCATCTTATAGATCGTGGTGTTTGATTAGTATCTGTGTTCTTGGCTTGGTATGATCTCGGTTATCATTCCTTTCATAGTATCAAAGCAAGAAATTGCTATTGACATCCGTCTGTAAGTTTTATTTTGCAAATAAATTATTTGTGTATTCATAAATTTGAAATTTGATCATATTTTGTTGCTGCATGCATTTTTATGCAAAATGTAGAGACTTCCGTTGGATCTCGAAAGGCATGAAAACCCCGAGATCAACCGTAAACTCGGCTAATTCTAGAGGCGCTTGTTTTTTGTGGTTTTTTTTTTGTAGAGAAAGCACACAGCATGCCTCGGGAATCGAGCCAAGGAACAAAAATATGATTTTATTTATTCAGGTTTGTTGGATTTCCCAAGATCCGTATAGGGGTTTTTTTCTATTGCAGCATATTTGTCTCGGTTTGTGCATGAAATATTTTCGGCAATAAAGGTCATTAAAATCCTTAGCCTTTGGTCATATGGTATGGTCATATGAGGGCTTAAATTTTGTGATTCCTACTAGTAGGTGCTTTACTTCAGCCCCTTTAATTTTATTTGTGTGGTGAAGGCAACAATATTTTATTTTGTTTTAGTGGCACCTAAAATAAATAACAGAGCAAAATATTAAAAAACTTGTAACTTTTGATCGGTAACTCGGTTTTGAGTGTTGTTTTTGTAAAAATACTTGTTTTTTCATGGTCTTTCCATTAGAAATATTTATTTTGAGACTTTCACTATAATTATAAAGTTTCAAATATGGAGGAGTGTTGTAATCAATTGTGGATGCAATTTCAGCTAAGCCCGACGTCCTAAACTTTTGGGAGTTGCAGTTTGTACCTATCATGGATTCGATAATGATATGCTTTTCTCTCGAAGTGTGTGGACTTGGATATTGTAAAATTTGTGGAAGAAAATAGATTGCTCAAGAAGTGAAATTCTCTTCTACAATTACTCATTCACGATAAGGATACAATAATACACTCCCTACAATACAAACTTGCTAGCCTACAAAGATCACCATCATATTGTGGACAACAATATCTATGCTCCTAGTCCACTTGTAGCTTTTTATCCTACACCCACTGACATTGATCTATCAGTCTTTGAGTTTTTTCATGCTCTTGATGGTCATACACCTATGAAGCTTATTCTTCGCATGCTCTTACACATCTCGTGCCTATTACGGTACCACATGTTGTGTATCCTACTTCTACTCAGCTGCATGGTTTTTAAGAAGCATACCACTACATTCAGTTCTCGCATGCTCCATTCTATGGGTCTCACTAGCAGAGTCATTGGTAGACATTCATAGAGTATTGTTTCCTCTATTCCACATGTTAAGTGGAATTCTCTCATGACATTGTTTTTCGAGCGATATTACATTGGGATCACACATTGACATAGCTCCTTTTTTGTTCGCTCGACTCTTTCTGAGGATCGTAAGCAACACATGAGTTATACATCTTCTCTCAAGCTTGAGAAACTTGAGATTTCAGTTTTCATACATTATCAACCTGACACACATTCTGATGTTCTTCTACATGCACCCATTGTGCATTTTACACCAATTCATATGCAGGCATCTTCTTCATCCATCCGTGTTGATTTAAGGTGGATATCTGATCACTCGTGGCGGAGACATAGGCATTCGTTGAGAGAACTCTACATGCGTGGCTCCTCCACCATTCAACCTCTTGCTCCACTTTCTATACCTTATGCATTGTGATACTTCTTGTTTTGAGCATTTTTCTTTAGCAAGTGTAATGTATCTCTCTTGTTTATTGAGAGATTTTGTATCTTTATTTTTGACACTTTTGGCATGTTGATAGTATCTCATGTGGGGGATCTATTCTGGTGAAGTCCAATGTTATTTTTTCAGTGTTCGAGTAGTTGAAATTGGGAAAATCATACAGATTTGTAGTGTCACTCCACCCATTCAACAGTATGGGAGGGTGTGGTGTTGATCCTGCTTCTTCAGGTTTCGTGTCCTTGCCTTGTTGCTTTGGTTATTGTTCTTGGATCATGGCACACATATGTGAAGCAGTTGATCAAATTATGTTTGGTATTTTTTTACACTTTCGACATCACTCTATTGACAGTCTCCTTGTATGGAGCTATTCTGGTGGAGCCCAATGTCAGTTGTTTTTGAGTTTTGTGATCGAGCAGTGGATTCAGACCACAATGCACACCAAAATTCTTCAGCATTGTATGAATTTTCTGAGCCGAGCTTCTTGGGATGCTTTGGAGTAGGTCTTTACTCTCTTTACTTTTTTGTTACTGGTTTTGGGTACCTTGCGGTGTCCCCTGTTTTCCCAGTTATTGTACATGAGTACCTCATCAGGCCTAGTTGCCGTGAACTCATACTGTGGACATGTCACATCTATTTTGGACCCTAGCTTCACTTGAGGGGGGTGTTAGAGTAGGTATTTACCTTAGCTCATGTTCACCTAGGTACTTTATTTACCTTTATTGTATTTATCCTCACCCACTTATGTGTGTGGATATTTCTTATATCTTATTTAGATATTAGGAGATATTATTTAGTTGTTAGGTATAGTTCTTTCCTTGATCTATGGTATTGACTAGATCCTTGATGTTTAGTTCTCTCCTAAATCTATGGTCTTGACTAGTTCTTTGATGACTAGTTATTTCCTCGATTTATGACTTGATCTATGACCTTAATCTGTTCTTAGATTGTTATTCCTTACCTATTTAAGCAAGGCTCATTCTCAATGTATTGTATTGAGTTCCATAATAATATATGATATTGTTGCTCATTTGTTTGCAAAGGTCTATGTAAAGTTATTCGGCGAATTACTTTCATCGTATAGATCGTGGTGTTTGATTAGCATATGTGTTCTTGGCTTGGTACGATCCGGTTATCGTTACTTCACTATCTACACAAATCGAAATAGTAATTTTTACCGAAGCGTGAGTTGGATGCGACTTTCTCGAAAACATGCAACACACCCCAAAATAGTAAGTTGCGGAAATACCCATTAAAATCCTTAGCCCTTGGTCATATGGTATGGTCATATGAGGCCTTAAAGCTTGTGATTCCTACTAATAGGTGCTTAACTTGAGCCCCCTTTATTTTTAATTGTGTGGTGAAGGCAACAACAATTTATTTTGTTTTAGTGGCAACTAAAATAAATAATAGTAAAATATTAAAAAGTTTGTATCTTTTGATCGGTAACTTGGTTTTGAGTGTCGTTTTTTGCAAAAGTGTTTGTTTTTTCATGATCTTTCCATTAGAAATATTTATTTTGAGACTTGCACTATAATTATAAAGTGTCAAATATGGAGGAGTGTTGTAATCAATTGTGGATGCAATTTTGGCTGAGCCCGACGTCCTAAATTTTTGGGAGTTGCAATTTGTACCTATCATGGATTCTGAGAATGATATGCTTTTCTCTAAAGTATGTGGACTTCAAAAGGATATTGTAAGATTTGTGGAAGAAAATAGATCGCTTAAGAAGTGAAATTCTCTTCTACAATCACTCATTCATGATAAGGATACAATAATACACTCCTTGCAGAACAAACTTGCTAGCCTACAACATCACCATCATATTTTGGACAACCATATCCATGCTCCTAGTCCACTTGCAGCTATTTCTCTTGTATCCACTGACATTGATCTACCAGGTCTTTAAGTTTGTTCTGCTCTTGATGCTCATACACCTATGAAGTTTGTTACTACATGCTTTTCCACATCTGTGCCTATTACTTTACCACATGTTGTGTATTCTACTTCTACTCAGCTGCATGGCTTTTTCAAGAAGCATACCACTGCATTTAGTTCTCGCATGCTCCATTCTATGGGTCTCACTAGCAGAGTCATTGGAAGACATTCATAGGGTATTGTTTCCTCTATTCCACATGTTAAGTGGAATTCTCGTCATGACATTGTTTTTCGAGCAGATATTACATTGGGATCACACATTGACAAAGCTCATTTTTTTGTTCCCTTGACTCTTTCTACGGATCATGAGCAACACATGAGTTCTACATCTTCTCTCAAGCTTGAGAAACTTGATATTTCAGTTTGTAGACATGATCAACCTAACACACATTCTGATGTTCTTTTACATGCACCCATTGTGCATTTTGCACCAAGTCATATGCAGGCATCTTCTTCATCCATCCATGTTGATTTGGGGTGGATATCTAATCACTCGTGGCGGTGACATAGGCATTCGTTGAGAGGACTCTACAGGCATGGCTCCTCCACCATTCGGCCTCTTGCTCCACTTTCTATACCTTATGCATTGTGATGCTTCTTGTTTTGAGCATTTTTCTTTAGCAAGTGTAGTGTATCTCTCTTATTTGTTGAGAGATTTTGTATCTATATTTTTGACACTTTTGGCATGTTGATAGTATCTCTTATGGGGGATCTATTCTGGTGAAGTCCAGTGTTATTTTTTCAGTGTTCGAGTAGTTGATTTTGGGCAACTCATACAGATTTGTAGCGTCACTCCACCCATTCAGCAATATGGGAGGGTGTGGTGTTGATCCTGCTTCTTCGGTTTCATGTCCTTGCCTTGTTACCTTGGCTTTTCTTGGATCATGACACTCTGGAGTTTGTGTCCTTGCCTTGTTGCTTTGGTTATTGTTCTTGGATCGTGGCACACCTATTTGAAGTAGTTGATTGAATTATGTTTGGTGTTTTTTTACACTTTTGACATCACTCTATTGATAGTCTCCTTGTATGGAGTTATTCTGGTGGAGCCCAGTGTCAGTTGTTTTTGAGTTTTGTGATCGAGCAAAGTGGATTCGAACACAACAGTGCACACCAAACTTCTTCACATTGTACGAGTTTTTGAGCCGAACTTCTTGGGATTCTTTGGAGCGGGTCTTTACTCTTTTTACTTTGTTATTCTTGGTTTTGGGTACTTTGTGGTGTCCCTTTTTCTCGGTTATTATATACATGAGTACCTCATCGAGGCCTAGTTGTCGGGACTCATCATGTGGACATGCCACATCTATTTTGGCCCCTAGCTTCACTTGAGGGGGTGTTAGAGTAGGTATTTACCTTAGCTCATGTTCACCTAGGTACTTTATTTATCTTTATTGTATTTATCCTCACCCACTTATGTGTGTGGATATTTCTTTTATCTTATTTAGATATTAGGAGATATTATTTAGTTAGGTATAGTTCTTTCCTTGATCTATGGTATTGACTAGATCCATGATATCTAGTTCTCTCATAAATCTATGGTCTTGACTATTTCTTTGAAAAACCAAGGCAACAAGGTAAGAACATGAGATCCAAATAAATAGGAGTGCCATGATTCAAGAAAAACCAAGGTAACAAGGTAAGGGCACGAAACCCGAAGAAGCAGTATCAACACCACACCCTCCCATACTTAGAATGGGTAGAGTGACACCACAGATCTGTATGAGTTGTCAAAATCAACTACTCGAACACTAACAAACTAACACTGGGATCCACCAAAATAGCTCCCCCACAAGAGAGACTGATCAACATGCCAAAAAAAGTGTCGAAAATACAGATCCAAAATATCTCAACAAACAAGAGAGATATAAATGTATACACCCATAGATACAAGAATGTAATACCCAAAATTTTAGGACGTCGGGCTCAACCAAAAATGCATCCACAAGTGATCACAACACCCTCCCAAATTTGGCACTTTATAATTGAGTGCATGTAAATATTACAATGAGTAATCAGTACCTTTTACATTTGAAATATGTGTATAAAAATTTCACCAATGCATAGATCTCGAAAAAATACACAATTTCAAAAAAAAGATCACCTTAATCCGAGCTATGGATCAAAATTTATGAGCTCTACAAGGTTTTTCTATTAAAATAATATTTTAATGCTGATCTTTTTAAAAGGTACACGTGACACCCAAATGTCCAAAGGGTAAAAGAGTGCATCCACACGATACATGCTTGCGACCAAAGGATAAAATCCTTGCTCCCAAAACCTAAATGTCCAGAGGGTAAATCATTGCATTCGAGGGTACACGTTAATATCCAATGGATAAAAGAATGCACCCAGAGGGTATAGATCTGCGTCCAGTGGATAAAAGACTGCATCCAAAACCAAAATATCCAGAGGGTAAAAGAATGCATCTCGGAAGGTACACACTTATATCCAATGGATAAAAGAATGCACCAAGAGGGTACAAATCTGCGTCCAGTGGATAAAAGACTGCATCCAAAACCAAAATACCCAGAGGGTAAAAGAATGCATCCGAAAGGTACATGCTTATATCCAATGGATAAAAGAATGCACCCAGAGGGTACAGATCTGTGTCCAATGGATAAAAGACTGCATCCAAAATCGAAATACCCAAAGGGTAAAAGAATGCATCTCGGAAGGTACACGCTTATATCCAATGGATAAAATAATGCACCCATAGGGTACAGATCTGCGTCCAGTGGATAAAAGACTACATCCAAAACCAAAATACCCAGAGGGTAAAAGAATGCATCCGAAAGGTACACACTTATATCCAATGGATAAAAGAATGCACCCATAGGGTACAGATCTATGTCCAATGGATAAAAGACTGCATCCAAAACTGAAATACCCAGAGGGTAAAAGAATGTGTCCAGAAGGTACATGCTTATATCCAATGGATAAAAGAATGCACCTAGATTTGACTGTCTCAAAACATGGTCAAGTTTACAATCGATTCTAGGGTTTTGGCACCTTCCAAATCCAATTCCGCACTCCGTTTTGCATAAAAATGCATGCTACAGAAAATTGCTAACAAATTCCAAATACATGAAAAAATAAACCCTTGCTTGCAAAGAAAAACTTACAAATGGATGTCTACATCATCTATAGCTCTGATACCATGAAAGGAATGAAAATAAGATTGTTCCAAGCCACGATCTCAAATGATAATAGCACACCACATTAGATTTGCAAAGCAGAAGAGCTAAAATACCATATATGGAAATCCATCATAATCCATAATGCTCAATACATTACAATAGAATGACTTGAATTATTCAATAAGAAAGATGTACATATAGGAGGAGGGAAGTGTAACTACTACCTAAATCAGTGGTGAAGAACTCCCACTAACTGATACTAGTAGTTAAGTTAACTCCAAAAGACTAGTAAGCTAACTCCACATAACTGAGAAGCTAACTCAACACAACTAGTAAGCTAACTCCACACAACTAGTACACCTAAGCAAGCTAACCCAACAAGTGTAGGGATAACACAAGTGTAAGAATTATCCTGATAAATAAATAAAAGGATAAATAATAACCTACACTAACACAACATTTAAGCAGTTATAACACACTACTGCATGTTTACATTTAGGACCTTCATTTGTCCAAACTTGACAAGATGGTTCACATAAATAGTACTTGGTCGTGTTTCCTTTTTCTTGACAATCAAAACAATGGTATTCCGTTTTCTTGACATTCCCAAAGATTTCAAGCTATAGTATTATTATGAGATATTGAAGTAAAAACTATAATAAATGTTCCCCTTACACTAGGATAAAGGTCTAACATACCATCCAAAAGAGGAATCCAATGTTTTGTGATCCATTCATGAAGGGTGAGAAGGATGTGCCAAAACTACTAAATCTACAAATCGGGGGTGGTCTTGATAGAATGTCTTGGCTTGAAGAACCCTAGCTCCAAAAGAAACACCGGCGTGGTGGTAGTATGTATCATGGGTTTGAAGCCGATATTCCCCTATAGAACCTCCTTGAAAGAGTGATTAACATCTTCCCACTCAACATGATCACTCCCCTTCTAAACAACATTACCATTGTTCCAAGCCATATGGGAATATGTGCATGGTGAATAGGGGATGTATTTCCTCCAAAACAACCCTTCCCATCACCAAGTAGTATTACCCTTGGGAATCGACAAAGGGTCTCGATTTATTTATTTCAATCGATCACATAAGAGAAACAAATATAATGCTTCAGTAGTGCCAAAAAAAAAAAAAATTAAAATAATAAAAAATTGAAAAAGAAAAGAAAAGAAAAATTGACCGAATTGTTTCATTGGTATTAGGTAAGAATTAATTTTTTGTTGGAAACGGGAACGAAGTAGGTGATCCTCCATGTGAAGGCACGTGAAGGGACAGGGGTTTGGTTTTCCAGGAAGGGAGCATGGTGCAGGTTGGGTCAGGTGAGAAAGTGGAGATGTGAGGAAGAAGGGAAAGGTATTTAGGTAGATGTTACAGGTGGAGTACCTTAGGGGACGTGTTTGCAAAGCATTTGTTTTAGATCAAACAAATGGATTGTTTTCTTGAATGCCTCAATGAGGCGTATACTCTTGAACAATAATGACTCAGAATGTGGACAAACTGTGACTTGTTGAAGGTGAATTGGGTAGTGCCTCTTTCATCTAACCACCTGCACCAATACTGCGAGTTTGGGCTGAGTTTTGTAAGAAAAACGTGTAACATCTCCTCAATCTTCATTGGCATTTCTCTATGGTGGCGAATGACCTTTCCGACCTCTCGCCTCCATGATGCGATCGAGTTTGGAAGTATATTCAAGGCACATCAATTGTTTGACAGAATGACTTAAACCAGGTGACCTCCCAGTTGTGCTAGGATGAACTGTTGTTGCTGTTTTTTTAATGTTGGGCAATATACAAAATATATATGGGTTCCTGCAGGAGATAGTCTCACTATTTCACCATATGCTACAAATAAGTATTCAACTGATGTATTTTTGGAGTGAAAACCAATTCCCATGTTGCACCCCATTTTTAACGATGAAACCTGGTATGAAATTCAATAAAATACTTACAAGATAGGGGGATATTGTCAGATGTTGTAGTTTTTGTTGGTGCCCTTATTCTCATGAATGCAAAATGTGGAAGCATGCGCTTGGCATGTGAGTCTGTCGAATAAATGCCCGTAATGTGGCCTCATGGATGATATAAGTTAGCAGGAATGGTGGTCATCCTGTTAAAGCTTCCTCTTTCTCGTATTCTCCCCAAATATTTATTTTTCACAAAACGCAGGTGTGATTATAGTGTAATTGGGAGAGAAAAGTCATCCTTAGGGCTTGGGCCTGTAAATTTAGCTTTGTCATCTCGCCACTTATTGGCTTCTAAGTGTTATAGTTACCTCTGGAGCTCTCAAGTGCAAGTCACATGTTCCATATTTCATCATTTAAATGTGATTATCATCAGAGCATTGTAGGATCCGAAGAAATGGGAACAAAATTTATTCAGCCCCTTTAACACATTCATGATCCACAAGCAATATCATACCTTTCATAGAAATATGTTGTTACGATTGATGAACTCCTTATGAGCCCTCTTGGATTTAGTGTAGACTAGTTGATGGAGCTTACAGGCCTCAGTGTTGTAACATCCATAGCAGAGGTTTACAAAACAAATCAGTACAACCAGGTGCTATTATTTGTGGCCCTGACAATAATGGTGGTGATGGACTGTGGTTGCACACCACCTTTATCATTTTGGATACATGTCATTTGTTTGCTATCCCAAATGCACTAATAAGCCTCTTTACCATGGGCTTGTTACTTAGCTGGAGGCACTTGTTGTTCCTTTCTTGCCACTAGAGGATTTGCCAACAGAACTGACCACTGATTTTGACATTATTGTGGATGCTATTTTTAGGTTTTCATTCCGTGGCTACAAGCAAGTGCAATCGATGGGTGCGATGTCAACTCCCCAACTTCGCCTCGCCAATTCATTTCCAAGCATGGTTCATCTCTCCTTATCTTTCATAATTCTCGTACTTCAGTTTTTCTTTTGCAACGAAATATAATTTTAAGAGCTTAGGATTATCATATATTTAATTGTTCTATAATTACTTATAAGCAAAATAAATAAATAAATAAAAATGTCGTATCGTAACTCACACAATAAAAAAACCATTTTGTAGTCAACCATGAACTTCAACCCTCATTTTGAGGTGATTCAGAAAAACTACCTGACCAAACTAGATCACTACAATATTGTTTTATCGACAAGTTGAGGTTGACTTCCTGGTAAATATGTTGACCATCTCCTGGTTTAATTAGATAAACTGCAATTTTTGGGGACTCGCAAAGTAACCTTCGTAACTCCAGAAAAGGGAGGTTAAGCTTCCTTTGCATACCTTGTTATGTGAGGTGTCACTTCAATCCTTGGATTGACCCCGAATGAACATTTGTGATCTTTTTGACGCCCTTATAGGAGCCTTGTTACACTGTTTTGTAGTGGTAGGAAGTTGTTAAATCTAGAAAGTTGGCTTTCGTTTTGAACCGCCATTTGAAACCCGGATAGAGAAATTATTATCCGTCTTCTCAAACCTCTAGTGTTTTTACTAGAAAATTACATGGAACTTTTAGTTTAGGGAAAAACACTTTTCTGATAGTTTGGAAATGGCATTTTATAGGCCTCTGGTCGCAGTTTGACTAGGTCAAACTAGACCAATTATGACCAGTGGCTCTAGAAAACATGTTGCCATTTGATAACCGTTTGCTAATTCTTAGTCCTATCAACTCTAGTGAATTCTCCATATATAGAGGAACTTGTAGGATGTTTCTCGTTTCACATTCATCCAGTGGGTGTCAGTTTTGGACGTGGTTTTCTGAGCCCTCGAGCTAACTTTTATTCAATTGCAACTAGGTCAATTACGACCGATGGCCCCGAAAACTAGCCTCCAAACATAAACCGTTTGCCAATTCCAAATTCTGTCAGTTGCTGAACTCTTGGAATATAAGTGGACATGTAGAAATTTAACCGTGGTGTGTTTTCTCATTGGAAGACAACGTTTGAGAGTGGTTCCTTAGCCTTTGAGCCCGATTTGAACATTTTTGTAGCTAGCAAGAAAATGAAAAAATAGAAAGTTATGGGACCCTTGTCGGTTGCCAAACCACCGTGGAAAATTTTGACACATGTAAATAACTATTTGAAAACTCTATAGTGTAACTTGTTGTGTGAAATAAAAATTTTGACAAAATGGTGTTTCTCTCTTACTTTCTCTTTCTCTCTCCTTGGTTACGAAATGAAATGAAATGAAATGAATACATGTCCCTAAACCTTTTATTTCAAATGCAAATTGTAATTATTATTATATGTAAATGGGAAACTGAACAATGTTAATTATGTTAGATTAGGGTGGATGCCATGCCAACTGATTTATCGTTGATTTCATCCTCACATGGTTTTACAAGATGCAAGAATGATGGTGAAAAGTGATGTGTAATTCATTATTTATCATTGTAATTTATATAGTTCATTGTAAAATGAATATATGTATAATGTAGTCTCATGTTACAGAAAAGTTATATTTGAAATTTGCTAATATGTATGAGATGTTAGTTTTTAAGGGACATCTAGGAAATGTGTATTTAATCATAGTTTCAATTTGATTCATAGGACGTATGGTAAAGATGTTTGATATATATATGGTAAATGAATTTGAAGTTAATATATTGTAGTGCTTTTTCAGTGTTCAATAAACAATTGATTAATTACTTGTGTTGTATTCTTACCTTGTAAATGTAATAAAGAGATTTAATCAAAACACTCAACCCTAGTATAAGATCTGTGCATAACATGTCTTCATGTGTGATCCTTTTACCATAGAAGAGATTGAAACCATAGAATGAACTTAAACTTTGCACTTGATGGAACCTCCTAGTTTAGGTAAATAAAACCCCTAGTTGAAGTTTACCATCATAGTCGTTATGTTTAGTGACATTTTTGTGAACCCATCTTTTAGGAATGACATGGTCCAACTTTATCCGGAGTATGTGGTTTCCTTCTAGTTTTGGTAACCGCAAGGAGAATGTCCTCTCTTCAGGCCCGACACCGTGTTGAGTGGTCAAGACCACCTTGGAAGTCACCTTATGAGTCCTTGTTTGAAGCAACGACTATGCAGTGTAACCTTACCATCTGTGGGGTAAATAGAGCTAATACTCCCTTAGTATCCTTTTTGATTTCCAGGTCTTACATGATTAGATCTAGAAATTAACTTCATCAGTGAATGAAGTCCCTGTTGGATCCAGACGACATAATTGGAGATCGTGAAATACTTGTTCTAGGTCTTAAACTCTTATTAATGAACTCCTTAGTTCCTCTCAATTAAATGTGTTACCTTGGTTTCTATCAACATATCACCTTGGTCTTTTCTTGAAGGTGGTTTAGCATAAATATGTCATCTTGCCTTAAACTCATTTATAGTTGAGGCATTGATCATTAGTGTATCTAGAATTAAACCAGACCTCAATTTTTTAGAGGTTAACTTGGGATTTGTGTGTAGTTATAATGCTTCCAATCATATACTTATCCAAAATGGTAAATAAGTACTTTTGTAACTCTTTATGTTATAAAGTGACACCAAAAAAAAAGAGACCTAGCAAACATTGTAAATGAAATGAGAAACAATAGTATGTGTGATAATGGTTTAGGAACAAAATTTCACTAGAAGTCCTTATGGATGTTCTAGGCATTGAAATTTTGTTAATAATGGATACAAATTGATTCTTGGTGGGACTAGGCCTTTGAGCCAGTTTAGAGTCCACTAAAAATAAGATAAAATAAAATTATGTCTTGTAAATGCTTAACTGAATCAAACTAAGATTGATACTAAAACAACCATAGTACGAAAAAAAATGTGCTTCGAATGGAAGGAAGCTATAGAAACGAGAAACTTGAACCTTCACCTCCTTTGATGTGTATTATTTTCCCTCGACAACTTCTAGTTGGTCCCCTTGCATAACGAGGGTAAAATTAAATGTCAACTAAACATATTTTGAGAAAACCTTCAACATAAGAACGAGAGAATTAGGAACTTTGTAGGTAATTGGAAATATGGAATTTAATTATGTAAGTTATGGAGATTGTCATAAGGGATAAAGAGAAAACTTAAATGGTCAAACAATAAGTTGAATGTGAAATGAATTGTAAAATCTGTATGTGGAAAATGGATAAAATCATCCTTGTATAAAAATGTTCCTGGAATGTTAATCATAACTAAGATGTAATCATGGAAATGATGTGTTGTGGGGTTGCCAATCCTTGAGTCCCTTTTCTTGTGGTTGGGTTATTACTAGCATTCGTTCATTGGGAAGGTGTGCCATCGACATGTATATGGTGTTGTCATGTGTCTATGTGGGTCAATGACTTATGTAAGTGTCGTATGTGTTATGGAGTTTTCCTTACTTGGAGCCTTTGTGGCGTTGTGTAGTGAGCAATGTAAGTAAAAAAAAATTCCTAGTATTTTACTATTGTATTTGTGTGTATAAAATGTGGACGTTACGCTTCCACCGCCCACACCAACTAATTTAATCTATTTTCCCTTATTTTTACCAAGGCTCTATCTTTCACTATCGATAGAACCATCATATCCCCGCCGCGTGGCTCACGAGACAACTATAGAGTCCCCCGTGATAGGAACAAAACTTGTTTTCCACTCTTCCGTAAAGTATTTTTGCCTTTAGAAGCTCATCCAAGAAGGCTCCACCAACATCCCGTCTAGAGCTATTTGCCAAAACACAACCCCTAGATCCTCTTGCAAGTTGGAAGCATGTCAACGCTCACCGAAATGATCCCATATGCTTCGCATCAAAAATAACATGGCATCGCATAGAGTTAGGGATCGTCTAAAGCATCGTGGAATGGTGTAATAATTCTAAATAGAGCATATAATTTCTTTTATAAACTTTCTAGAGCTTTTTTAATTTTGTGATCATAATATGATTATTACATGTTTATAGTATCTACACTTTTTTGTATTTGCAGCTTTTTATATTTATGGTTATAGATCATATTTACATGTAGCATATATCATTCTTAAATTAAAACACAAGTATTGGTATTACAATATTCCACATAATATTTAAATATTAAATGTCTTACCCATGAAATGCAATCTTATTATCTATTTTTTATTATATTAAAATGTTTTTGCTTGAGTATTTGGAGTGTTTTTATTACAAGTGCTTCATTGTCCATAAAATGAACTTTGTCACAATTATGCTCAAGAGAGAAAGTTACACTTCTCAATTGTTTTCCTTTTCATTTCTAAGGGAACAAATATTAAACATTATAACTACAATCAAAGACAAAAAAATCTTTCCCAATCAACCAATTTTTGAATTCTTTTTCTTAACCCATATGTAATGCATTACTACAAATATAAGTACATTCTTGACAACATGCATGTTTTTAATATTAAAAACATCATGTTATCTAAAAACATTAGTTTTGGCTATCTATTATCTTATTAAAGACATGAGATTTCCACAATCTATGAATATAATAACAGTTATTCAATAATACTATATAAATTTTTAGAATCTACTATCTTATATAGTTTAATCCAAAAGTTGTTATTATATTGTTTAGTGTTTTATCTTGGTTCCTTTTGTGTCAAACCAATTGTAACTATAAAAACTAAAGCTTCAAACTATAAAATCCTCCAAATTTTCACCCCCATAGTGACAACATTACTCTATTTTCTAAATATGCATCAACTTCAACACAATATATCATATCATAGTTATGTTTTGTTTACTCCAATTATCCCTTTAATGTTTAAGTATAAAAAAATATTCAACTTTTTATTTTATATTGAACAAATATAGAAAATTTAATGTCGAAATAAATTGCATTGTTAATATTCATGACACAAGATTTTTGTTTTTAATTTAAAATAAAAAAATAAAAAATTTATCACATTAAAAACTGCCGTTTTAGAATGTAATAAAATACAATTCTTATTTCTATAAGAATTAATTGAAAATAATAAAAATGAATTTCTCAAAACTATGGTGCACATCTATCCATAAAATATATATCAAAGCGTGAGTTATAAATTATTTTATAAATTAAAAACTTATCTCAAATTCATTAAGTAAATAAAGACATGTCCCATAAAGCTTTTACCACTTCTTTAAGTAAGAAGTCAGCTTCTACTCTCTTTAGCAAGAGAAGGGTGATAGCATGAAATTTATCGACCTATTTAAGAAATGGTCAAAAGAGAAAACAATTCGTAGTAGTAGTACAACATCATTCATGAAACACTCTCACCCCAATGAAAATAGTTGGCTAGGGACCCAAGGACAAATTGTTTCAATCAAGTATTTGATTGGGATTTTATAGGCAGTAAGATTCCCGCATCACAATGGAATCTTAGTTGTTGAAAAAAATTGAAAACCATCATAGACACATCATGGACATCAATTAAGGCATTCTCCAAGTTTTTCCATCTCTCTTGAATCTCCTCTCACTTGATTTTTTCTATCCCTTTCTCTCGTTCCCTTTTTGTTTTACTTTCTTGTAGAAGTTCCTGGTTACATTGTTCAACGCACTTGTGAACAATGTCCTTGAGCGAAGGTTGAGGTTTACCTTTCTCTTGAACATATTTTTTCTAGTCCTACAAAATAATGTGTCGTGGTCATCACAATGACCCAAAACTATGAGCTATCAATAACATTTAACTTGCCACCACTATTTACCTTGATTAAAATGTTCATTTCACGTTTCCACTGGGAACAAACAAATGCCCGTAAAACTAGTTCAACCTTCCACTTCTTGAGGAGGCGGATGTCATTTTAAAGACAACATTCCTTGTGAACTTATGATAGTTCAAAATCGCTTTCCATTCTCGAGGAAGCCTCTAGATGCCGTAGCATAACCATTTAATTTATCAAAAGTTTGAGTTTTGCATCGAGTGTAAGTCACCATCGCGTCTCTTTAAACCTCCTCATGCGTTTTACTAACTCCCCGTGAAATGAAATCTTCTCCAGTGCTCGGAGTTTTTCGTCTCTAATGTTGCAAACAAGTTCCCAAAAATTGTGTGTAGAATTTCATATAAAAAAGGAGATTCCAAGATGAAATCCCCGAAATATATTTTGCATGCCATTTCATTAGTATTCGCCAATTCTAATCTAATTGAGTCATTACATATAACATAAAATGCAACTGCTCGTATTCAATTCTTACCTTGTAGTCGTTGCATTACCCAAAGTGGTATAAGGACGGAATGCACCCCTTCCATTCGCTGATCCCAAATAACATGTAATAGAAAAGCATATATCTTTTAACTTTGGGAGAATTAAGATAGATCAAGACCCATCCAAAACAAAAAAATAACATTATAGTTAAATATGAAATGTTCTTTTAACAACATACGTTTGATTGCCACCACTCTCTATATCTTGGGTTCTGTGTCTCCTTCATTTGATCCTGCTCGCTTCTTGATATATCTCGGTCATGAAGTATTGTATGTTAAGGACAAAAACATCTTGTCATACAATAATAGTGATTATTGAAAATCTCAAAGACTCTATTTAATTCACCACAAAGATAAGTAGTGTGATTTTAAAATGAGATAAACAAAGTGTATTATTACTTTTGTAATGTACTTGTGTCTTTGGTTCCGTGGGTAGTTCGATCTATTATCAACAAGTGTTTCTCTATCATCCCCACCCTCGTCTTCATTTTCACTCTCATCCTCATCGTCCGTCTGCATCCTTTGCATCTTTGGCGTTGGCTTCAAAATTGCTAGAATTGAGCACCCAACTCCCCATCCAAAAACGTTTTGCATTGATCATGTGTTGGGTCCATTAAGCTCACTTTGCGATTACATAAGTTTACTTATATACTTGTCTACATAATTCTTGTCTTTACTTCCATATTTGTGTACAGAGTCCTTCCCACTGTCTTGATTTATTAATGCTCTTTGAATGGTATTTTTGTCCATTGTCGAATAATGTTGATTTCACAAAAGGTAAATATCAAATTTATGGCCCATAACACCCGCAATAATGTAATAATCATTGGTTTAAGTGATACCATATAAAATAACTTGTAATCCCAAGAGATTTGGAGTTTTTATCCTATTGGTATGTTTCCAAACCAACTAGAGTTGATTTAAATGTTAGTAGGAGACCATTCGCCATATTGTGCATAGAAAAGAACAATCGGTAACACTTGTATAGTTACTTTCAATTGTATGGTCATTAATTATAGCTTCAAATTTTGGAGAGAAATTTATTGTCGATTGCACAAGGAAGTTTTTTTAACCACCAAGGGATGAGATTTGAGGTCCATTCTCGGACGTTTTTGCCTATTTTAATTTGTAAAATAGTTTTCTCGTCCCTATTTGATGTGAAAGAATTTGACACAATAGTGTATTTTGCTAAAAATGTCTTCATATGAAACATAAAATGCCTAAAACATGCCCCAAACTCATAAAAACAGCTCAAGAAAACAATGTATTTCTTAGATTATTCAATAAAGAAAATGTGTTTGATAAAGATGGACGCACGCTGTTTAAAATCTTTAAAAATGAAATGACATTGTACCTTCAGTGTAGCTTCATCTTCACAATGGTCGAGATCGTCGACAAAGGAAACTATCCTGAGCTTTCGCTGAGGAGCTGAACCATATTTAGGAACACGTGTCTCTCCAATTGTCTCCTTCCGTAAACCCCACCAGTTATTCCACTTTTCCCCAGAAATAAGTGAGAAAATGAAGCAAGGTTTACACCCAATTTGTGCTTTCAAAAAGTGATGTCATCAATTACCTTTTGTTGATAGCCCAACTGTTGTGAATAATCAGGTTTGCTGAAATATCCACTGATTTGCGTGCTTACAGGCTTGAAAAACGAAATCAATGCACCAAGTGCAGACCACACAGTTGCTATAATAGTTACAGGTATAGATCCATATTTTAGATCTTTCAATTCCGTGGGGCCTAAGCGATCTAGAAAATCCATGCTGCCCACCCAATCCCCACTAAGAGAAGACATGGCAACATAAATTTGAAGTAGATATCCCCACTGTGCATTATCCACGTATTTCTCCAGCGAGTGCTGAGCAACTGTGCATTTGTCATGGACCCCTCTATTTCTCTTGTTATCTCAATGGCCAAACCCGCCCAAACTTCGTTACTTCCGCGGTACTTGCCAGCATTGAAATTCACAGTCAAAACCCTTGGAACCGCACCCAGTGACTGCCCTGCGCTCACATGTACTGAAGATTCTTCTCCTCTCAGCTACAAAAGCTCAAACAATCAGTTTTCCAGTTTTGAAAAGAATTTAGCGCAACAAAGGAATCCTGTGTAAATGATCTCACCAGTTGACCGAAGTCCATGCACGCCAGATACTTGTAAACATCTTTGTATTCTGGTAAGAACTTGTTCAAGAGATGGACGAGCGATATTTTCTGCCAAACATAACGTTTGAGTCACGCCCCGATTCCCCGTAGAAGTAAAAAAAACAAAAAACAAAAAACCAAAAAAAAAAAAACCTCTTTGAAACATTAATTGTAATTTTACTTGGATAAGAACGTGAACTTACTGGAGTTTCCTTGGAAGGATGATCATCAATTGCTTTTCTATATTCCTCGGACCCATTAGTTTTAAACAAATGGGCAATCCCTTTTCGATTCTGTGACACAGTTCTTCTCCTTTATGACTGAGGGATGTTCGGCATTCCACAAGTATGGGAACGATAGCTGAGCTGCAGTGATTAACAGATCTGCTTCTATCTGCACAGAAAATAGAATTTCAATTAAAGTATTCAGTTACAACAATACGAAACTTGAAGAACTCATTTGTTTCAAGGAGATATCTTTCCATACCATATTCAGGAGGCTGGTCTTCCCGGAGCCTGCGTCATCAGAAATGCTTACCGTAATAGGAGATTTAATATACGGATTCAGAAAATGGGCAGTTATGCATTCAGCGAGAGCAGCTCGCACTGTCCCGTTTCCATATTCCTCAATGTTAAAAACATTAAAACATGGCAGGTGGCTATGTTTAAAACATTAAAATGCAGTATTTACTTACCAAGTGTGTCCAGTATTGTAGGTCGGTCAGTTACCTGTTCTGAATATTTTTCCATTTGCTGCGTTACTGTCAACCATATAAATTTGTCATTGCAATCAGCACAAGGAAAATGAAGGATGCATGTTCAAACTGCAGTTCCTCTGCAGTTCCACCGCCACCACTGCAGCTCATCTTCTGCAGTTTCCTTTAACTAGTTCTTAATTTCAGTTAATGTGTTTGTAACTGCAGTCATGTGATGATGTGCAGTCATCTTTTGTTTGTAATTTCAGTTAATGTGTTTGTAACTGCAGTCATGTGATGATAGTTCAGTTTTCTGCTCCTCTTGACTGCCCAATAAACTGCAGTAGTTTGTTCTTTAAATCATTTCCTTTCTTTGAGATTCAACGCACAGCAGAAGGAAAAAGAAGACAGTTCTAAGTTGAATAAAACAGAACTTCATTAGCCTTGCTGTTCGCTCACTTTGTGAGCAGATTTACTGTTAATTTCTGTGTGTTTTGTTTTGTTTTCTTCATTGTTCATAAAATATTCAGTATAGTATAAGTGCTGAGATTCTATAATCTTCAATTGGTATCAGAGCTGGTTGCAGGACTATTCTTTTTTGCAAAAGTTGCAGGTTAACGGTTCTCTCCAAGAATTACCAGAATGTCAAATGGTGGCAATTTCTCATTCCAGCTTCCGCTGTTTACCGGAGACAACTACGATTATTGGAGTATAAAGATGAAGACCCTACTATTATCCCAAGATATCTGGGATTTAGTAGAAGGAGGATACACGGAACCTGCAGATCAGAATGCTTCAAATGCTTTAACAACAAATCAACGAACGCAATTGAAAGAAGACAAAAAGAAGGACAATCGAGCTCTTTTTGCTATCCAATCTGCATTGGATATATCAATTTTTCCCGTATAGCTGGTATGACAAAGTCAAAGGAAGCATGGGAGGCCCTACAAACTGCATACCAAGGATCTGACAAAATAAGGTTGGTAAGACTTCAAACCCTTCGAAGAGATTTTGAAAGTTTAAGTATGAAGGACGCTGAGTCTATTCAAGAGTTTATTACTAGGGCTCAAAGTATTGTGAACCATCTTAAAACTCAAGGGGAAAGTGTCATAGAGCAAAAAATTGTAGAAAAGATTTTGAGATCTCTTCCTCCAAAGTTTGATCTAGTGGTCATAGCCATTGAAGAAAGTAAAGATCTAGCCACATTCAAAGTTGCAGAGTTGATAGGTTCTTTGCAATCTCATGAGGAGCGTATGCAACGTTCTACAGTGAACCTCGTTCAAGCCTTCCAGTCTACTGTAAGAATTGAAGAAAAATCTACAACCCCTTCTCAATCAAACAAATCTGAAGGGGAATCTTCTACATCTAGAGGACGTGGCAGAGGAAGAGGAAGAGGAAACAAAAGAGGCAGAGGAAGAAGTTCAATGGATCGGAGAAGCATCTAGTGCCAGTATTGTGAAAGGTATGGACACTATGAATCTGAATGTAGAAAGAAAAAATCTGATTTAAATAAGTCAAGAGCCAACTATACTGAAGAGTCTTTTGAAGAAGCAAACCACTCTACATTCTTCACTTGCAATTTGGCAAAAGAACCTCAAAAGGATGTTTGGTTCTTGGATAGCGGTTGCTCAAATCATATGACAGGTAAATCTGATCTCTTTGTCAAATTAGATGAATTTGTAAGGAGTCAAGTAAAATTTGGTGATGATAAAGAGGTTGATGTAATGGGAAAAGGTACCCTTGCAGTGAAAACTAAGCAAGGAGAAACTACATTTATTCATGACACTTTGCATGTGCCCAAATTACAACATAATCTTTTAAGTATTGGGCAGCTTATAGCAAAAAATTACAAGGTTGTGTTTGAAGATAACTGCTGCAAAATATTTGATAAATCAGCTAATCATTATCTTGTAGCAAAGGCTTGTATGATAGAGAATCAATTATTTCCTCTCACTTTGGAGTCCAGTAAGATGCATGCCCTCAAGGCAACCACAAATGATTCATGGTTATGGCACCAACGGTTTGGTCATTTGCATTTTCAAGGATTAAGTTTGCTTCATAAGAAAGGCATGGTGAGAGGACTTCCTGCAATTCAGGCAAAAGAAGAAGTTTGTTCAGGGTGTGCACTTGGCAAGCAACATCGAGACAGTTTTCCGGTGAACAAATCATGGAGGGAAAAATCTCCTCTAGAGCTTGTGCATAGTGACATTTGTGGTGACATGCAAGAGGAATCTTTGGGTAAGAATATTTACTTTCTGACATTTATTGATGATTTCTCACGCCACACATGGGTTTATTTTCTTAAGCAGAAATCTGAGGCATTTGAATGCTTCAAGCATTTTAAGGCTATGGCAGAAAATCAAAGCGGGTATTCTCTCAAAATACTCAGAACAGATAGAGGGGGAGAATTCACTTCCAATGAGTTTGCTGATTTTTGTAATACTCATGGAATTAAGAGACAACTTACGACAGCTTATACCCCACAACAAAATGGCATTGCAGAAAGAAAGAACCGTACCATTATGGAGATGGCACGAAGTATGTTGCAGTTCAAAAACCTTCCTAATTGCTATTGGGGAGTTGCAGTAGCAACCACAACTTATATTTTGAATTGAAGCCCAACAAAATTGCTTCAGAATATCACTCCCAAGGAAGCCTGGAGTGGACACAAGCCCTCAGTAGCTCACTTTCGTGTATTTGGCTGCCCTACATATGTTCATGTTCCAGAAAAGAAGCGAAAGAAGTTGGATGCAAAATCCCAACTTTGTATCTTTGTGGGCTATTCAGATTTCACGAAAGGATACAAGTTCTATAATCCTGACACAAAGAAATGGATTATTAGTCGAGATGTGGTTTTTGATGAAGGGGGAGTATGGCAATGGCAAAAAGGAGTTCAACAAACTACACCACTCATCACGGGTATAGAAGATGTTCAACAAGTTCCTCCTCTCCCCACAAGCTCAAGTGGAAGTTCAAGCCCCAGTTCACTAAGTTCACCAAGTTCCTCTTCAGGTGATAGTTCTAGTCCACAATCAAGTCCAAGTTCTTCACGAAAGGTACGAAGTTTAAATGAAATTTATCAAAGGAGTTCTAATTTGAATCCAGTTTCCAATTTTGCTTTGTTTAGTACCATTCAAGTTGAACCTTCAGTGTATGAAGAAGCCGTGAAAGAACAAGTATGGATTAATGCTATGAATGAAGAGATGCATGCAATTGATAAAAACAATACATGGGAATTAGTGCAACTTCCTAAAGATAAGCAAGTGATTGGTGTCAAATGGATCTATAAGGTGAAATATCATGCTGATGGTTCTATGAATAGACACAAGGCAAGATTAGTTGCCAAGGGATTTGCACAAACGCCTGGAGTAGATTATTCAGAGACTTTTGCTCCAGTTGCAAGATTTGATACAAGTCAAGATTATATTGGCTATTGTTGCACAACACAAGTGGCCAATCTATCAGATGGATGTAAAATCAGCCTTCCTAAATGGTTTTATTGATGAGGAAGTCTATGTGGAACAACCTATTGGTTATGAAATTCCAGGAAAAGAACATTTGGTTTACAAGCTAAAAAGGGCTCTTTATGGGTTGAAGCAAGCACCTCGTGCTTGGTATGCAAGGATTGACAGTTACTTCTTGAAGAAAGGATTCATTCGAAGTTCCTCAGAGCCAACCCTCTATATCCAACATCTTGGTAATGATATTCTAATTGTTTGCCTTTATGTTGATGATCTCATTTATACAGTAATGTAACCCATCTCTCATGGAGAAATTTCAAGTAGAAATGAAACAAGAATTTGAGATGTCAGATCTGGGACTCATGCATTATTTTCTTGGAGTGGAGGTGCAACAACAATCTGAAGGTATATCCATTTCTCAAACCAAGTATGTGGCTGATCTATTGAAGCGGTTTAGAATGATGTCATGCACTGCAGTTGCCACTCCTGTTGCCCTTGGTGAAAAATTAACCAAGGAAGATGCAAGTTCCAAAGTAGATGCCACTTTATACAGAAGTTTGGTTGGAAGCCTCATGTACCTCACTACCACGAGACCTGATATTATGTATGTTGTGAGCCTTATCTCTCGGTTCATGCAGGATCCACATGAGTCTCATTGGCGTGCTGCAAAAAGAATTTTAAGGTATGTGAGTGGTACACACAATTTTGGCATTCATTATTCTCCCACACATAAGTTTGAGCTATGTGGTTACATGATTCTGATTGGGCTGGTTCAGTGGATGATAGAAAATCCACATCTGGTTATATTTTCTCACTTGGTTCTGGAGTTGTCTCATGGAGTAGTAAAAAGCAAGCAACCATTGCTCTCTCTTCCGCAGAAGCAGAGTATATTGCAGCAGCAGCAGCTAGTTGTCAAGCCATATGGATTAGACGGATTTTGGAAGATTTGCAATTGGTTCAGGAACATCCAACCACTATTTACTGTGATAACAGTAGTACCATTGCAATGACAAAGAATCCTGTGTTTCATGCTAGATCGAAGCATATTGAGATTCACATCACTTCATCAGAGACTTAGTTCAAGATGGGACAGTGGAATTACAGTTTTTCCCTACAACGGAGCAAGTTGCTGATATTTTTACCAAAGCTCTACCTATATCCAGTTTTGTTGCTTTGAGGAATCAGTTGGGACTCATCTCCATTTCACATGCAGGGGGAGATTGAAGGATGCATGTTCAAACTTAGTTCCTCTGCAGTTCCACCGCCACCACTGCAGCTCATCTTCTGCAGTTTCCTTTAACTAGTTCTTTATTTCAGTTAATGTGTTTGTAATCGTGCAGTCATGTGATGATGTGCGATCATCTTTTGTTTGTAATTTCAGTTAATGTGTTTAGAATCTGCAGTCATGTGATGATAGTTCGCTTTTCTGCTCCTCTTGACCGCCCAATAAACTGCATAGTTTGTTCTTTAAATCATTTCCTTTCTTTGAGATTCAACGCACAAAGAAAGGAAAAAGAAGATAGTTCTAAGTTGAATAAAACAGAACTTCATTAGCCTTGTTGTTCGCTCACTTTGTGAGTAGATTTACTTATTAATTTCGTGTGTTTTGTTTTGTTTTCTTCATTGTTTATAAAATATTCAAGATAGTATAAGTGCTTTGAGATTCTATAATCTTCTTAAAAAATCAATAAAATAAATGTAAATGGCACATACCCCAACTAAGATTTGGCGTAGTAGCAAGTTGTGTAATATCGCCTCCTCTATTGAGAAGTTCCCATGTCAATGTTGGATTTCCGAAATCGCAGCTTCTTTTAAAACATGTATGTTTGCATAGTTTTTCTTTTTAGCTTTGAAAATTTCTAAGACCTTCATCTAAACCTTCATCCTCGTCCACAAGATCTGATGCCCGTTCGAAACCCGAGAAGAAGAGCCCTTCTTTTGTTAGATCGTGATTCTTTCAATAACATCTTCACTACCTTCATTCTAGTTTCTTTGTTGTGCATGTTCTTCACAGCGTAGTGTAGTGCCGGTTTACCATCAATGTCTCGTTGAATAGGATCGGATGCATTTCTCAACAAGAGTTGGGCAGGTTTAATACGCCTTTCCATACCGCCAAATGTAGCGGCTTACGTAGCAAGTTATCGGTAGTATTGAGAGTCGTCGCTGCGAATCGTTTCAGTGATGCTAAACTCGGTGACTTTAGCATCTTTATGTTTTCCTCACGCAGCTTGATGCATTGGAGTCCGTGCAAATATGGCTAGAGATTTAAGAGGATATCGAAGAAATTAATTATAGACTGTTATGGCATAATCCTCCCTGAATATTCTATTTTTTCAACCACAACAACCTTTAATAAGAGATAGTTAAATTAAAACGCATAATTCCTTTTCTTGAAATATAACGAGTAATCGAATCCCTAATAACCCCATTTGTGAAATTTACAACTGATATTTACCCAGGCAAGTTGATGGTGATATGGCAGGGGATTTCCTGGTTACAATCTCTTATATTATGACAACATGCAAAGTTTAACACCATATTTGCATTTCTGAAGTACTCTAAAATCTGCACCTTACCTGTCAATTTTTGCTTTACTAAGCATGAAAATGCTATTAGATGTCTTACGAAAAACTGCATTTCTTCCAAACCCCTGTTAAATATAAGCAGTGTATAACCATATTAATTCCCTATTAATATTGAGAACAAAACTTCTGAAATATGGACGCCAAAAGGGTTGAATTCAATTACCTGAGACATCACTGGTGTAAAAGCTCGCCGCAGAAGCCATGAACTGCGGCATGTGGAGACTCGATCTTACTTCCAACACTGTTGAAAATGCGTTGGATGTGTGTCTTTAAAGGCTATTACATGGTTAAGCTAAAAAACAAAACTTAAAAAATAGCAAAATTGTGTAAAATAGTAAATCTGCAAAAATAGCAGAGAAAAGTTAAAAACAAAATAATTAAAAATAACAAATCTACAAAAATAACAGAGAAAAACTAAATAGACACCACACCCATCCAAACCGTCATTAGGATGTCAAATTTAACATAGTCTTGAGAATGTCCGCAGAGCCCTTTGGGGAACGTTAACTACGTAAATATTGAATAGTTTTGCTTCAAACAATTGCAAAGAGCAGTGGTCTGAAACTGATTGCGACGTGAAACCCATGAAAAGGGAAATGCGAACAGCCAAGCGTTTACCTCGGCACACTGAAGTTTCATTTTTAATATTCAGAGTGCCATTTCTCACAGCGTGCGTCTGTCATCACAAAGCATTTTTCATTTTTTATTTTCAAGATGGCACAATTTTGGATTAAAATATATGTCCACGAGATACAAAGAAGTAACATAAAATTAAGTAATATGTATTTATTAGTGTGCAACTTAAGTATTACAGTGCAACCTTATTTATTATGTAACAGCGTGGGCGCATCATATTTAAGTATATAATAGTGAGAAGCATAAGTAATAGAGTGCAACCCTAATTTACTGTGTAACATAGGCAGCATGAGCGCATCATAATTAGGCGCAGAAGACAATCTTATAGTTAGAACCAGAGGTGGCAGGACAAGTGAAAGTGCTGGTGGCGTCATCGTAGGCATAGCTGTATGCTTGTGGACATTGTCCCTTGAAAAACATGGAGTAATTGGTGGGTGGGCAAGTCTTAGCGGTGTTATACGCACCTGTGCAGCAGTATTGTGGTGTATTATACCTGGCGCAAGCACTCTTGCATCCGCCGCCCACCTTGAGCTCGCTGGGACACTTGGAGTTTATGTCGCTGAGGCAGGTTATTCGCTGGCAGTTTCTGACGGCGTCATCGACAGAGGAGGAAGATTGAACCCGTCTACAAGAGAGATGTCGTAAAAATCTAAATTTTGGAACTGGTTCAGGCTATATTCCGCGAGAGTTGCAGGAACCTGCCCGTAACCTTTGCATTCGAGCACGCCATTGCAGTCACCGGTTTGGCAGGTGCCTCGACCGTTGCCATCGAAGGAGCAGCCGGTCCGCCCCCATACTCTGCCACTCGTTGTTCCGGCGGGAACTTGGATGCTCCATGACTGCCCTTGCGCCAGCTGCTTCCCTCCGCCTGGACTTGCCGCTGCCCACACTGTGTACGAGCACTGGTTTCTCACCTCAAACGTCGCTGCCTCCACTCTCAATCCTAATCATAATAATAATAATAATAATTTCATCATTGCAAATCGAGTGCTAGTACAGTTAATTATTATAGCTCAAAAGACTGAATGCAAAATGCAGAGGTTAGTTACCGTGGAGAAAGAAGAAGAGTGCTATCGAAACTGCTATCGATCTCGCCATTGAAGACAATACCTAAAGCTTGTTGCAGAATGAATGGTTGAATGAGAATGGATGGATCACGTATATTTATATACCAAAAATTGCTGCCGTGTGTGTTCAAGTAACTTGTAATACACTTCGAATCGCCGCCTCGTATCTTTGATTAGTCGAAGAAGAACACGTGGTCCTCATAATACCAAGAAATAAACAAGTACCGCAATCACCGATCAAATTTGTTGGGCTAGTTTGAATTTTATTAAGTAGTGAACGCGGGCTGTGGTGGAAGAAAGAAATGTGAAAAAGGTAAGTAAAGTCAGAAGTGTTGTCGTGTCTATGAAGGTATTTGATTTTTCAACTATATGGATATGGAATGGGTCGTCTTCAATTTTGTTAGATAAGAGAGAGACATGAATGGAAATTTATTAAAAAAGGTGGGATCTAAATACCTACATGTCCCATACAATTTTAATGTTTGAATTTGTTCTTATCAAGAAAATTTTTATTATATATAGCTAACAAGTTAATGATTAGGGTTTTTGTCAACAACATTTCTAGTAACGGCCATAAAATATGCTAGCATCAAAGATGCAACAACAAGAGTCGGGATCATGTCTCGGTGAATTTTGTATTGCCCACTTTCCTTCGACCTCATTTTGTTTTGTTGTTTTCGAGACTGATTACTTCACTATGGATTTATTATGGCTTCTTGATTTAGCATGCTAGTAGATATCATAGACATTGGACTGTTATTGATTTGATCTTTATATGATGCATATGGTTTACTGGTGGACATTTGATGACGATATTTGTATACTTTTGACAGTGTTATTTATCTTTAATTATGACACGTGATATGTTCAATCATTTTGAGTAGAACTTGATAATTGGACTAATGTGATAATCGTTTTGATATAAATGATATGTGGAATAGAAATGTGCTAGGAAGTGTTAGTGATATCATACTTGCATAGATGATAGTAAATCATGTGTCGTTTATTTTAGATTATATTGTATATTTGGTATGAATGTTTTAATGTGGCCAACAGGACGAAGGAGGTATCTTCTGCGGGTATATTATATTCACAACAAATTGGGAGTGGAGACCAACCACATCGGAATTCGAGAAGAATCCAAATAAGGTCACCATGGCAACAAGTAATTGTGTGTGTGTTAGAATTATCCTGGTAAAGGGAAAATTGTGACCTAGGGATCATGTGTTGTTTTGTTTTAATTTTTTTTTTTTTTTTATTATGTTAGTATGTGTTGCTCTTAGTAAGTGAAATTTTACTTGTGTTATTATTCATATTCCTTGGATTGGAGTTTACCCCTTTGTTAGCCATGGGTTGTAGTGGGTTAATTAAGTTAATTTGAAATTGTCCTAAACTAATTAAAAGATGTGACCTAAGAGAGTTCATTTATTAACCTTGATTTACTTTGGATTTTGTGTTGAGTGATGTGTGTTTGAGTTTTGAGTGTAGCACACTCTACCCCACATGGGAAACTCGAATTTGGCCTTTGAGGCCAAATTTGGAAGCTTGTGGGACAAGTCAAACTTGTCCCACACCTCTTAAAACCCCATGCCAACCCTACCTATGGGTTGGAAGGCCAAATTTAGGGTCTTTTAGGTGTTTTGGGGGGATAAAAGGGTAAAAATATTAATTGCACTTCCTTTCAAAATTTAATTTTTTCCTTTGAGGGAGTGGGCTTAGTTGGAGTGTGTAAGGTGCTTGCTTTTCTTTCAACCACTTATTAATGGTGCTTTGGGATTTGATGTTGACCAAATGATGTGGAGTGGAGGGAAAAGGAGGTGGCATCCTACTTGGAGCCACATCATCCCTCCCTCTCTTTTCTCTATTTATTTGATCCTCTTGTTTGTTTTGGGGGTTGGAAGTTTCATTTTTAGTCTTGTGTATTTTGGAGAGGAGAGGAATTGGAAGGAGTTTGTGGATTTTGGAGCTTGTTGATACTTGTGGGAATTTTGTGGGAGCTTGTGGATGCTTGCTTGATCTTTGGAGGGATTTGAGACTTCATACTTGGAGCAAACTCTACCATGGAAAGGTAGGAGCTTCACCTTTGTTTGCATTATGTTTCCTTTTGTTATGTGAATGTATATTTATGTTGTGTTGAATGTTGTTGTTTGAAATGCTTGTTGGGAATGGGTAGAATGCCTAAGTTGGGAGTGAGAGGAGACTATGGGGAGCTTAATTGAGGGAGGCATAAGAGATCATGTTCTTGAGGAGGGAGTTTGGGTTGGGTGCCCACCTTGTAAGAGAAATGCTTGCATTTTCTTCTTGTTTTACTTTGAGGGAGCCATAAGAGTTGAGGGAGGCATAAGAGTGAATGGAGGGATAAGGGGTACTTGAGGGAGGCATAAGAGTTGTTAGGGGTATTGTGTTTTGCATTGGAGGCTTTTAGGTGGCACCCATTCCCATTGGGAGGCATAAGTGGCCTCCCCATATGTCTTACTCTTGTGGCTTTCTTGGTAAGCCTTGTGACTTGTTGTTGTGATTGTTTTCCCTCTTGTTGTGATTGTTGATTCTCTTGTTTTGAAGGAATATGGAATGCATGTGAAATGTTATGTTTAGTTATGTGGAAGCTTGTAGTTGCCATGAGTTGGATTCTCTCCCATTGTGATGTGGTTGGGGCTCGGGGCCAATGGAGAGGATGGCTTCTCTTCTCCATTGGGTATTTGGTTGGGAGGAGAGCGTTGCCTCTCCCCTTATTTTGTTGTGAATCAAGCAAACTATGGAGGAGCCACCTTGTTGATATTTGGAGCTTTGGAACCTTGTTGATGACAATGTGAAACCACCATGTACTTTACCCACCTTGAGTGGAGGAAAAATGTAATGTTGCTTTGTATTTTAACTTCCAATATTGTAAATTTGTTTCCACATGAAGTAGGAAATGTTGTAACAAGATTTTGAAGGAAAGTTGTATTGAAATGTTAGTAATTCTTATTCTAAAATTTATTGGAAATATTGTTGAACTCTTTTGTGGAATACTTGGAAATTTACACAAAAATACATACATTAGAATCCGTTTTGTTGCAAAAAAAAAAAAAGGATGTATTGAAAAGTGAGAATATTAATGCATTACCTTTTGTTGTATTGTTGATGAAAGGAATTAAGTTTTAACTAGGTTCCAATATGCCAATAAAGTAAAGTATACCCTAACTCTACCATGTTCTTCTTCATTTAAGAATTTCTTGTAAATCCATTGCAAATTGTAAAGGGAAATGAAATCGAATCTCTTTGAAAACCCATGCTATGTCTATTGAATTGTGTGGAAGGAGATTTTAATGCAAAATTCTAAGCTTAATAAGTTCATAACCACGTTTCATTAATAAGGGAACTAATATCTTAAATATTATCCATGTTTAAGCAATATGAAAACTAACGGATTTACTAATATAGGATTTCACTAATAACAATATACTATTGATATTCCCTTCATATTAATAAAGTACATTATCATAAACCACAGCCAGTGAATAACATCAATGAAATTTATAAATAAGTCTACGTATGAACTGTTTTGTTTTTATTAAGCAAATCGTGCCCATGAACAGGCTAATATGTAACAGATCCACCTCTACACTGAGGCGTTCGCACCAATCTACAGAGCAAATTACTCCATGAACTTTCTGATCTGAAACAGTCCCACCTCTATGAGATCCTTTTTCCACGGGCTGTATATTAAAACCGGTATGGTCGCATTAGAGAATCATTGTAATAAATCTCATCGGGTCCCCGGGTAAGACCTTCACTGTCCCCCAATCGATTTTGATACACTTTCACTGTCCCTTGATCGATTTGAATCTAAATATCTTGAAGACAGATCCCGAATTTGTAGATGTACTCGTTTTGAACAGATAACAACGCATAGTTGGACAGGCCGCTGTTGTAAACGCCCTTCTCTGTCCCTTAGGTGATTTTGATGCAAATATCTTGAAGGCAGAACTCCGAATTTGAGGATGCATTTGACACTGAACAGATAACAACATAGTTGGTAACCTGTTTGTTGGAAACGCCCAAAGGGCTGTCGCTTTCACGCGGCCATGGATTCCGGCCAACACACACCTTGCAGCACCCAATGAAAGTGGAGGTATCACGCCTTCCCCCGTTGCTGTTGCATTTCCTTTGCACTCGCTCTGTAACTTGTTTATAACCCACCTCACTTTTCTCCACACGGCTTGGGTGATCTTACCTGTGTTTACGCTTGCTACCCAGCCTGTAGCTTCATAACCACCTACCACATTGAATTTTCACGGCTCAGGACAGACCAAAACCACCGGCCGACTGTATAGAGTGGTAGACTTGCTAACACTAGTGAAATAAATGAAAAAAAAAGGTATGCGGCCAGTTGTGTAGCCTGTACGCAAGGCAGCGAGTAGATATTTTATGGCGGGTGGCTATTAAAGCCACCCACCCCCAACCAAGTCTTCCCACGCCTTTATTTTGAATGTTCCCCACGTAGTGGCTTGGCCACGTATTTCCCCTTGCCGAGCGTTGAGCTGTTTGTGCTCTATGTGCGTAGAGATCGGTTTGTTTTCCCAATGGTTTGGGCCAAGCTCATTGGCCAAGACAAATGTAACGTTGGTTAGCCACGTATCATTGCTATATGCGATTGAACGATTAGAATAAATTGGTAAGTGGCTCGGCTAAACAATATAGGACATAGGTCGCCAAGCTATGTGAAAGAGCTAGCCGAGATGGCCCAATGTAGAATATTACCTCGCTCTGTCATAAAAATATGGAACTTGCCAATTTAGACCTATATGAAACCAAGTTGACGTGGAGTATTTTTTTAGCCCAAAAGCAACTCGTTCCCCCATATATGAACCTGTCAATGCTAATGAGCTCACCGAGTTTATTTGAACAGCTCGCTAGGAGTGGATTGACCTTTATATAACTTTGATTGGCGGTACACATATAAACTAAACTCCTCGAGCCGTGTGAAAACAACTCGAAGTGTAGTTTCGTTTATTTGCAAAGTGGAATATGATTAAGTTAAAATATTGTCTTTTGGTTTTAAACACATGAATCACGTAAATGAAGTTAAATAATTAAAATTTAAAAAAAAGTTTGTCGCATTTTCGGGTCGAATGTATTCGTCGCTTCGTCGTCGCCATCGCCGTCGTGTGAGCGTCGTCTTTTTGCAGATGTTACAAATTTACATAACAGTTCTCTTAAGTCCTTAGTAACTATGTCCAAGAAATATGTGTAAGCTTCGTATTGGATCGAAAAAACTCGTTTATGAAAATCTTTATGTTTACTTACGTATGTGTGTGTGCGTGTGTGTGAAAAGGAATTGGTATTTTTTAAAAGGATATGATATCTGAAGTAATAGATATATGTAAAAGCAAGAAATCAATTCAATATAAAAAAATTAGTAGCGGTCATTGTATGACTCTCTCCCTAAATACTAACATGGACGAAGTTGCCATGCAATTTGCATCCTTTTTATAGACATGGAAAATTCTCACCTTGTTGATATACTTAGCATTAATAAAGGTTAGAGACATTAATGCATGTAAGAGCAAAGTAATATGCGGTGCTTGAGACAACAAATGAAAGGTATTAGTTCGATTAATGGCTCTTACTTAGGGTAAATCCTTGTATGTGAGCATAACTTCCCTATACACTTGGATTTTCTAGATGTTAGGATTCACGCCTAATAATATTTACAAAAGGTAACAAAGGCAAAGGTTTGTGAACAAAATTTTGATCCTTGTTTCTCCCCAATGATTGATAGGGGCGATGCATAGACATTGTTGTTGCAACGATTTTAGGTGATGGATGTAGTCATAGTTCACATACTCGCACTTGGCCAATACTTAGAAAACCCAAAAAGATTGACTTGGCAATGCTTGACAACTTTAAAATACCTAACATATCATTTTAGAAAATGATTCCAGACGCAACTCCCTCCATAAACCCTAAATGTAGCTCCCAAACACTAAATGTTTGATGTGATGGCTCCACAAGCAAAGGTGGTGTGAATGGGTCTACCCAGTCGGCAACGACATCTCTGTTCTCCCATCTAGTGGAGGAGAAAATCCCGAGGGTGGAGATTTGCACGTCGTCGACCATGGTCGAGTTCCATGCATGCCCTCCTACAGGGCGTTGAAAACTACATCCAGGGGAAATAGGGATGCAAAGAAAATGGGTTGGGGGTTGGAGGATCCACCATCTCCTTTGGTTCTATGGTCTCCAAACATATAAAGGATATCACAAGAAATGTATACAAGCTTTTAAAATCCTCATAGAAGACTTTGGTGCTAAAGATAGAGGAATATCTACTTCAAAACGTTTTCAAGGAGGAGGAGACTCTCTCGACTTGGCATCATTTGCAGATTCCACAAATTATCATCAAATACAACAACCAATGATTAGTCTTATGAATTTATGATGATTGTCAAATTTGAAAATTATCAACATAAATTGCATATCTATGCAAGTTACAAGTCACAATAATTTACAATTTCCAAAAACTTGACAAAATAAAAAATTCGAATCGATAAAAACCTTGCAAGTAATTGATGAAAACTCACAATTAGTTGCCAAAAACTTGCGAGCAAGGCAAAGCTAATACCAAACGTTGTGAATGTGCAAAATGCACAAATTTGCATATATTGAAGTTATGGAAAACTCACAAAAACATTTTAATATGTATTTTTATAACAAGTCAAGTAAAACTTTGGAGAAAATTTTTACGCTGTTTTACAAAATGTGGAAAATTTTCAGCTTTTGGGTATGCGTGTTTTACAAAAATCAAGTAATCTATATTTTAGGAATTTAAAATGTTTGTTTTAAAGGAGCATAGTTTTGTATCTTGAAAACTATAGGTGCTATACCAAATTCCTCTAAAGGATGGTTAGGTTGTGCTCTTAGGCATTCTAGAAAAAAATTAGTGTTGAACTTCCGTGTTTTTATAGAATTAACTGTAAAATTCAAGGAAATTATGGAAACATTAAAAAAGGAGTTATAGGAGAGTTTTAGAAAAATCCTCTTGAGGAATGTTTTCTAATGGCATTGCAAAGATGCATGCAAAATTTGGGATTTCGGGCATAGACATTTTGTAAGATATGTATTAAATGGTTTCTTAGGAACTCATGGAAGTTTATATAATTTTTTAGATGTTTCATAAAATTATGCCTATGAATATGTAGCCCTAATATTTCAAAAAATGATTAAACTTTACCTAAAAGAATGAATTGAATTTCGAGCCAATAGCATCTAACCTGTAAAGGTAAATTCTGAAGCTTGGTTTGTGAAGAAATGGCACTGCATGAAGAGGAAAGTATTCGTCTATTTTCTTTCTTTTGATTGATGTTAAATTGTTGTAGATGTTTGTTTTTGACTATTTGGAGGATGACATGATTGGATAGGCTCCAAAATGGTATGTCACACCTATCAAATAATATCAAAAATTTCGTCCCCAATATTATTTACTTTCAAACAATTTTCAGCTTGATTAATAAGCCATTACAGTCAAGAAGGGTGGTCTTTGATCTTAGAATCATGCACTGTAAAGTGGGTCTGGTAAATACTCTAATCTTTAAACGAAGATTTCATAAACTCTTTTTCCCTCACATCACTTGCACTTGTAGTTGAACCCCATGGTGTTGCATTAATTTTGTAAATATTTTAGGGAACTAGAACAACTAAATAGGGGATGGTGATTTTTGGCCTTTTTCAATGGGCTTCATGAGATGGATCATCATCATCACACCTGCATTGGTTCTGGCTGCTTTGGGCACACATGAATGTTTAATAAATGAAGGAAGCAACCATACCCCATAATATATCTTGGTTGGAACAATGTTGAAGATAACCAATTCCCTTCCATGTTCAATTAATGTATCACCAGAAGCATCTTCAAATGTAATACATTTTTATATGCCAAGGATTTGATTTTCCTCAAACAACGAGACTGTAGTCTCAATGGCCCTGATCGATTCGTATTAGATGTCCTTTACCCGCATATCTCATCTATCTAAGGTTTTTACATCTGTCAGAGACCCTAAGCCCCAACCCAGCCATAAATAATGACGAATTATCTACGCTTCTTAAATATGCATTTTTTAAATAAAAAATTACTCCTTTTTCTTACATTGTTGTTTGGCGTGTTTAGTTTTCTTTTGCATTTTTGGTAATTTTTTGTTTGAATGATAGTGTTTTTATTCTACATTTGAAGGCTATGGTATTTCATTAAAAAAATCATATTAAGAGACATTCAATTAGATGCTAGGAATTTCAAGTATATTTCCTGACATAATAGGCTTCTAGACTGAAATGCATTGAGTTTTCAAAACAAAAATGTGGAATGTTTGCTTGTGGGCATCATCCATAAAAATATACAAATTTTCTTTAAATATAGTGAAGGGAAAAATAAAGGAAAATTATCATATAAATTTTCTGCACACATAAGTTGAGGTTTGTAACTTATAATAAGTAAATTGGCACATAACCCTTAATTTTAAAACTAACCTTTATCAAATCCTGAACTTGAACTCTACCTTCTTCTAGATCTTTCATAGCCTCTCCATGGATAGATTTTCATTCTTGATATTTCTAATTTTTGGAAAGATAGAGAGCACTTGTTTAAAAAAATAATAATTTTTAATTTATAGAACAAGAGAGGAAGAGAAAAAGATTAAATAAGAATATATAATCTTCTTGTAGCTATTTAATTATTATGTTTGTAGATGTCCAATTCTATTGTGGCATCTCTTCCATTAACAAAAGGATCTTGATATATTTAAATTTATATGTTGTTATTATTAATTATATATTTTTAAGGTGCAAGATTAAAATAAATTTAGAAATATCCATATAACTTATATAGAGATCTATGTATTGAAGAAGATCATATTTTGAAAATAGAAATTGGAAAAGATAATGATCTTATACTTTTGAAATATTTTATAACTAAAACCAAATCACGAGCTTATAGTTACCAGCTATATATCCTTTACTCTTTTAAAGAAAGACCATAACCAATTTATTTTGTTTAAATTAAAAAAATGCAATAGACCCATCATAAAATGAAGAAAAAATGGTTATTAAAATGAATAATAATTTAAATTATAGAAAATGATCTAGTTATATCAAATTTATAATTGAGATTAAAAAATAGAAATATTGTTTTTTCAACATTTCACATAACACCATCTTCATTGTATCCAACAATCTTAAATGCATATGGTTAGGATTTAAATATTCGGGTTTAAAATTCCTTTCTTAGTTGTATAACCCATTTCCATCAAAAAAATCAAATGTATGTTAGGAATTCTATGGTTTAGACCTTATAATATATTTTTATGTTTATGCTTTATAATTTGTAAAAGTTAGTGGTAAAAGTTAATAAGGATAAATATGGGTGGTTAGTAAGTTAGAATAATAAAACAATAGTATTTTTATTATTATTGTTATTGTTGGTTTGTTAAAACCATTCGGGAGTGTTGGAGCAGAATCACATATGTATATTGTTATTGCTCAACTCCTATTTAATGGAGTAATTTGTAATAGATAAGATTGAGTTGTTGTATGATTGCAGTAATAATAATATTCGAGTGTGGAGTTTGAGTTAAGTAAATCCTGTCTTTCCGTGTATTGAATTTGAATCTTTTAGATCCATTAATGGTTCTTTAATATCATAAAAGAGGGCGTAGATTTCATTAGCTATCGAGCAAGTATTAGTTTTATGCTTGTAATGAAGGTTTGATATCTGTGAAGGGGAAGATCTATGTTATTTTGTTGCTATGAATAATAAACATTAGTTTTTGGTGTGTGATCAGTCATTAGTTTTTAGATTAGAAAAGTTCTCTACAAAAAAATTTATGGTCTCTTCCTCCTCTAAGCGCGGTATTTGCATTTACCATTTGTATTGATTTTAATGATCAGAGTGACCATTTGAGGAGACAATGGAAACAATTTATTCATGCACAAGAATTTCCAATGTTTGTTGCAATTCTTTGCATAGGAATTTCCAACGATTCTAGACTTGCAACGCAATCGCAAGCGATTAGGGAAAATTGCCAATAATTTTTATGAATCAGAACACCCACTAATCCAGACACACAAGATAACCTTTTTTTACCTATTTGGAGTATAGAAACGACGTTACAGGTCAAAAAAAGTTATCCTATATTTTTCTATGTTGTCTTGTGTGTCTGAATTAGTGGGTGTTACACTTGGTATCAGAGCATAGGTTCATGCTCTCGAACCTCTGGGATAGATTGGAGTTGTAATGGTGTTACCGGATGGTGTTGCATGTTGGTGGTGGAGGATATTGGAAGAGTAATGTGATTTAAGCGTGATGTGAACTATGTCGTAATTGTTATATTGTTAGCGCACATGTTGTGTATGTCACTTAGTGCGTAACTGATGGCATGTTGATGTGTTAGAGATGAGAGTATTCTCTCTCTCCTTTTCAAGAATTCTATGTGAAATTGAGTGTGAAGCATTGTCTTGTTGTGTGTGTGGAAGAAGTGTGATTGTTGATTTTGGAGTGTTGGATCCTTTGGCATTTGTGATGTGTGGGTGTGTTGATATGTTGTATGACAAGGTTGGTTGTAGTGAATTGGATTTCTTAATGATGTCATTATCATTTGTGTAGAAATGTGTGTATTCCATGTTATATGATAGTTGAATGTATGTTGTAATTATTCTCATCATAATTGTAATTCATGTAATATGTAATGATTCATGTCATGATTCGGGAACTATGGTGGGTATATGATCCCTATCATACAGTGATTGCACTTTGGGTGCAGCATGTGGTGATGTGGTGTGTTGTAAACCGTGAATGTAATGTATGTGACATACCCTATATTGGTGCCATGCGTAAGACGTTATGTTAATGTGTGTGAACCACCATTGTGTTAGTGATGTAGTTGCATGTTATGTTGTGAACCTTACGCTAACCGACCTTGAGGGAAATTGGTAAAAGTGTATGTTTGGAGTGAGGGAATGTGTACCATGGGTCAATAACTCGAGCTAACATTAGGCTCAATAGATGATGACATGTGCTCCTCTCTTTCTCTCTCCTCATGGTTGTTGTATGGATGCAACCTAAGTGTAGCTATGACTGTGTTTAGCCTTGTCAAAGTCTTTGGCGGATGATTCAGATAGAGATGATGATAGTTGTACTATTGTTATGTTATTTTACGAGCTGAGGCTCGATGTTCCGAGTGCCAACAACTCATTGAGTACCCCCTTAGTGGCTAGATAAGGCCACATAGTCATCATAATGTGCTATTCTTATATGTGCATTTTATTCGTAAATTGAACTTTTTATTTTATTTCTGCAAGGACCAGTAGTTTTCTTGATTGCCATGTTTTATATTTTGGGCATTTCCTTGGTTTTAGTACTAACATGTAGATTTTTACACTAGATGTCTATTCGGCCATTTATTTTTCTTGGATTTTGATCTTCTTTTAAAATTTTAAGATTTTACTGCCTTGCCCAAGGCTTTTACTTTGCCACTTGGCATTTAAATCAGATTGCTATGTTGGTCCTATTGTCATGATGTGTGGATTAGGGTCATGGGATGCAACATGGAATGGTTGGACCTATGGACCTGCTTCGTTGTATGGGGGTACACCCCAAGGAGTTACAGATAACTAGTGGGTTGTTGAACCACGAGTTATTATGTCACTTGGGTTAGGGGTGTCTGGACTCTATGTGCCTAGGGCCATAGGGAAATCGACCTCTTTGGGGAGCAAAAGGAAATTTATTTATTTATTACTACTTGAGGGAGGCATAAGAGACTTGAGGGAGGCATAAGAGATTGAGGGAGGCATAAGATATTTGTGTGTGTGTGTGTGTGATTGATGCTTCGGGAGGTATGTAAAGTTGTTATGATGTTTTGGTTGTGGTGTTATGATGTATGTGTTACTCATGTTAGTTGGATATGTTTTGTGATGTTGTGGATATGGCATTGATGCCCTTGTTGACTCTATGTACATGTAGCTATTTTTCTGAGTTATGTAAAATCTTCATCTGATGGAATTGTGGAAATTTTTGGTTGTTGTAGTACACTTGTGTTTGAGTATGGTATGGCAGTCATAGATGTGTGACAAGTACTATGTTATGTGGACCGAGTTTATTCTCTTCCATATTTGGTTAAGCTTTTGTGATGTGGTACAGACATGAAAGTATGTAAAATTATGCTTGTGAATCTTTAGTGTTGTGTATGACCCTGGTAGGGTGTTGTGATTATAATTCATGTTGGGCACCCACAAGAATGAATAAACTAAAATTCTACAACAATGAAATTTTAAAAGAACTTGAGTTAAGAATAATGTAAAAGGGAAAGAGAATTAATTAAATAATGAAGTAAGAGAAAACTGCCAATCTTCACGAACATTGAGAGTTGAATAATGCAAAATCTTCTAAAGTCTACCTGTGCTTGTGCTTATAACGACAAACTTTTTTCCATAAGAATAATCCTTGTCCTTATCCATTCTTTATTTCTCATCCTCTTTTGCTTCATTCGTGTTGTGTTGCATCGAGAATGATGCCCTTTTAAGGGGAGGAGAATGTAATGCTCCTTTCGGTGTTGACTCATTTCCTTGTTGTTAAACCTCGTTGCCAGATGATGAATGGTCGTTTTGTACCCTATTGTCAAGTTTTGATGCTCTCATTGTGAACCCGAGTAATTGGTGTAGGTGGGGCCTTTGGTGCTACTACAGTAAAGTTCTTGTAGTAATAGAATTTGTTACCCTTACCGTAGTCCTTCTGTTGTTGTGTCGACGGTCATGCCTTGGATCAATTTCAGTGATCCAAGGCATACTGCTGATCATTAAGTGTTGTGATCCTTATTTTCGAAGTAAATTTGACTCCTTATCTTCCAAATACCACTTGACTCTGTCACTAATGCTTTTAATTTTGTTTCGATGGTATTGTTTTTACAACACCTTGTGAGGACCTTCATACTAACGATTATCGTAGTTTGATTTTCGGTTGCTTAAAGATGTTTGTTAAACTTTCTAATGGAATAAAATAAATAAATAAAACCTTTTTCAAGTTTTTTTTTTGGAATTTTAATTGAATGGTACCTAATTGTTCAGATAAGTCTAATTAAATTGTTTGTCCACTTAAAAGGAATTTTGGAACGATGGCAACTATGGCCAGTTTTGGCATTCATTGAAGTGGAGGGAAGTTTATGTTGGCGGTAAGTGTTGAAAGGACTATTAATTAATGTCAAATTTTTTACTATCTATACCTACCACCTCTCATTATCCTTAGCAGCAACTTGTCCTTATTCATGGTTTTCACCAAATGATATTAATTTTTTTAGCTTCATTCTTTTCTCCTGCTAAAATCTGGCTTTGTGCTAAATTTAGCTGTTTGAATTCCTTTTGGAGAGTGAAGGGTGGTTGAGCACCTATCAAACTTTAAATGCATTAAATAAATGGCACCCCCACCCATTACTCCTCCCTGTTGGTCGACTGTTTTTCATTTATTGGTTTTATTGACTCGTTGGCCTGCGTTTTGGGGGAGAAATGCTAAGTTTAAGCTCTACCACCACGTTCGTGGTTTGATGAGGATATTACAGATGGAGGTAAGCATGGACGTACGAGACATGTGAAAGAAAAGGGAGAGATTTTAGGTTGGACGAATTCGAGTGGAAGCTTATTGCAAGCATGTTAAGTATAAACATTGCAATGCTCACTATCTTTATTGATTTCATGGAATGAACTGTTCTCCTTCCCGAAAAATTCATTTCGTATTGGAGTTACGGTTGTTTGCTTGAGTCACTTTAATCATGTGGGTTGTCCCTTGTTTGCTTCCCGACTTTTCATAGTTTTGAATGACTTTGCTTTCTTAAAGAGAACAAAAATAAAAATAAAAGAGGGGATTCCATTTCTTTTACTCTATTACTTTTCATTTGATAAGGAACTGTAATTATGGCTTAACATTTTTGTAGTCACCCTTTCCTGCGGCGATCCGGTTGTAGTGCCCACTTCCCTTCGACACCTTTTGTTATTGATTATGATATTGTTGACTATACTTATGGATGTTATTGTAGCTTTTGATATGGCATGATGTTAGATGTTAGAGATCATGGACTATTGTTGATTTTGATTCATATATGATGCATGTGGATTATTGGAGACATTTTATATTGATGTTGATATGTTGATTGACATGGTTATATGTGTGTGTGTGTGTGTGTGTGTGTGTGTGTGTGTGTGTTTTGGACATGTGATATTTTGTCATATTGAGTAGACCTAGAAAATTGAACTAATCTTGTGATCATATGGTTATGGATGAAATTGTAAATGATATTGTTGCTTTGCTTGGATGATGTTTTGATTCATATATATATAGATGATTTGGAGTTATATTTTATATTTATTTTAGATGTTTTGATGCGGCCACGAGGCCGAAGGAGGTATTTTTGTTTTGCAGGTAAACATGTCACAACAAACATCGGGGGATTGGAGACCAACCACATTAGAATTCTAGATGAATTCAACAAGGGTCACCATGGAAACGTGTATTTGTTATTTGTGTATGTTTGTATTGTTGTTAGGGGTTCCCATGGGGATCACCTTCAAATGTGACCAAGGGGTTGTGTGTATTCTTTTAATTAGTTCTTTGTTTAATTTTAGTATGTGTTTATTTAGTGATGTATTTTCCCCTTCATTATTTATTTAATTGGTGTCAAGATTAGTGAGTAATCATGTTGTTAAATTAATTAAAATGGGTCAAAAGAATGCATTTATTAGAGTTGTTGGCTCTTGGTTTATGTGTTGTAAGAGATGTGTAAGTAACCTTGGGTGTGAAACACTCCACCTTCCTTTTGAAATTTGGATCTGTCCTTAGGGACTGATTTTGGAGGCTTGTGGGACAAGTTAAACTTGTCCCACACCTCTTAAATTGTTACACCAACCCTACCTATGGGTTGGAGGGTCAAAATTAGCCCTTATTATGTATTTTGAGAAGACAAATTGTAGGTTTTTATTGCACCTTCTTACATAAAATTAATTTTGGTCCTTGGGGTGTGGACTTGGATTGTGTGTGTAAGTAAAAAGGTCATTTATTCACCCACCTTTTTAATTATGCTTTGGAGTTTGAAATTTGATTTATGAGGTGGAGTTGAGGATGAATGATGTGGCATCCTACATGGAGCCGACTCATACTACTCTCTCCCTTTTTTATTTATTCAATTCTTTTTCTATTTTGGGGGTTACTTGGAGGGGTTACTTCATGTTGGTTTGGGCTCTTGCAATTGGAGAGAGTTAGAGGATTTTGAATGCTTGTGGATTTTTGGTGCTTTGGGACTATTTGGATTTGAAGAAGCTTGTTGTTGAACTTTTGGATCAAGCTCTATCATGGAGAGGTAGGAGCTTGACTCTTGTAAAAAGGTTTTCTTTCTGTATTGTGCTTATGTGAATGTTTTGAATGTTTGGTATGTTTGTTGGTTGGTTGGGTAGATTGCCTAGGTGTGGTGTAGGAGAAGACTATGGGGATCTTTGTGGGGAGGCAAAAGAGTTTTGGGAGGCATAAGAGTTATTTGTGGAGGGATTTTGGGTTGGGTGTTCCACCTTGGACAAGAAATAACTTGCATTTCTTACTTTTGGGGAGACATAAGAGAATGGGGAGGCATAAGAGGTACTTGGGGAGGCATAAGAGTATGTAGGGGTTTGAGATGAATATTTTGGTGGTTTTTAAGGTGGTCACCCATTCCCCATTGGGAGGTATAAGAAGATTCCCCCATAGATCTTGCTCTTTTGGCCTTTGTGTGATGAGGCCTTGTATATTTTGTTATTGTCCTTCTTGTGACTGTAACTACATTTTATTTTGGACTGTGATATGATTGTGAAATCTGTTTTGTGTTGTGGAAGCTTGTCTTGTTGCCATGAGTTGAATCCATTTCCTATTGTAATGTGGTTGGGGCTTGGGGGCAATGAGGAGGATGGCTTCTCCTCTTCATTGGAATTCTTGGTTGGGTGGAGAGTGTTGCCTCTCCCTCTATTTGTTGTGACCAAATGAAACATGGTGGATCTCTTGTTGTTGTTCTTGGAGCTGTGTATAAAGACAAATTTTGCAGTTCTCCTTGGGTTCCTTATTGTAAAATTTCCCACTTTAAGTGGATGACTTGTAATAATATTTGTAGTGAAAATATGCTCTGTTTTAGGATATGAAAGTTGTATTGGAATGTGAAAAGGAATGAGAAATATTTATTTGGTATATTTTGGCAAACAGAAAAGAAGTGTAAAAGGAATTATTTCATTTAATTGGAGTTGATTTACTTTCCATCAAAATGGTGTTACTCTTGGTTGAAATATGTTGTTGGAATTAGTTTTTGCAAACTCTCTGTTTGAAGGCTGGAAAATTCGTGTTATTTGAAAGACATGTTTTAAATAAAAATAGAATTGCATTCTTGCTTTTCACGTATTGAAGGAGAGTTAAACATTGTAAAATTTGAATAAATGAACTTAAATGTTTAGAGTATGGAAAATGAAGGAGATCAATTCTAACTTGTAAACACGTAGATTTCATTTAGACTCATTGTAAGACCTGCAAATAAATATCAGAAAAACATACAGAGTACCCTACAACAATGAAAGACAAGATAAAATATTAAAACGAACTAAGGATGATCAAAACACATTCCAAAATAGTTTGTATTTCCCTTGCAATTTACAGTTCATCTTTAATCGGGCAAGAGGAAAAATAATGCAATTTCATAGAAAAGAAAGGAAATTCATTTTTGAATACTCAACCATTAATATTTTATCCTTGCAATCCATTTGAAATCCTTCAAGTGCAACTCTCCATGTCTGTTTGGCATGTTGAAGAAGAAAAGAATGGCGGATCGAATCAAGTTTGGTAGTTGAAAAAGTTTAATTCACGTTTTAATGGTAGGAAAGACTTTTTGTCAAATTCACCCACTTAAGTTTGTCAAAAATGAATTTTTATGTTTCCTATGTAAAGAGGAGTTCGAGCCCTTTCCAAAAGTCCTTATTTTCCCAAATCCGAGCTTCCAGTCAAAAGTTATGGCCATCTAAAGTTTTTGTTTGTTACAAAAATTTACTTTTCCCAAATTCCTCCACGGCCCCGTAGCCCTGCCAATTCACTTTTGGAAAAAACACCTCCATGGGTTCGCAAGCCCGCACCTTCAAAATTTTCTTTTTGAAAAATTAGCGTAAAATCTTAAGTCTCCCACCTGAGTCCGCTTCCCGGCTGTCACTGTAGGTCTGACACGTGGCTTCTTCAGGCATCGGCAGAGGCACGGATTATTTTAGACCTTATCACTTTTGGAAAAGATTGGAAAAATTCCTAAGTTTCCCCACGCCCACTTTCCCGCAAGTCACTGTTGGACTGACACGTGGCTTCGCTAGGCATCGGCGGAGGTGCGGGTTATTTTTAACCTTTGTTCTTTTTAACACAAAAGCTAACATTTCTTAAGTTTCTCTGATGGTTCGCTTCCCCACTTGAAATTTTGCGCATGACACGTGGCGTCTCTAGGCATCAGCGGAGGTGCAGCTCATTTTAAAACCTTTTTCCTCTTTAACAAAAAAGCTAAAAATCCTAAGTACCTCCGACGACCCACCTTCCCGTGTTGGCTTTAAAACATGCCACGTGTCCCTTGCGGCTTGGGAAAAAAATTTCCTCGGCGTGAAGCCCCGCTTCGGGCTCGCCGACACGCGGTGTGTAACTTGTGCTTTTTGCCAAATTGCAAAGCACCAAATGTCTCTCCAGGTCCGCCGAGTCTGAAACTTTCCCCGGTGAAAAGTCTTTCCTAGGCCCGTAGGCCCACCTTTGGGAAAAATTTCTTCCCCGAGCCCACAAATCCGCCTTTGGGAAAAATTTCTTCCCCAGGCCCGCAGCCCGCCTTTGGGAAAAATTTCCTCCCCATGCTCGTCACAACCTGTAACTTAAGAAATATGAGGAGTTAGGAGGACTTCTTTATATCATTGGAAAGGGGAAGAAATTTCCTATCTAATGAAAATGTTTTCAAGAAACCCTAAGTGCATTAAATATGTGAAAAATTAGGTTGAAGTGCAAAGATGAGTCTGAGAGTGGGTAAGTGGAAATTACCCCTTTTTAACTTAAATGTTTAACTCTAAAGCATGGGTTGACCTTTTTAAAGGGTCGCATTAGGGGATAAGAGAATGTTTTTCTAACCCATGTAAATAAGAACCTTGGTTATTGTTTAGACCTAGTGAAATTAAAAACCTTGGGCATTTAATTATTTTGGCCCCTTTGACCCTCTAAAATTAATTAAGGAATATTTAACTATAGTGTTAATTTAATTATTTATTAAATTAACAACTACAAGAAAATTTAACTATATTTGGATTAATTACACTCATTAATTTTGTAATGTGGATCTAATGTTTATTACAATGGGAAATTTTCATTTATTAAATTATAATTGACTTTGAATCTTCGTTGAGACAATCGTTTTTGAAGCACAGTAGTGGTCACGTGTTTTAAAAAAAAATTATTCCATAATTTTTCTATCTAAACCTAGGTTGTTCTTGGGTCTCAAGTGGTTGTTTTAGCGGGCATTACAATCGGTAGTGGGTTTGGATGGTATGAATGCTTAGTTTGCCGATTCTTGGTAAATCTTGGACACAAGGAGACAAAAATGTAATAGTAATTAATAGCTCTCTTGGTTTTTTCTTGAAATAGTTATTTATTAGTCTATTCATGAGTGACAATAACATTTTGAGTGAATCTGGTTTTATCAACAAGGAATCTTGTATTTTATTCATTTTGGAGGTAATCTTGTCATCTATAAATGACTCTTGAAATTCAGTACTTTGTTGGGCTATGTTTTGCTTTAATGGTATTTTTAAAGTGTGTATTTTCTTCTGATTAAAATAAAGGTTTCAAAAGTTTGTCTGGTATTATTATTTACTACTTGTTGGCTACACCTCTATGGTGACTTGCTAGATATTGGACCTGTTATATGTTGAAACGTGGAAGTATAGGAATTGGGAACATAAGTACTTTATCCCTGAAATTGTACCTCATTATGTTGGTGTTCCTCTTAGGTATTTTCCCTATTTCATGGCGTGGGTTTTGGTTTTCATCCCTAGTTCTCTGTTATGATATTTTTGGGGACATTTATGAACCCTTATCTCTACCCTGGATATAGTTACTATGATCTAAATCCATAATCGTTTGGGAAGATCTGCCATTATGCTTTTTCTTTTGAGGTTCTCATTTCATATGTTTGCATACCTGAATCTTTGAGCTGGCTATAGGTACATTATAATTTACATCAGGTAACCTATATGACTATTGTGGTTGTATGATGGAAAAGTGACATGCGAGGATGATAATCGGCAAGTGACCTTCCCCGTACCCGACCTCCCGAGGTTGGTTTGAAATGCGGGTGACTTAGATGAAGTCACAACCGGGATTATGGTCAGTTTTCTAAGATAGAAAAGCTACAAGCGAGGATGAGAATCGGCAAGCAACTTTCCTATAGCTAACTATGGGAGGATCAGTGACTAAGATCTGGTAGTGTGATCTCCTGGTAGCTGAAATGACAAAGGGGAGATTTAGCAGCTATGAATGGGTAGCATAAATTCCCTAGTGGTTTATCCTCCTAATTAAGATCTAAGTGATAATCTAATTTAAAGTCTTTAAATTAACTTAAACTGAAAATAACAATTTATACTACTGTTGAAAGGGAAATTAATCTAAACAAAATACACGATTGAAACATTATAATTACAAATAACAATTAAAATACTCTTTATACTAAAACTAAACAAGAGAGATAACCCGGTGGTTATTCACCCAATGCAAATGTGTGAATCTAGATGAAAGATAGTTAATTAACTTAATTGAAAACCTTCAATCTTACCTCAGAAATGAGGAACAAATCATAGTTTCTCATAAACTAGCATTCCCCACAACTTCCCTAGCAATATTAAAAGCGAGCTTAACTGAAATAAAATGATTCACTACTCTATTTGATATGTTGTAACTAGAACTTTGATATCTCAAACTGGCATTTACAAAATAGTGGTAAATCCAGTTGTGTGTGATTTCATCCCTCGAGTGTGATCTCCTCATTCCTTCATGTTCTCATGAATCTAGAAAGCGTGTATATGATAGTATCAACGCGAAGATGGTATTCGAACAATGACACTTTGGATATAGACTGAATACAATGCGAGTAGGAGAGGGATAGCGCAAGTGAACAGAGCTTGACTATGTAATTCCTAGCGGGATTTATTACGGAATACAACAAAAATGTGCCAAGAGTTTTAGAATCTATCCTTGTGACAAAACAAAACCTGCAACTTTAATGGATTCTAATCTAGAAATGAAACTATTCTATGCTAAACCGATTGTATGGAACAGCTATGGAGTAAGATGAAACAAGAAGATTGAATGACTTCTAAACAACAAAGGAAAGCTAATAACTGATGCAAAACATGAAGCTAGTAGAATTCTAAGAAAGAAATTCAAAGACTGAATGATAAAAATGAGAAGGTGAGGGGCCATTTGTTTGAAAACAAGCTGGCTATTTATAGCAAATGCAATTACCAGAGGGTAACTCCCAATTGAACTCTTTTACTATAAACAAAGGAAAACACTATTACCAGGGAACCAAAAACATTAATGCAAGCCAAAGTGGTTGAAGAAAGTGGGTGAAATTGAAGATTTACGTTTGACGCGATCGTCGGAAGAATGGAAAACGCGTCTGAGGACCGCCACCTGTGCGGGGGCGGTGGTTACGGGACCATCGCCTGTCTGGGGTGGTGGTCACAGGACCGCCACCTGTGCAAGGTGCCGTTCATCAAAGAAAAAATGCAAGAAAAAGAGGGGTAGAGGGAAAAACAAAGCATGTGGAGACCGAGTGGGGCATGCGGGATACAAACGTATACTTTGCGAGCCTTTCTAGATTCTGAACACCTTGCAAGGAGACCTGTATCATCATTGGGGTGTGTGTAACATTGTTCCGATGGTGTAGTACCCTAAAATTTTGGGTACGTATAGTGGCCTCTTTGATCAATTAATATTTTTATTCTAAAACTTTTCTATGTTTCTGATCTTGAATGTGATGTCTTTTTCTTTTGGTAACTATGGCTAGATTGATCGAGTACTTGGGTTTTCTCTTATTTGAGTGGTCTCCTCGGTTATAGTGGATTGATGTCATTAGAAAGGAAGATTTGTAACCCTGGCCCTGTTATAATTACTCTTATCTTAACTTGGTCAAATTATTCCTTGCTCAGAGGCTATTGATAATTTGTGAATAGTTAGTGAATGCGTTATTACTGGTCATAAGTTTATGACCAAACATCGGTGTTGGTTCTTGAATTCAAAGTGTGTTTGTGATGACTGTTCTCATTATTGAAATAGGACTCTTGTTAACTCATGACATTTGATGATACGTTATGAAGATAGTCATGAGGTTACGAATGGAATATATTTATTTAAATACATTGTTGGCCTATGTCAAAAATTGTTAAAAATTATTAATGACATTTGGGGGTACCTTTCCTTTATATTATTTAGATAAGTTGTTGATTATGATGGGGTTTGTTGTTAAGATTAATGGTTGTTTGTGACTCTTTTTAATGCATTTGAAGAGTGGCTTTGATTATGTTAACTTGTATTACTTTTAAAAGTATCTTGTAAGGAAGAGGTGGTAAACTTCTTGTTTAGACTGTAACTATGGATTGTTTTTTTTGGGTTACGAATCCCATTATGCTATGAAACCTAGAAGGATGTTTAAATGATAATCTCGTCTTAAATGGACTTGAAAATAGGAGGCCTTTCGCTGCCCCATACTTTTTATCAAGTAACTTGGTTGTTGAGTAATGCCCATCTTGGGTTTTGTCAGCTATCTTTCTTCTCTTATCATTACCTTGTGGAGTCTCTTTTCAATGAGAGAAATTAGTTTGTGGGTTGAACTTTAGTTTTCAACTCCTTTGATCATGTGATGGTTTTCCCTTCTTACACTCGTTTGGTTGCTCTAGCTTTTAGGCCAATGAAACCTCCCTCCTGGAAGGACTGATTTACCTTTTGTTTCGCATCTATGATTGTATCTAGTATGTTTTGGGCTTCTTAATGATTTTAGTGATGGATGGATCGAGTATTATATTTCAATCACGTAATCTATAGGATTACATGATTGAAATCCCAATACTCTTGACTTTTATTCCTAACTTATAAAGTCTATGGTCTTACCTTGGTTAGTTGAGATATTGTTCATAACAGGAATATTTGACTTACTCCTTGTTGGCTGGTGGAAAAAAAAAAATTTGTGAAGAATTTTGATTAGTGGTTTGTTCTTTGATCCATTTCTTGAATTAGAACGTTCTTTTCATGACATTCTTAAATGATATCTTACTATTGTTATGTGTAGCCTTATCATGCTTAGTTCTCATGAACTGACTCAATTTAATACTTGTGCAGATGGATTCTCGCGAGTAGATAAAAGGAAAGATTGATAAAGGTTGCATCGGTTTGATTTATGAAGTCCTTTGTGTGAATGTTTAATGTACTGTAAATCTTGGATTGGTGCTTTGGTAGAGGGGTTTAGAAGGCCTCTTGCCTTGGTTTTTCTATATTTTTATGATGAAAGGTTGTCTAACCATTTGTAACAAAACTTTAAAACATTATTGGGAGGAATAAAATTTAATCACCACCTTGTTATGAGTATTCTTTTTGTGATATTATTTCAGCCATGAAAATGTTGTAGCATGGCTTGACCAAATTTTGTTACCTTCTTGTTCTCATCCAAAGTTCAATTGAATCTTTTGACACCTTTGGTTTGTGTGTCATGTTGAATATAAATGTTATAACCATGTTTAGTTTTCTCGATAAGTAATGGTAATTTCTTCTTTCAAGTCATAAAACTTTCTGGTATAATAACCCTCCCCATGGTCTTGGCATCAGTGCAATTCTATGTATATGTTTAGTGGGTTGGCAATCTTTTTCTAAAGTTAATCAAAAATAAAATAAAATGAATACATAGATGAATAAATAAATAAGATAATAATGAATTTGTGCTTTGTAGATAAAATTAAGAGTCTTTAATTGGAAAGAAAGGAGTTATCTACTGGTGTAAAAGAATCTACCCTCACTAACCTTAAGCTACGAATTAAACTTTATCCTCTTTGTTGTGAAACGTTAATTATTTCTAAAAGTAATTTCATTATTGGCTTTTGGGGATATAGTTAGATCTTAGTTAGTAGGGGAGTTTGAATAAGAACACATTAAGTCTTGTGCTTCCATTTTGGGAACCCCATGTGTATCCTTTGTCGAACTTAATCAAGAGATTGCTAAATGAAGCTTTTACCCAAATCCAGTTGAACTCTTAAGTCTCATTAAAAGACCGGTTAATAACTAAAGAGATCATGATGATGAAATAAATTGACCTTCTCACTCTAACCTTGCCATAGTACTTTGTAATCTTCTCTTAAGCATGGTTAATTATTGATCCTTGCACAAGGAGGTTGTAGTTCCGAACCTTAATGGCACTCCACTTCAGTTAGAGCTTATGCTTGTTGCCTTGTGCAATGGAGGTCTAAATCAAGATTCAGTAGCTTGGGTATGAATAAGCAACCTTGTGAGAGATGGAAGGTGTCCCTTTTGATCAAATGAATTAAGCCATTTTTGCTAGTCTTTAAGATGATCCTCATTCAGAAAACTTGATCTTAAGCTAACTAGTCTTTGGTATAAAAGAAATAAGTTCACCTTTGTTAGGAAAATTACTCGAATCAAACTTGAATCTTCTAGATCGTAAATTCAAGTCTTGAAATATGTTTTTAGTGAATACATAACCTTAAAGGATTTTGCACCGTGGGGTGTACTTACTATGACTGTGTATTTGTGAATTGGTCTATTTCATGGTGCCTTGTCAAAGAGAAAAGTGAACTGTCCTTTATGGGTGTTGGATGTGTTCGTGTTTCCTATGTGATCATCATTGTCTCAATTTTTTCGAAGAGTTTTTGTAACCATTGTGACCACCTGTAATGTCGTTCTATACTCCGAACAGGTCAAAAAAATTTATCCTATATTTTTCTATGTTGTCTTGTGTGTCTCGAATTAGTGGGTGTTCCGAATCACTGTCATTCCTTATAAATTGATAGTTGTTCTTTGCACCAATGGAAATATCTTGAAACTATATTTCGACACATTTTACTGATTTGTAAAAACGGAGGTATGGTTCTTAAGTTATCATCAAAGCAAAGGAGTACTTATTTTTATTTGTTGGTTTTGATATCTCTACTGATCAATGGAAACATCGAACACGAGTAGATAAATTTATGAAAATAAAGAAATTTTACCTCATGTATGCATTATCACTTGAACGTGACATCCAATATATAATATGTCAAGAAAAATTAATTTGCAAGAATATTGAAGTAGGATATGATGAAGATACTCAACCTGAAATGGCTTGACCACAAAAACATCAACGTTTGACTGCACGCAAATATATAAAGAGCCTAAAATCCATATCAATATAAGATAGCAGCATGAGATTAGATATTGGAGGCAACGAAGGATGGAGGACAAATAACATCCTCTCGTTAGTCACCTACGACAGGTCGTATCACTGGATTGGTGACATGTGTGTGTTTCTTTTTAGCTTTGAGCATGGTTTGATGATTTTCTATTTCTTTGTGTTGTGTTACGGAAACTTCACATTGTTGGGGGGGAATGACACATTGTTTAAGTTTTTTTGGGTGAATAATATGCACCATCATAGATTCTGATATGTAATCTCCTCAAGAGAAACAATGATGAGAGTCAAGCAATGTATCTTTGCATCATTATGATATTGTGGTTGTTGGATCCACTGGAAAACCATCTATAGTTATGGTTGTTAGTAATCTAGTGGAAAAACTATCTATGGTTGTGGTTGTTAGTAATCCACTGGGAAAAATATCTTTGGTTTGATTGTTTGTTAAGCACTTGGAAAACCATACAGAGGTTATTGGTATTGTCCTAGAAACCATCTAGATCATGAGCATCATGAAAGTGATAGTTTCAATTCATAGGCATGTTTTCCCCATGTTTGCACTAAGGGGGATGTTAGGAATTCTATGGTTTAGTGTTTATCATATGGCTTTATCTTTAAGATTTATAATTTGTAAAAGTTAGAGGTAAAAAATAATAAAAATAAATATGGGTGGTTAGTAAGTTAGAATAATAAAACAATAGTATTGTTTTATTATTGTTGTTATTGTTGGTTTGTTGAAACCATTCGGGAGTGTTGGAACAGAATCTGTCATGTAGATTGTTATTGCTCGACTCATATTTAATGGATTAATTTGTAACAGAGAAGATTGAGTTGTTATATGATTGCAGTAATAATAATATTTTAGTGTAGAGTTTGAGTTTAGTAAATCCTTTTATTTCTGTGTATTGAATCTAAATTTTTTAGATCCATTAAGGGTGCTTTAATATCATAAAAGAGAGCTTATATTTCAATGTATATGATTAAGACTTAAAATTTTGAAATCTTTCTATGTGTACCACAAGGCTTCCCTAATTTTAAGACCAATCTCAACCACTAAAAATATCTATTGTAGGTGGCTATAGATGATTCGTAGACCTCATTTAATATAAATTTTTAAATGATGGTTTTCATAAATGTATTTATTTTTTTCCTAGAGTGGAAAATACATTCCAAATTCAACAATAATTATATCTTATACTCAAAATAATTATCCAAAATTATTTCTAGATTGGACCAACAATATATTTATCAACATTATATTGAACCTATAAAATCTTGTGACTTTTAGTGCACGACTTATAATGAAAAAGAATAAAAAAATCAATGTGGGTGGTGGACAGTGATTTATGGCAGGTATGGCATGTGAAAGAGATCTTACAGGGTATGGGTGGCCGAAAGACTTTAATACCACAAGTCCCTACCTAAGTGGATTTTCAAACCTGTCACTTTCCTTGAGTAATAATACAAGAAATTTATTTAGATTTATATACTTTGACATATTGAAACCCAAGGAAACGTTACAAATTTAGCAATAACTGGTTTGTTGTAGGAAAATGGGTTTGTTGAAAAGGCTTAGAAACTTTTATGCCATTACATTGGTAGGTGTAAGTCCAAATTCCATAGCCTTGGCTAGCATCCTCCTAGCATGTGCCCAAAATATCAGCACTAGAATAGGGTATGGACGTCAACAAGGCATACGAGATAGAGGAATTTTTCATGGGTTATAGTTACAAGTGCTCTAGTAGACTTTCATCACCAATCCGGCACTATGATAATTCTTCACTTTGGGAACTCCTCGTCTATGATTATTTACTAATGCACATCCTTTAGTTTGGTGGATGTAATCTGGAAACAAAACAACAACATAACACAAGAATACCATCGACTATGATAAGACAGAATGATGACAAATCTGAAATATCAAAATAAATTATAATATTAACATGAAATCATATAACCTCACCCATGAGGTACTTCAAGTGTTATTGACTTCACTTGCTTTTCACCAAGACTATGGGAGAAACTTTACAATTACACCTCTTAATGGCTTCTTCAACACACCTTTAAACTGATGGCTTCCTTCGCACACTTCCTACAATATTTCTCACTACTTCCTTCTATGCTAAATGAGGGGGTGGCCTCTCTATTTATAGAACTTCCAAGCTTATCCATCTTATCTCTAAGATAGGATAAGAAATCCTTTATGACGAATCATATTCCATACCTTAACTCTTATCTGTACATGTAAGCTTATCTGTTAAGATAAGATAAACCTTATCATTTTACATGGGTTCCACATTTTTAGAATTTTTACAAATAAAATACACAAAATATTTATGGCCTCACTCCTTGTCTTTATTACCAATATAATATTTCTAATTCCTAATCATGTAGACCCTACTTCTCTAATTACCCAAACTTTGACATTTTAACATTACTGGACCACTTACAACAAATATTTACTTTTTACAACATTCCTATTGTACTTTGACTATTACCGTACTCCACATTATTGGCGGCACCGTACTGACGGCGCCGTTATCTTCTATCAGATGCTACTACTAATTATACTTAACAACATCCTATTCCTAATACATACATTAATGAAATAGAAATTACGGAGGAAAATTTTAGTGTCGACATCTTCCCCCTTCCTAGCTTCTACTCCATCCTCGGAGTAGACTATTCTGGTGCTTGGAAAATCTTCAACTTGTCGTGGTTGACCCATTTCGTAATGGGAGTGCCATCCAATTCCTCCAGTCGGTACGTACCATTTTCATGCACAACTGTTATTTTGTAGGGCCCCATCCATTTTGGAAGAAATTTTCTCTGTCTTCTTTTTTTGTATCTTGGAATCATATACTAGAACCAAATCATTCACATGAAATGGAGACCACCGAATCTTTTGATCAAAGTATTCCTTACGCTTCATTTTCTTCTTATGGCTTGTATCCTTTGCTATTTCTCTCATTTTCTCCAAAGAATGAAGATGTACCAACCTTTCTTTTCTTGAATCACTTTCATCCATCCTTTCATTTTTCATAACTCTCACAAAGTGGGAATATCAAACTCAATAGGAAGAAGCTGGATCAATGCCATAGGCCAACCGAAATGGGAGTATCTTGTTGTTGACTTTGATGTTGCCATATATGCCCACAATGCTTTGCATGAATCCTTTTATCCCATTTATGTACCGCAAGGCTGCATCTTTTGCTAGAATTTGACACAACACAAAATTTGTTCGTTCCACTGTCCATTTTGCTTGGCTTGTATGTTGTTGCCTTCCCCGTGCTTAATAGAAAACTTATTGACTAGGGTTTCTACCACCTCATTAATGAAGTGGATTCCTTGATCTGCATTACAATTTCTAATGGGCAACCAAATCTAGTGACAATGCGTTCATACATGAACCTTGCCACTTCATCCATGGAAGTTGTTTTCAATGGCCTAGCTTCAACCCACTTGGTTAAATAATCTGTGGAAACTACAATATACTTATTTTGGCGTGATGTAGTTGGAAGTGGACCTACAATGTCTATTCCCCACTTTTCAAAGGGACCAAGGGGAAGAATAGGACATAATGGAGCTGATGAAGTCTTACGATTACCATGTGTTTGACAAATATCACATGTCTTACAATAATTATAACAATCTTTAAAAAGAGTGGGCCGGTGATAACTCGCATCCAAGATCCTTCTTGCTTTGTAAGTTGTCCAGAGAAGTGCCCTCCACATGTACCATTGTGGAATTCTTCTAGCGATTCCTTCCCTTGATCACGTCCAACCGCCCTCTTATCTTGTCCATCGTGTTCTATTCGAAATAATACTCCATGCAGAATAGAATATGGACGACTGGCTTGAGTAATCTTTCTCTTAGTCTTTGCATTGGCACCATTAGGAAACTTGAATTCATTCAGATAATTCCAAATATCTATGTATTCACTAGGGATTGTGTCAAGGATAACAATGCTTTGCATCGGGAAATCATCATCATCACAAGATGATCCTAAACCATCATAGGCTCGAGAGAGTGCATCTGCATTGACATGCTTCTTTCCTGGCCTATCTATAATATCAAATTCAAACTCTTGTAGCAAAATTATCCATCTTGCTATCCTCCCTGATGGGTTAGGCTTATTTACAATATATTTTAGAGCCTGATGATCTGTTACAACTAGAAATTTTTGCCCTAGCAAGTAATTTCTAAACTTCTTTCTGCAAAAATGATAGCGAGCCTCTTTTTCGATTCATGGTATAATTTACCTCAAGATTTGCTCATTTGTCTCGCTCCCAAAGTAAATTGGATGTTCATTCCCATTTTCATCCTTTTGGCTCAAAGTACTTCCTAGTGTTGCATCGAGGCATCGGTGTACACAATGAATGGTTTGCTCCAATATGGATTCTTCAAAACAGTGAAGACACCAAGGCTTCCTTCAATTTTCTAAAAGCTTCATGCGCCTTATTGAGCTTCCCGTAATCAACACAAATGCGTAGCTTCCCATTCTTTTTTATTGAGATCACAATGAGAGAAACCCATTACTCGAATTCTCCACAAAGAAATATGAATCCCGCATCAAGCAACTTATCTATTTCTTCTTTTACAATCTTGGAAAAATTAGGATTCATTCTATATGGCATTTGCTTTATGGGCTTAGCACCATCTACTGCCACTCAATACAATGTTCTACCCAACTTACTTGACGGAGTTCCTTGTAATCAAAAGTGAATAGGTGTATGTACCTTCGAAAGAGCTGGAGGTAGGAATTCCTTCTCACTCTCCATCACACCATCACCAATCTTTATTTGTTGGAGACGATCATCAACTTCTTCTTCAGATAATTTTATGGGGTCATGAGTTGGTGTGACTGGAAGGATATCCATGACTGAAACATCCACCTCGCTTTCTTCATCTTCAGTGTCCACTTCACTGGTACTAGAGTAATCAGAGGATGTCCAATCATCAGTTTCATCACTTGAATCCACAGGTTCTGCCTTATGATGTCGAGGGATCACATTTATCTTCACCCTCTCTCTACCACATCCAAGTGTCATGAAACCTTCATTCCAGTAGTTTCTTGCATGAACTCTCCTTAGCCATGGTCTTCCCAGCAACATTGGGTACGCAACAGTACCATTTTTCATCACCTGAAAGTCTACCACACATACCACACCCATAACAGATATTGCCACATTTGAAACTACACCTTCTGGTTTAGTTTTTCCTTTATTTAATGACCTTAACATAAGTGTTGAAGGGTGATCAATTTTTAAACCCAACATATTCATTACAGACTCGGTCATTACATTAACTGCAGCACCTCCATCAACTAAGACATCATGAATTGAAATACCATTACATAATACCTCAGCTTGTGGAGCATAGGGATCCGCCTCTGCCTCCAAAACAGGGACCTCAACCTCCTTTCTTCGTCGAGCATTAAGTCCACTTCGCAGCTCCCGCCTCTTCTCCGAAGACATAGCCAAGAGTTGACCATATGTAATATTTGCAGGCCTTTTGGACAGATCTTCCAAGATGGAGTATGGTCCTTGCCCCTGTGAAATCAGAAAATCCTGCACACCCAACTTTATTCTCCTATGTTTCTTACTAGTTTCTTCTTTCATCTTCTTAGGATCATTTCCATCTTGATTATCTTTTTCTTTCTTTCTTTTGTTACAAACACACCTACTTCATTATTTCTGCTCTTATCTACTACATCAAAATAATTCACAGGTGCTTTTCCTTTATCATTATCTCCTTTACCATATGTAGAAGCTCTATATGGACAATTATACTTATAATGACCCTTTTTATAACAACCATAACAAACAACTTCAGAAATATTTCTTTTTGGACCTCTATCTCCTCCCTGAGAACTAAATTCCTTTCCTTGAAGAAGATTAATAGTTAACTGACCCATCTTTTTGAGCAGATCTTCATACTCAGTAGATGTACTAGGAGAAATATTTGTGCTCACCGGGAGTGGTTGTGGATTCTGGACCAAAGGTGTTGGTGTAGGCTCTACTTTAGCAACAATTTCTTTGGGCTCCTCTTCCATGCTTTCTTCTTGCCTTCTTGCAATCTCCTTTGCTTGTTCAATGGTAGCTAGGCGGTCATACTTCACTCGTTGTCGATCTCTTGGCTTCATCCCAAGAATGAAGTGCTTACAGAGGAGATTATCCACGCCATTCATCAATCCATCCGCTAGTCCTTCCTTCCGAATCTGGGCATCAAGCTTCCTCCTTAGCTCTAGAACACGAGCATGATAATCCCTTATCTTCTCCTTCTCTCCTTGGGATAGCTTTTTGATCTCGATCATGAGATCTGAATATTTCTGTTGTTCACCAAATTCTTCAAGAAAACTTTCAGTTAATAAATCCCATGAATTTTTCACATTATCACCTAGTGTTTCAAACCACCTAAGTGCTTAACCATCCAAAAAGGTAGGAAAAATTCAGTCCATTGTTCCCTTCTTATAATGATCCAGAGGATCCTCACAGAGAAACACTGATCTAAGATCTTCTCAGAAATTGTTGCAGTCATTTTTAAAATGTGGGGAAAAATTATACGACTCAACGACAACTTGTTTGTAGGAAACGGATCTCGTTTGCAAAAGTTATAGCCCGCTGAAATTTTTGGGCAACTGCGGCAAATTTTGGGGTTTTTTACAGTTGGACGTGTGCACGCTCACCAAGTGTTGCGATCGTATTGCGACACGTGTTCAAATTGTGTGACGTATTAAAAAAATGGGTTTTGGGCCGGTCTTGGACACTCGATCTCGGACAAATGGACCCCGCTATTTTCTGGCTGGGGGCCCTCAGCCAGGTTCGACACACTCGATTTAGGAGGGGTGCCTTGGCCTCCTTCTCATTTAACCATTCAACCAACTGTGTATATAAACCTCTATATTTTCTATTGCGCCATGCATGTGGGATATTGGGCATGCTTGACTTAAATTATCCACGCCCTTTTAACTTCCTTGCTTTTTCCACGCCTATGTCTAATCATTTCCAAGCATATATTAAATTACCCACGCCTATATTAAACTTTCAAAGCATACATTAAATTACCCACGCCATATTTGGAACTGTCCACCTTTTTAGGGATTTAGGCGCCTAAAATACATGCTATGCGCCACCCAATGCGCCCCAAGGTCAAAGCGCCTATTATATAGGCTTAGGTGGCTTACTTGCCACTTTAAATGCGCACCCTCCACCTATTTTAAACCACAAGATATGTTCCCAAGCGCCCAATGTGGGATTTTATTCCCAAAGGATCAGCCAAAGGGAATGGAACTCGGGTGGAGGTGGTAAAAGGATATGCGCCCAGCCATCAGACCAGGAGGCGCACAAACAATATAAATAGGGTAATATTTTATTTGTAATGGCATTCGACTGTGTAAAAATATTGTATTGCTCATATCTTGAGCTAACGGTGGAATTTGAAGGAGATGTAAAAGGCAACCCTGTTATTTTCGACGAGAGAAGGCTGTGAGAAGGTCTAAATTTTGTAGAATTCTTTGTAAAGGATTATTTTCAAGATTTTAATAGATCGGTCCCATTCAGCTGGACCGGAGGCGTAGGCCTCAGCGCCGAACTCCGTTATCAATTCTCGCGTCACGTTCTTTGGTGAATTCTCTTCATTTATTTACTGTATTTGCCAAGATACTTGCAGTTTTTATTCTTTTATTAAAAATACAAAAAGAAATAATGCACAAATTTAAATCGAAAATCAACACAAAGCAAGAAAAGTGTGTGTGTGCACAATTGCTTTTCAGTTAAATTTGGTTTTCAGATCATTGGTATCAGAGCTGGTTTTGACTGATTTTTGGTTCAGTCTAACGTGTTTTGGATTGCAAGTTGTGTGTTTTGGATGATAACAAGGTCTCGATCTAAGAAGGGTGAAGGAGAATTAGTTGAAGGAGATCCCAAAATTGGTACCAGACGATCTCGAAGTCCGACAATGGAGGATCGAGAGGAAGTGGAACAAAATTTTCGTCAATCCTTCCAACAGATGAAGGAAATGGTGGAAGAAATGTACCAAGAAAGGAAAAGGGAAAAGGGGACTAGAGAAGGTAAGAAAGAAGAAAGCTCTAGTTCTGACATTCCAAAAGAGACTCCTTAAAATCTGATTTTCTTTCATTAAAGTTAGATATCAAGTTTGAATTGCCTATGTATACTGGAGAGCTAAATGCAGAGAAATTAGATAACTGGGTCAAGCAAATAGAAGTATATTGCAGGGTTCAGAAAATTGTTGATGATGAAGCAAAGATTCATCGCGACTCTTCGGATGGGTGGAACCGCACTCATTTGGTGGGAGAGTAAGCTTCGGGAAGTGGAAGAAAACAAAGGTAAAGAAATCACTTCTTGGTCTGAATTTGTTTCAAATCTTAGGCAACAATTTTATCCTCTTGGTTATAAGCAACAAGCTATGATGGATTGGCAAACATTAAGACAAACTAAGGGACAAAGTGTTCAAGAATACACACAAGAATTTAGGAAGAGGGCTCTAACTCACGGGAATTTCCCGAACACGGAAGAAACACTTTGCTCAAATATATTGGTGGATTGCATAGTTATCTAAGGCATATGATACTTGTTTTAGGTACTACTAATCTTGATGCGGTATGTGTTCAAGCAACCCATCCTGGAAGCACGAGGAAAATGACAAAGGAGTCCTCTTTCTCTTCTTTTAATCGGAAGAACAAGCAATCGAAGGAAAAGGTTCGAAAGAACAAGGAAAAGGAAAGGGTAAGCATAAAACAAAATCTCTTGTTAAGAAGGAAGATGAAAAACCATTTTGCAATCATTGTAAAAAAACCATGATGATTCTAAATGTTGGAAATTACATCTGAAAAGAAGCCCAAATGGATGGTTAAGAAAAGAAAGGAAAAGAAAACAAACGCCATAGTGCATGATCTTGGTTACGATTCGGGTGATGAAACCAAAATCATAGCTATGGGTTTACTGAGGTAAGTCCACTCTTTCAAGTTCCAACAATAGCGTTTGAGATGTTGCATCTTCTTCTAGTAAACAAAGTACAACTTTGGACGATAAGAAAATAAATGAGCTTTTCCACATTAGAGTAATTTCAAAGCATACAAAAATTGATACTCTTTTTGATAGTGGATCTCAAGCTAATTTGATTTCAGAGGAGGTTGTTAAAAAACTAGGACTCAAAACTACACCACATCCTAAGCCTTATCCTTTGGGCTGGGTTTGTGATGATCTGTGCGAGTAACTAAAACTTGTACTTTCAGATTTGCCATTACAGACAAGTTTATTGATGAGGTTGAATTGGATGTAGTTCCTTTGGATATTTGTGGGGTGGTTTTGGGAAGTCCTTATTTGTATGATCGTAAAGCAATCTTCTATAGGGAAGAAAATAAATATTGCTTTACGATTGAGCTGAAAAAAACAGAATCTTTCCCATTTTCAAAAGTAACCACCGTGAAATACCAACTCACAAGTACAATCAACAAGACTTATGTGTACAAATAATTGGAATCACTATACTAGAAAGTGACTTTACACCTTCTGCAATAAAATAGAAATGACCACGGTAAACTATGGTAAAACTTGACTTCTTTGCGGTAAAAACCGACTTTCTTGTGGTAAACACTATTCACGGTAAAAGTGAAGTTAATGTGGTAAATACTATTCACGGTAAAAAGTGACTTTCTTGTGATAAATACTTGTTCAAAAAATGACTTTACCATGGTAACTACTATTCATGGCAAAAATGACTTTACCATGGTAACTACTATGCACAGGTAAAAACAAGGTTACCCTCCAATTGATTTTGACTAAGTGGGAATATCTCTCCGGAAAATCCACCAACGAGGAATGGTCCCTGACAACGGAACCAAAATGTCATCACCAATTGACACTATGATAATTCTTCACCGAACTCCTCGTCTATGATTATTTACTAATGCACTGACCTTTAGTTTGGTGGATGTAATCTGGAAACAAAACAACAACATAACACAAGAATACCATCGACTATGATAAGACGAGAATGATGACAAATCTGAAATATCAAAATAAATTATAATATTAACATGAAAGCATTTACAATCTCACCCATGAGGTACTTGAAAGTGTTATTGACTTCACTTGCCTTTCACCAAGACTATGGGAGAAACTTTACAATTACACCTCTTAATGGCTTCTTCAACACACCTTTAAGCTGATGGCTTCCTTCGCACACTTCCTACAATATTTCTCACTACTTCCTTCTATGCTAAATGAGGGGGGTGGCCTCTTTATTTATAGAACTTCCAGGCTTATCCATCTTATCTCTAAGATAGGATAAGAAATCCACTCTGACGAATCATATTCCATACCTTAACTCTTATCTCGTACATGTAAGCTTATACTCGTTAAGATAAGATAAACCTTATCATTTTACATGGGTTCCACATTTTTAGACTTTTTACAAATAAAATACACAAAATATTTATGACCTCACTCCTTGTCTTTATTACCAATATAATATTTCTAATTCCTAATCATGTAGACCCTACTTCTCTAATTACCCAAACTTTGACATTTTAACATTACCGGACCACTTATGACAAATATTTACTTTTTACAACATTCCTATCGTACTTAGAATGTTACCGTACTCCACATTATTGGCGGCACCGTACTGACGGCGCCGTTATCTTCTATCGAGGCACTACTACTAATTATACTTAACAACATCCTATTCCTAATACATACATTAATGAAATAGAAATTACGGAGGAAAATTTTAGTGTCGACAAGACCTTGGTGCTTTGGTATATATGTATGCAAAGTATGAAAGCATGCACTTGGCATATGAACTATTTCGATTAAATGTCAAAAATAAATGTGACTACGTGGAATGGAATGACTGCAAGATATGCACAAAATGGATACCTTCATTCAAACTTGAGTCTACCCCTGTTATTCTTTCCCTTATCGTTGTTGTTATTCTTGGCATTATTCTTGTTTTGATATTCAAAGTGGAAAATGGTGTAGATCCGCTCTTAAAACTTTCACTGAAACAAATGCTTTCCCTTGATTTGAGAGATGATAGCACTTGCATTATTTTCCTTGGTCATATGTGGGTTTTTGTACTCTAGAATCTTTTGTTGGCTGCGAGGGAAAACCATGATGGATTTTTTGGGCCGCCATGTTTATAGTCCTTCAAGATATGTTTAATCGTATTTCACTATGTTTTCATTTTCAAAGAATGCAATTTGTTGACATAGTGTTGGGACTTCCTTATGTTTTCCATTATGTTGTGAACCCCGTTGTTTTGGATATCTCACTATATCTATGCACAAGGGTTTCATCCTTTCATATTACCACATTCTTTACTGACTTGGGTGGCTAGGACCTAACTTATGACTCACTACGATGTCATTTCATTGTTTTTTTTTGTTCTATATTTATGGGCTCATGGGGTTTATCTGGAGACTCATTTTAGACGTGCATTGGTTATTGTAGCCACTTTGTGTCTAAGGATTTTAGTGTTTAGAGCTCCTGGATTTCCAATTGAATATCCATGTAGAAACTCACTTTTCCACTATTGGTCTTTATTGATTTTTCATAGTTGTTTGTGATGGCCCAAATTTATTTAGGTTACATAATTTTTGCATTAACTTGGGCTCGTGATTATTCTATGGCTCGAGTTGGGCTCGTCGATGGTTCAATCGGATCGTATAAAGCTCATTCGTTTCGTGCTCTCATGTGTTACCCATGTTTGGAGCTCAGTCTCCTTCATGTATATGATTCTATAGAGCTATTGTTATAGCAACCCATTGGATTGTGTGGGTTGCTTCGTTGACTTGACCTTTTGGAAGTTCCAATCACCCACTCAAAATTGTAAAACACAAACTCGGTGTTTAAACGGCGAGATATGTCTCGAGTTCCTTCATTCACTGGATTAAAGAAGATATATGAGATGGGCTTAGTTAAAATAGACTTGAAACCTCTCCATTAACTACAACTAGCTCATGGAACACCAAAACCACTTATCTTCTATCGTCAATCTATTCGGGCATGGTTCATCTCTCCTTATATTTCATAATTCTTGTTCTTTAGTTTCTCTTTTGCAATGAAATAAAATTTTAAACCATAGGATTATCATAGATTTGATTGTTTTAAATAAACTTGTTTTCAAAACAATAAGATGACACATCGTAACTTACGCAATTCAAATATTCTTTGGTAGACTACCGTGAACTCAAACCCTAAATTGTGATGATCTAGTAAACTTCTTGACCAAGCCAGATGGCTGCAGTACCCCTTTTTATTGACAGGCTAAAGTTGAGTTTCCTGTAAATATGTTGAATTTTTTTAAATAGTTAAATCACGATTTCTGGAGACTTACAAAATAACCGTCATAAATTCGAAAAAGATAGGTTAAGTTTCTTTTGTGCTCCTTGTTATGTGAGGAGTCACTTTAACACATAGACCAACCTTGATTGATCGTCTGTGCTCTTTTTGATGCTCCTCTAGGAGCCCTGTTACCTCATGTTGCACTTTTAGGAAGTTGTTAAAATTAAAAAGGTTGGTTTCGTATTGGCTCGCCGCATGAACCCTGAACAATGAAATATGTATCCGCCTTCGGAAACCTCTACTATTTTTACTAGAAAATTTCCTAGAACCTTCAGTTTGGGGAAAAACACTCTTCTTTATAGTTTGGAAAAGGAATTTTGTAGGCCTTTGGTCGTAGTTTGACTAGGTCAAACTAGACCAATTATGACTGGTGGCTCCAGAAAACATATCGCCATTTGAAAACTATTTTCTAGTTCTCATTTCCATCAACTTTGGTGAATTCTCCATATATAAGGGAACTTGTAGGAAGTTTCTCATTGCGTGTTCATCCATTGAACATCAGTTTTAGACGTGGTTTTCTAAGCCCTCGAGCTAACTTTTGATCGTTTACAACTAGGTCAATTACGACCGATGGCCTCAGAAAAATAGCCGCCAATCGTAAACCATTCCATTTCTGAATTTTGTCAGTTCTTATAAATTATTGGTGTATATGAGGACACATAGAAACTTACCTATGGTATGTTTTCTCACTAGAAGACAACGATTGAAAGTGGTTTCTTAGCCTCCGAGCCTAAATTCAATATTTTTTGCATCTAGCAGGAAAATGTAAAAGAAAGTTGTAGGACCCCGTCGGGTCACCAAACCACCGTGGAAACTTGTTAACACTTGTAAATAATTGTTTGGAACTCTATCTTTTGGCTTGTTGTGTGAAATTTGACTTTTGGAAAATAGTGTTTCTCTCTCTTCCCTACCTCTCTCTCTCTCCTTGGTTAAGAAATGAAGTGGAATGAAATGAAATGAATATGTGTCTCTAACCCTCTCCCTTAGAATGCAAATTATTATTATGTAAATGGAAACTAAAAATGTTAATTATGCTAGATCTAGGTGGATGCCATACCAGAAATTTATCATTGATTTTATGCTCGCATGGTTTTGCGGGATGTAAGTAAGATGGCAAATAGCATGGGTGTGATTCATTGTATATTGTAAGGGTTTATGTATGTTAATGGAAATAAATTTTTATGTATTGTTATTTTATAGTAAATTTATTTATTGAAATTTTGCTATATGAATGAGATGTTAGTTTTAAGGGTGCTTTAGAAAACATGCATTTAACTATAGGTGTACTTTTGATGCAAATTAGCGTATGGAAAAGGTGTAGTGCCCACTTCCCTTCAAAACTTATTATATTTTTAATCTCGATTCTTGTTGTTTATAGACAAGGATAATATTGTATCATTTTGGCTTAGCATGATTATTAGACAATAGAGATACTTGGACTATTGATGGATTTCGATTCGTAGTATGATTGTGTGGATTTTCTTAGAGAGACATTCTATATTGACGATGATGTGTTGCTGACATATTTATATATTTCTGACATTCGACATTTTCATCATATTGAGTAGAATTTAGCAGTGAACTAATCTTGTGATCTTATTAGTATTGATGAAATATAGAATTGAGATGTTGTTGGAATTTTAAAATAGTAACATTATTTTCCTAGATGATGATTTAATTTATGTATGGATGATTGTTGACTTATATGCATATATTTTACCTTGGATGTTTTGATGTGGCCACGAGGCCGAAGGAGGTATTGTGTGTTTTGCAGGCGATTATATCACAACAATCAAAGGGGGATTGGAGACCAACCACAAAGCAGAATATTAGGTGGATTCGACAATGGTCACCATGGCAACTTGTGTTATGTTGTGTGTGTTTTGTTTTTGTTAGGGGGTCCCCATGGGGGATTACCTCTAATTGTGACCAAGGGGTTTGTGTGTTGTTCTTTTCTTTTCCTTTATTTAATTTTAGAGTATGTGATTTTATGGTGATGTAATTCCCTTTTATCATTAATTAATTTATGTGTCTAGATTAGTAAATTAATCATGTTACTAAACTAATTATGGATGGGACAAAAATAATTCATTTATTAGATTAGATGGTTCTTTGGTTTATGTGTTTAAGTGGAGTGTATGTGATCTTGAGTGTTGTACACTCTACCTCATCTTGAAATTCGGATTTGGCCTTAAGGGCCAATTTTGGAAGCTTGTCCCAAACCTATTAATTTCTTATACCAATCCTACCTATGGGTTTGGGGGTCAAAAATAGACCCCATTATGTGTTTTGGAAGGCAAAAGGTAAGTTTTAATTGCACTTTCTTACATGTGTTTATTTTTTTTTTCCTAAGGGTATGGGTTGGAGTGGTGTGTGTAAGATATTTTTCATACCTCTCAACCACCCATTTATTATTCCTTGGAGTATGGTTTTACTTGAGTGATGTGGGGTGGAGAAGAAATGATGTGGCATCCTACATGGAGCCACATCATCTCCCTCTTCCTCTTTTCTATTTATTGAAATTTTTGGGAAGTAAAGGGGGTTACTTGCTTAGCTTTGGATCTTAGATTTTGGGAGTGCTTGCTTGTTGGAATAGAAGGGATCTTGGAATTTCTTGAGTTTGAAATATTTTGGGGACTTTCTTGAAAAGTGGAGCTTTACCATGGCAAGGTAGGATCTTGCACTCTTGTTTTTCTTCTTGTTTTCTTGTATGTTATGTGTTGTATGGATGTGTGTTCTTGTTTGAAGTGTTGGGTAGTAAATTGACCTTAGGTTGTGTTGAGATTTGGAAATGGGGATGAAATATGTTGGGAGGCATAAGATCTTCTTTGTGTGTTTAGGAGGGAGTGGGTTTTGGATGCCCCACCTTGTTCTATTTTGTTATTTTGTGTATTGTGGGAGCCATAAGAGAGAGGGAGGCATAAGAGTGAGGGAGGCATAAGAGACATATATTTGTTTTTTTGGGGAGGCATAAGATATTTTGGGGTTGATTGTGTTTTGGAGGATTTTAGAGGTGGGCATCCAAACCCTTGGGAGGCACAAGGGTATCCCCATATTCCTATCTCTACTTGGCTTAATTTAGAGCCATTATTTATGGAAGTTGTTGTGCTTACAAATGAGTATTTTTTTGTGGCTATTTTTCTTGTGTGTTTGTTGCTTGAAAGTAAGTGTGGAAACATTTTATAGTTTCTATGTGTTTGATATTATTGCCTTGTGGTTGGGGCTCGGGGGTCAATGAGAAGAATTGCTTCTTCTTCTCATTGGAGTTTTGGTTGGGTGGAGAGTGTTGCCTCTCCCCCATTTTTGGTTGTTGTGATCAAGTGAAGAAAATATGGAGCCATGTTGGAGATTTGATACTTGGAGCACTTGTAGAAGACTAAACATTCCTCTATTATAGTTACCTTCTTGTAAAATTCCCACTTCAAGTGGAAGATTTATTGTATTTCTTTTGAAAGAAAAGTTGTATTGATTATTGGTTATTAAGGTTGTAATGTATGTGGGAATGAAAGGAATTTTTAGTGAAACAAGTTTGATAAAATGGAAATGAAGTTGAAAGAGAAATAATTTTAGTGAGTTAAGTTTTTGTATAATGGAATTTAGATTGAAAGGAAAACTACTTAGTCCTCATTTTAGTTGGTTTGTTGTCTCAAATGGGTGTGTATTTCTTATTGGAAAATTAGTAGTTCTTATTTTAAAACTATGAGAAATCTTGTTATAATTGCTTGTGAGAATGGTTGCAAATTTGTAGTTTGTAAAAGCAAAGAAATAGTTACTTCCATTGTATTACATGAAACTTATAGAGTAGTGAAATAAGTTATATTTGTTCATTCCCTTATAGTGGTTGAAAGAAATTTTAAGCTTTATTCAAGTAAATGGAAAGGCCTTGAATCCTTGGGTGATTATTCTTCTTGTCAAACCATATATGGAACCCTTAAAATATAATTGAACAAAGGAACTATATAATTGCAAAATGGTCTATAGATCTAAATGAGTTATTAAGCTAAATCAAGTTCATTTTAAATCAAATATCAAATAAAAGGGTAGAGTTAGGTGAAACATAATTATAATCTATCACTTGATAATATTGTCATCCCATTTTAAAAGGAATTTGTAAGTGTGAGATTTAGTTTAGCTAATAATATAGATATCATATTTCCTCTTAATAATATTGGTATTAAGATATTATTATTATTGAAAATAATAATATTTTTAATTTAATAAAAAGTATTGTGTGTGTGTGTGTTTACATGCATATATATACATATACACATATATACATGCATATATATATATATATATATATATATATATATATATATATATATATATATACATGCATGTGTATGTGTGTATATATGCATGCATATATACACACACACACACATATATATATATATACATGCATATATATATATATATATATATATATATATACATATATATATATATATATATATATATATATATATATATATATATATATATATATATATAGATATATATATATATATATATGTATATATGTATATATATGTATATATATATATATGTATATATGTATATATATATATATATATATATATATATATATATATATATATATATATATATATATATATATATATATATATATATATATATATATATATATATGTATGTATACATGTGTGTGTGTATTAACCAATTAACAAAGTAATTTAATCAAAAAGAATTGAATTGAGTTTTGGGGAAAGCCGTATAGGCTGAGAGCTTAAGTTTTTAAGTGGGAAGGTATATATATATATATATAAACCAATTAACAAAGTAATTTAATCAAAAAGAATTGAATTGAGTTTTGGGGAAAGCCGTATAGGCCGAGCCTAAGTTTTTAAGTGGGAAGGTTTGGGGGAGGTTCGCCAACCCCACCCCACACCTCATTAACAAATGGGATGGGGGTGGGGTCGGAGATCCTCCCCTAACCCCAAACTTTTGCTACGGTAATACAATAAACCCCACGGATATATTAATCTATGCAACATTGCAATTTATGTGAACTGAAAAAAACTCAAACCGCAGTAGAGCCATTTTAAAAATCGTGTTGTGTGTGTGTGTGTGTGTGTGTGTGTGTGTGTGTGTGTGTGTGTGTGTGTGTGTGTGTGTGTGTGTGTGTTGACCACTTTATATTTTATTTGTATTTCAGGATTTTTGGTTTAAATAAATTTTTAGTGAAATATATACTTATATACATGTATACAAAGGTATATACATATATGTGTATATATTATTCTATCTTAATAAATACAATCACCATTTTTAGTTATTTTTCTCTAAAAATGGGGCAAAACCCATATGCCCATTTGGGGAAAATATTGAAATAATGAGATAAATAAAATATACAAACACATTGTGACCCTAGAGGAGGGTGAAAATAAAACAAGAAAATATAAGAATCATGTGTATCCATCCAAAAAATTTGGATGTCTTCTAATGGATTCCTCCTTCCCCTCCACTAATATGCAAAACAAAAGAGAAATAATATGTAAAATAAAAGAGAAAGAAGCCTTTCATAAGCAAACTTAGGGTTAGTGGAATCCCTTGATCCTTTGGCGCAAAATGAATCCATCCAATGGATGAGATCATCCCTACAAAAATTAGGTGGGGAGTGGGTGAGATAAAATTCAAATTTTTAATTTTTAAAATGCATGGGTTGACTTTTAGGGGGCCACTTTAATTGTGTAAGGGGTGGGATTATTGTTCTAACCCTTGTGCTAAATTAGGGACCTTGTTATTTGTTTTTAAACCTTGTCACCTTGTGGGATTAATATAACTTTAGTATTTAATTAAATAGACCCCTTATACCCATGGGATTAATTTTTTCAAGTTTGACTATAGTGGAATTTAAATGTTTATCAAAATAACATTTAGGGGGAACCTAAACCATACCTTAGGCTAACTAAGTTTATTGAAGGGCATTGAGAGTTTTATTATTTTATTATAATGGGGATTAAAAAGGAAAAATTATTTTTTTAATTTAAACTAAATTTGAAGTAATAATGTTACAACTGTTAGTTCGAAACCTTTTTGCGAGCACGTTGTTCAAAAAAAATTATTCCATAATTTTTCTAGCTTGCCCTAAGTTGATCTTCAATTTTGTGCGAGATAAATTTAGCGAGCGTTACAAAAGGGGAGTTGGATATATATGTTAAGTAAAATTATAGAGGATAGTTCTATGTTTTGTGAATTATTGAAAGGTTTATTAGTGAAGTTTTGTAACATTTTTTAAGGTGCTAGTGTTTAAGGGAAATGCTCATCTATATATCGGTGTTATTTTGATTCCAAAATTTGTACTGTAAAAAGTTAGATAAATGTGTTAAAAATTTGAAATTAATAGCTTATAGTGCGAATTCCATGTGCAATTAATGGTTAAATAATTGGTGTGTTGTGTTTCTTACCTCGAAACGTAATAATATCTAAATGAAACAATCAACCCTACTATAAAATTTGGCCATAACTACCCTTCTTGTGTGTTTCCTTTCATCATAGAAAAGCAAGACCTTAGAATGAGCTTAATCTTCACACTTAATGGAACCTTCTAGCTTAGGTAAATAAGAGCCCGAGTATGAGTTTATCGTCATATCTTTATGCTTAGCGATGTCGTTTTGAACCCAACGGTTAAGAATGACATGGCCAACCTTATGTATAGTATGTGGTTCCCTTCACGAATAAGTAATCATGTGTGTAGTGAGGATAATTTGTACTCTTAAGGTAGTACTCTTAGTAACCAAAATTAAACATGGTGTAAAATCCTCCTCTTGGTGACATACTTTTTGTGAGGCGAAGATCGCCAACTAAGCTTGAAAGTCACCTTTAACAATTGGGATCATAAATGAACTATATACATAGTCTCAATTGTTATTTGGGTTTTATGGTGCTATACTAAGAGTTAATTTTGAAACTTAGAAAAATTTAATTTATGATTTTTTGGTAAAAATGTAACCATAAGGTGATGTGCTTGGAGAAAGGTGAAATTTAGGTCATTCTCATATCACGTTTAAACCATCTTGTGGTGAGAAATTAAACCCACATTGTGTAAACTCTAATGAGAACCTTAACCCTTAAAATGATGAACTAATCCATCTTGCTCTCCCACTTGTCTTGTTATGTAATTGATGTATGATGTGAAATCATGTAATCATGTTCTTGAGACAAACCCTAGGACAAGGACTAGTAGTCTCATGAGCATACCAATGTCCCTATTAATAAATGGGTTGCACAAAAAACTTTAAAAGGGTAATTAAATCAAGTTAAGTGAAACCATTTTTAAGATGAATGAAAATTATTCAAGCAGGTCCTATGTTCTAATTACCTACACATGAGAATGCTAAGTGTGAATTCCCTTTAACCCCTCTCAAACAAGAGTTTAAACTTGTCAAGAAGTATTGGATTTACCTAGAGTTACATGATGATTGTTGGAGATAAGGGTGTGTAATCACTCTAGTTGTGACCTTAGTAAGGTGGGTAAAATTTATAATTGAATGTATCTTGATATCATGCTTCTAATACTTAATGGCCCGGAATTCATATTTGGTTAAGTGTGAAATCATACCCGTTAGTGCCTTAATGACTAAGCAATTTAGTGAAGTAGATGGGATACATGGTTAGTTTTCATAACGTAAAAAAAATAGACTAACCTTAGAACTTAAATGCTAATATGAAAAGAAAAAAATCTATCTACTCTTGAATCAATAAACTTCATTTGCTTCATGAGAACATCCCTTGTTGCAACTAAGATAAATGGAATTTCCAATCGAACTTACATCATAGAAAAAGAATCCTTGGAAAAATACTAAAAGGATCATATGTGTACATATGTTCACACCAATAAACAAGTTACAACATTCGGTGTGCTGAGGGAAATAAGAAAAATTAGATGGGATTACTTCAAGTGAAATGTTAAATAAAGTAAAGATAATGTAGTTTAATTATAAAATAATTGATAAGTGATTTCCAAGCAAATAAGGTCAATAACGAAATATGAATGTAATAAATATGTAAACCGAGAAAGTGATGTCATGGATGGTGCCTATACGAGACTCATAATGTAGTTGAATCATTATGTTTTGTCTTGTCATTTTAAAAAAAGTGGCCTTGATGTGCGTCACGTGTTTTCATGTTACCTATGTGGGTTAATGTTTGTTCAAACATATCGTGTGTTATATGTTTTCTAAGTGATCTCCTACAGTTTTATGTGTGTAAACTTCAATGTAAGTCGAAAAAAAAATTATTCTCATATTTTTAGTTTTTATATTTATGTGAATGAATTGTGGGCATTAGATTTTGGTATCAGAGCGGAGGTTCATGCTCTCGAACCTCTGGGATGGATTAGAGTTGTGATGATTTTGCATGGTGATGGTGGAGATTAGAAGAGTAATGTGATATATGTTGTTATGTGACCAACATTGTAATTGTGATATTATGAACGCACATGTTGTTCATGTCACTTAGTGTGAATTTTTTATCCTGTTGATGTGCTTGTGATGAGATTATTCGCTCTCCTTTTCATGGATTCAATGAGGGATTCACGTGTGATGCGCCACCTTGTTGTGTGTGTGAAAAGGAATGTTATTATGGATGGCAAGTGTGTCGGAGCATCTTATTATTTTGTAATATATATGTGTGTTGATGTGTTGTAAGACATATTTGTGTATAGTGGATTGGATTTTATAGTAATGTTGCCATCGTGTAGTGATGAATGGTGTGTCACCATGTTGTCCTGCAATTGATTCTATGTTGTAATATTATTTACTGTGTTTAACGTGCGTATAAATTGTGTAATATGATATTATTCATGTCATGAATTAGGGTTATATGGGGATCGATGACCCTATTATGAAGTATTTGCACCTTGTGTGTATTATGTAGAAACATGATGTATCGTAACCCATAAAAGTAATGATTGTGTTGTGCCCTGTATATATATACCATGTGAGACACTATGGTTAATATGCGTGAATCATAATTGTTTTCATGATGTAGTCATGTGTTATGTTGTGACCCTTACACTAGATGACCCTAAGGGGAAACAATTGTTAAGAGTGTATGTGTGGAGAGAGGAGGCGTGGACCAAATTTTCATAATCTTGAGCCAAGTACAACTGAGAAGTGGAGTCTTATATAGACTGAAAACCCACTTCTATCTATTTATTATACTTTGAGCTTTCTCAGTATATTATGGATGTACACCACCTTAGGCTCAAATTATGAAAACTAGCATCCCCTTCTCTCCTATTGGGTTGTCCATCAAACAATCCTATGTGATTTTGACTATGTTGAGCCTTGTGGGAGTATGGAGGGATGATTCAGATAGAGATTATGACAATTATATTATTTGATTTGTTATTTTACGAGATGAGACTCAATGTCGAGTTCCAAAAACTCGTTGAATACCCATTTGGTGGCCGTATAAAGCCACATAGTTATTGTGATGTGATATTTCTCTATACATATTTTATTCGTAAATTGAACATTTTCTTTTTCTTCTAAGAACCAAAGTTTTCTTTATTGATGTGTTCTTATATTTTGGCCATTTTATTTGATTTTTACAATAACATGCAAATTTTTGCACTAACTATGGCTATTTGGCCATTTTTTTACTTAGATTTAAATTTTCTTTTCATGTTTAAAGGTTTTATAGCCTAGCCCAAGGCTTTGGATTTTTTCCACTTGGCATTTGAAACAAATTGTTATGTTGTTTCTAATGTCGTAATGTGTGATTAGGGTCATGGGATGCACCATGGAGTGGTTCAACCTATGGACTTGCTTCATTGTATGGGGTACGACCCAAGGAGTTATAGATAAATAGTGGGTTGTTGAACCATGAGTTATTATGTCACTTGGGTTAGGGTGTCTAGACTAGCTTAGGGCCATAGGGTGTCCTGGACTCTATGTGCTTGAGAAAGGCCATAGGGTGACCGACTTGAGGGAGACATAAGTGACTTGTGTGTGTGTGTGTGTGTGTGTGTGTGTGTGTGTGTGTGTGTGTGTGTGATTATTGCACTTGGAGTTTTATTTTTATGTTTGTGATGCTTTGGGAGGCATATGTAGTTGTTGATGATGCTTTGGGAGGTATATGGAGTTGTTTTGTGATGTTTTGAGGAGTGTATGGTATTGGTATTATGGTTTATGTGTACTCTTGTGAGTCTAGGTTATGTCTTGTGATGTTGCTTCCATCTTGACACTATGTAGCTATAATTATGGTTTCGAGTTGTGTGAAACATTTGTATGTGCATTGTTGGGAATTCCATGTTGTTGTAGTCTGCTTATGTTATGAGTATTATTGTGTTGGGTGCATCTGTGATAGTACCATATGTGATGGATATGTATGTTCTTTTATGGTTCGATTGAGCTCTTGTGATGTGATATAGTTGTGAAATTACATATCATGATGTCTTGTGAACCATTAGTGTTGTGTTTAGCCCTTAAGCGGTATTGTGATGTCAGTTTTTGTTGGGAAACCACAAAAAAGAAATAAAATAAAGTAACTAAAATTTTAAAACAATAAAATATTAAGAGATTGAGATTAATAAATACTATTAAGAAAAAATGATTAACTATGTAATAAAGTAAAAGAGAATTGCCAATCTTCACATAGAACATTAAAGTTTTAAGAATTGTCAAACCTTTCCTTCTTCGTGGTCTCGCTTTAGCAACAAACATCTTTCGTTGGTGACATAAGATGTTGATTGTTTCCTCCTTGCTCATGAGTACCTATTTTAACCTTGGCTTTATGTCTCATCGGGACGATGCTCTTATAAGGGGAGGGAAATGTAGTGCCCAATTAAAATACAAAAATAAAATAAAAAAATGAATGTGGTTGGTGGATGGTGGTTTATGACAAGTATGGCATGTGGAAGACATCCGGTAGGGTATGGGTAGCAAGAAATATTTTAATACCTGTGTCATGTCCCTACCTAAGCAGATTTTCAAACCTATCACTTTCCTTGAGTAATAATACAAGCACTTTATTTGGATCCATAGACAGTGATACACTGAAACCCAAGGCAACATTGCAAATTTAGGAGTAACTCATTTGTTGCAACAAAATGGGTTCGTTGAAAAGGGTTAGAAACTTTTATGACATTGCATTGGCATGTGTAAGTCCAAATTTGACATCTTGTGCCCAAAATACCAGTGCTATAATAGGGTATGGACGTCCATCAAGTCATAAAGATAGAGGAATTTTATCGTGGATTGTTGTCATTCACGTATAGTGTTACAAGTGCTCTAGTAGACTTAGGTACTCGAGTAGATATGTATGCAAAGTATGGAAGCATTCACTTGGCATATGAGTTGTTTTGACTGAATGCCCAAAAGAAATGTGATTATGTTGACTGCAACAGCTGAAAGATATGCACAAAATGGATACCTTCATTGAGCTTGAGTCTTCCCTTGTTCTTCTTTCCCTTATCCTCGTTGTTATTCTTGGAATTATTCTTCTTTTGATATTCAATGGAAAATGGTGTAGGTCCATTCTCAAACTTTTCCCTTGAAGCCTATGCTTTCCCCTGATTGGGAAGACGATAGCACTTGCATTATTTTCCTTGGTCATATGTGGGTGTTTTGCACTCTAGAAGCTTCTGGTGGATGTGAGGGAAAACTATGCTAGATTTTGTTGGGCTGTCATGTTTATAGTCCTTCGAGATGGTTTAAATTATATTTCACTATTTTTTCATTGCAAAGAATGCAATTTATTTCCATAGTGTGTTGGTCCTTGCATTTTCCATTATGTTGTAAATCCAGCATTGTTTTGGAGATATCATTGTATCTATGCACAATGGTTTCATCCTTTCAGCTTACCGCACTCTTTTACAACTCAAGTGGCTCGAACCTAGGTCATGACTCCCTACGATGTCATTGTGTTGTTATTTTTTTCCCTATTCTATATTTGTGGGCTCATGGGGTTTATCCGGAGACTCATTTTAGATGTGCATTGGTGATTGTAGTTGCTTTGTGTCTAATGATTTTAGTGTTTATAGCTCTTGGATTGGCAATTAAATCTCCATTTAGAAACCCCTTTTCCATTGCATTTCTCGATTTATTGATTTGTCATGGTTATTTGTGATGGCCCGATTTTTTCTCTTACATAATCATGTGCATTAACTTGGGCTCGTGATTATGTTATAGCTCAAGTTAGGTTCATTGATGGTTCAATCAGCTCATATAGAGCTCATTCATGCCACTCCCATCTATTACCCCCGTTTGGAGCTCAGTCTCCTTCATGTATATGATTATATGGAGCTATTGTTATGGCAAACCCATTGGATTTTGTGGGTTGCTTTCAATTGATTGACCTTTTTGAAGTTCCAATCACCCAGCTCAACATTGTAAAACATAAAATCATTGTTTAAATGGTGAGCTCTTGCATCTCAATTCCTTCGTTAACTAGATTAAATAAGATATACGATACGATCTTGGTGAAAATTTCTTTGAAACCTCTCTAAAGAACTCCAACCACTCACTTTGGAACACCAAAACCACTTATCTTCTATCGTCGATCTATTCCAGAATGGTTGATCTCTCCTTATCTTTCATAATTCTTGTTCTTTAGTTTCTCTTTTGTAATAAAATAAAATTTTAAACTATATGATTATCATATATTTGATTGTTTTAAATAAACTTGTTTTCAAAATAATAAGACAACACATCGTAACTTACACAATTCAAATATTCCTTGGTAGATAATGAACTCAAACCCTCAATTGTGATGATCTAGAAAAGTTCCTGACCAAACTAGATGGCTATAATACCCCTTTTATTGATAGAATGAAGTTGAGTTCCCTATAAATATGTTGATCGCTTCCTTGTTAAAACAATTAAATCATGATTTTCGGAGACTTGCAAAATAACCTTCGTAAATCCGGAAAAGAGATGTTAAGTTTCTTCCATGTGTCCTTTGTTATGTGAGGAGTCACTTCAAAACTTAGATTGACCTTTATTGATCATTTTTTCTCTTTTTTGATGCTCCTCTAGGATTCATGTTACCTCGTGTTGCACTTTTAGGAAGTTGTTAAAATTGAAAAGTTGGGTTTCATATCGGCTCATAGTTGAACCATGAACAACGAAATGCTTATCCACCTTCACAAACCTCTAGTATTTTTACTAGAAAATTTCCTGTAACCTTCATTTTGGGGAAAAACACTCTTCTTGATAGTTTGGAAAAGGCATTTTTAGGCCTCCGATCACTAGTTTGACTAGGTCAAATTGGACCAATTACAACTAGTGGCTCCAAAAACCCATCACCATTTGAAAAACGTTTACTAGTTCTTAGCCCCATCGACTCTGGTGAATTCTCCATATGTAGGGTAACTTATAAGAAGTTTATTGTTGCACACTCATCCATTTAACGTCAATTTTGGATGTGGTTTTTTGAGCCCTCAATCTAACTTTTGATCATTTACAACTAGGTCAATTACGACCGATGGCCTCAGAAAAATGGCCTCCAATCGTAAACCATTTGTCAGTTTTGAATTCTGTCAGTTCCTAGGAATTATTGGTGTATAGGAGGACACGTAGAAACTTACATGTGGTATGTTTTCTCACCGAGAAGACAACATTTGAAAGTGGTTTCTTAGCCTCCGAGCCTAAATTGAACATTTTTGCATCTAGCAGGAAAATGTAAAAAGAAATTTGTAGGACCCTCAAGTCACCAAACCACCATGGAAACTTTTTGACACTTGTAAATAACTATTTGAACTCTATCTTATGGCTTGTTGTTTGAAATTTAACTTTTGGAAAATGGTTTTTCTCTTCCCTACCTCTCTCTCTTGGTTAAGAAATGAAGTGAAATGAAATGAAATGAATATGTGTCTCTAACCCTCTCCCTTAGAATGAAAATTATTATTATGTAAATGGGAAACTAAAAATATTAATTATGCTAGATCTAGGTGGATGTCATGCCAGCAATTTATCATTGATTTCATGCTCACATGGTTTTACAAGATGCAAGTAAGATGGTGAAACGGCGTGGGTGTGATTCATTATATATTATTAGAGTTTATGTATGTTAATGGAAATAATTTTTATGTATTGTTATGTTATAGTAAATTTATTTATTGAAATTTGGCTATATGAATGAGATGCTAGTTTTAGGGGTGCTTTGGGAAACATGCATTTAACTATAGGTGTACTTTTGATTCAAATTGGCATATGGAAAAAAGAGGGTTAAATATATATGTTAAGTGAAATTTTAGAGGATAGTTCTACATTTTGCGAAGTATTGAAAGGTTTATTAGTGAAGTTTTGTAACATTTTTAAGATGCTAGTGTTTAAGGGAAATGTTCATCTATATATGGGTGTTATTTTGATTCCAAAATTTGTACTGTAAAAAGTTGGATAAATGTGTTAAACAAAATTGAAATTAATAGCTTATAGTGAAATTCCAGTGTGTAATTGATGGTTAAATAATTGGTGTGTTTTGTTTCTTACCTCAAAATTTAATAAATATATCTAAATGAAACAATCAATCCTAGTATAAAATTCATGCATAACTACCCTTCCTGTGTGTTTCCTTTCAACATAGAAAACTAAGACCTTAGAATGAACTTAATCTTTACACTCAATGGCACCTTCTATCTTAGGTAAATAAGAGCCCAAGTATGAGTTTATCTCCATAGCCTATATGCTTAGCAATGTCATTGTGAACCCGATGGTTAGGAATGACATGGTCAAACTTTATCTAGAGTATGTGGTTCCCTTCCAAGATAAGTAATCATGTGTGTAGTAAGGAGAATGTGTTCTCTTAAGGTAGTAATCTTGGGAACCAACATTAAACATAGTGTAAAATCCTCTTGGACCGACATACTTGTTGAGTGGCGAAGATCACCAACTAACCTTAAAAGTCACCTTTAAGAGTTGAGATCATAAATGAACTCGATACCCAATCTCAATTGTCATTTGGGTTTTACAGTGCTATACTAAGAGTTGATTATGAAACTTTACAACTTTTTAATTTATGATTTGTTGGTAAAAATGTAACCATAAGGTGATGTGCTTGGAGAAAGGTGAAATTTAGGTCGTTCTCATATCATGTTTAAACCATCTTGTGGTGAGAAATGAGACCCACGTTGTGTAAACTCTAATGTGAACCTTAACCCTTAAAATGATGAACTAATCCATCTTTCTCTCCCAATAGTCTTTTTATGTAATGCGATCTATGTATGATTTGAAATCATGTAATCATTTTCTTGAGACAAACCCCTATGACAAGGACTAGTAGTCTCATGAGCATACTAATTTCCTATTAATAAATGGGTTACTAAACATAAATTAAATCAAGTTAAGTGAAACCATTTTTGAGATGAATGAAATGATTCAAGCAGGTCTTATGTTCTAATTACCTACACATGAGAATGTTAAGTGTGAATTCCCTTTAACCCCTCTCAAACAAGAGTTTAAGCTTGTCAAGAAGTATCATATTTACCTAGAGTTACATGATGATTGTTGGAGATAAGGGTGTGCAATCACTCTAGTTGTGACCTTAGTAAGGTGGGTAAAATTTATAATTGAATGTCTCTTGATATCATGCATCTAATACTTATTGCCCAGAATCCAAATTTGGTTAAGTGTGAAATCATACCCGTTAGTGCCTTGATGACTAAGTAATATAGTGAAGTAGATGGGATACATGGTTAGTTGTCATAACGTAAAACAAAATAGACTAACCTTATAACTTAAATGTTAATATGAAAAGAATGTGAAATCTATCTACTCTTAATGCTAGTAGATGGGATACATGGTTAGTTGTCATGGATGGTGCCTATACGAGATTCATAATATAGTTGAATCGTTATGTTCTGTCTTGTCATTTAAAAAAATGGCCTTGATGTGCGTCATGTGTTTTCATGTTACCTATGTGGGTTAATGTTTATGCAAACATATTGTGTGTTGTACATTGTCCTAAGTGATCTCCTACAATGTTGTGTAAACTTCAATGTAAGTCAAAAAATATTTCAAGATTTTTTATTGTTGTATTTGTGTACGTTAAATGTGGGCATTACATGACTTGTGAATATTATAAGAATTAAAAATAGAATACACAAAAATGTGAAATTTAATAAAACCCTAACCTATTAGGATCAACCTAAAAGTGACATTAATACTAAAGGAAAAATATGATGAAAGAAAGAAGTAAATTGAAATGACTAAGTTGTTCGTTCTTAATTTCTTAATTCATATTTTTATTTGGATTCACTGTGGGTAGATTGAAAATGGGCAAAGTGGGTTCACCACTAATATTTTTCTTCTAAAACACTTGACGAGACCCAAGAACAACCTAGGGTTAACTAGAAAATTTATGGAATAATTTTTTTTTAAAAGCGTGCCCACAAAAGGTTTTGAAAACCATGATTACTTCATTAACGTTTCTAGGCAATTATATTTAATAGATAAAATTTTCCCATTATAATAAATATTAAACCCACATTAAAATCTAATGAGTATAATTAGTCCAAGCATGATTAAATTTTCTCTAAGTGTTAATTTAATAAACAATTAAATTCCTACTATAGTTAAATATTCCATATTTAAATTTAGAGGGTTAAAGGGGCCAAAATAAATAAATACCCAAGGTATTTAATTCCACAAGGTTTAAACAATTAACAAGGTCCCAATTTTACATGGGGTTAGAATAAACATTCCCTTACCCCATAAAGTGGCCCCTTAAAAGTCAGCTCATGTTTTTGAAATTAAAAATTAAAATTAAAATGGTAATTTCTACTAACCCACTCTCCACCTAATTTTGTAGGGATGAATCTCATCCCTTGGATGGATTCAATTGGGACCCTTGATGAGGAAAAAGGGTAACTAACCCTAACGCATCCTTACGAAATCTTATTTCTCATTTCATTTGATTCATTATTTTCTCTTTGTTTTGCATGTTGTTGGAGGAGGATGGGAAGCCATTGAGGCCATTTCAAGCTCTTCAAGTGGCCTACATATTTAATTATTTACCTATTTTTTTCACACCCTCTCTTATGGTTTTAAAGACAATAGATTTATTTATTTAACTTGAAATTCTTTGATTTGCCCAAATATGTTTGTGGGTTTTTTCCCATTTTATTTAAATAGTTACATTAGATCAATACTTTCATTTTGAATAAGTATAAATACATATGTATGTATATATGCTTTTATATACTTGTGTTTATATGTATTTATTTTAGGTAATTATACATTATTTATTTACTTTTTTAAATAAAGATGGATTAATATAAGCAGAATATACATATATATGGCCATGGATTTCAACGTATATGCAGCCATCATCAAAAAAAGTGTGCGCAGGTTTTATTATAGCAGGTTGGTCGCAATACATGGGGGTTAGAGTCTTTGGGGGGAGGAGAGGGTATTTCCCAACCCCCACCCCATTTAATATTAAATGGGGTGGGGTTGGGGTCACTAACCACTCCCCACTCCATATTCAATTACATACCACAATGTGGCCGCAAAGACAAAGGGTTTTAAAATTTATACAAACAACCTTTAAATTCCTACCTTGATCTAATATGAATACATACTTTCATATATATATATATATATATATATACCATTATTTTTTATATTTTGTAATAATAATATTATAACATTAGTAATAAATATAATAATAATAATAATATTATTATTATTATTATTATTATTATTATTATTATAATGCTTAAGTAATTAGTAATATAAAAATTAGTAAAACTAATGGATGTTTTTGGCACTTTAATGTTACAATACATTAGTTTTAACATTATTATCAAAGTAGTAAGATTTATATAGTCATTAGGGTCATCAAATTTTAGTTCTAAATTTAAAATGTCTTTATAAAAATTGGGTAGTATTTTTTTTTATAAGAGGCATGAGAAGAATAGCAACTCAAAATTTACTTATTGTTATATTAAGATTATAATGGGTTTATGAGAAAAGTTACAATATCTTAATATTAATTCTACATAATCCAAGAGGCTAAAGCCTAAGTTGTAAATGGGTAGTTTCTTCTCTCCACTATATTTAGGAATTTAGCTATTTTATTGACTAATGAAAGACAATTTAACATTTAAGCTCTTCCATCCACTTGGATAAAATTTAACTTTCTTTCAACTACTATAAGAGAATAACAAATGTAACTTTTCACAACTTAATCAATTTCATGGAATACAAGGAAGTAACCATCCCTTTTCTTTTCAAACTACTAATTTCCAACCATTCACACCAACAATTATAACCAAGCTTTTCAATAAATCTTAAGATGAGAGCTACTAACTTTCCAATAGTTTTTTTTTAACAAGAACAACATACTTTTATCATCCAAACTTGCTTCACTAAAGAGTCTTTCCTTTCCACATACATCACAACTATGATAATAAAATCAATACAAATTTCCTTCAAAATATTAATACAACATCTTCCACTTAAAGTGGGAAAAATGACAAAAATGAAAGCTAAAAGGAATACAATATTACAAGTCTTCCACCCTAAGTGGGAATAACAAGAAGGTTTTCTCACAAGGAAATATTTCTTGAGGACACCAACAAATCTCCATGCTTCACATCACCAACAAGACTCCACCATGCTTCATTTTATCACAACAAAAATGGGGGAGATGCAACACTCTCCACCCAACTAAGAATTCCAATGAGGAGGAGAAGCCATCCTCCTCATTAGCCCTCGAGCCCCAACCACATTGCAATGGGAGGTGATTAAAACACATGGCAACAACAAGCTTATACATTACAAACCAAGTATTTCACAACCATTCCAAATGCACATTCAACTCAAACTATAAACACAAGAAGGAATAAGAATAAAACAAACAAGGCTTAAAATGAAAGCCAAAGGATCATGAACCTATGGGGAGGCCACTTATGTCTCCTATTGGGAAATGAGTACCCACCTTAAAACCTCCAATGTATATATAAAATCCCCTACATACTCTTATGCCTCCCTCAAGTACCTCTTATGCCTCCCTCATACTCTTATGCCTCCCTCATACTCTTATGAACAAGTAGGTAAAAATGCAAGCATTCCTTGTCCAAGGTGGGGCACCCAACTCAAACTCCCTCCAAAATATGAAATAACTCTTATGCCTCCCTACATGAATTCTCCCCATAGTCCCTCCTACACCACAATTAGGAAATCTACCCAAGCACCCAAAAAGCATTCCAAACACTCAAAATAATCATGCACACATACACAAAATAAAGGAAAACATAAGCAAGAGTAAAGCTCCTACCTTTCCATAGTAGATCTTGTTCCAAGAGTCAATCTCCAAGATCCTTCAAACCCAAGAAATCACCAACAATATCCCAAAAAGACCATAAGCTCTCCAAAATCCTCTAACTCCAAGAAATGTAAGAGCAAAAAAGAATGAAGTAACCCCCAAACAAGCAAAAGAACTTGAATAAATAGAAAAGGGAGAGAGGAGGATGATGTGGCTCCAAGTAGGATGCCACCTCATTTCCTCTCCACTCCACATCACCCTAGTCAACCCCATACTCCAAATCACAATTAATAAGTGGTTGAAGAAATGACATTTTACTTACACACACAATCTAAGCCCACACCCCTTAAGGACTAAAATAAATACATGTAAGAAAGTGCAATAAAAACTTACAATTTGTCTTCCCAAAACACATAATGGGGTCTAATTTTGACCCCCAACCCATAGGTATGGTTGGTATAGTAATTTAAGAGGTGTGGGACAAGTTTAACTTGTCCCACAAGCCTCCAAAATTTTCCCTTAAGGAAAAATCCGAATTTCAAAGGAGAGGTGGAGTGTACAACACTCAAGATCTTAAGCACTCAACTTAAACACATAAACCAAAGAGCTATCAAATCCAATAAATGAATTATTTTGACCCATTCTTAATTAATTTACTAATCTAGACATAAATCAAGTGATTAACAAAAGGGGAATACATCACTAAAATATCACATACAAAAATTAAATAAAGGAAACTAAATGAAAGAAAACACATAACCCCATCGTACAATTGGAGCTGATTTCCCCCATGAACCCCCTAACAACAATTCAAACACATACACATAACAAAATACATGTTTCCATGGTGACCCTTGTTGAATTCATCTAGAATTCCAATGTGGTTGGTCTCCAATCCCCGATGTTTATTGTGACATGTTTACTCTAAAACACATAACACCTCTTTTGGCCTCGTGGCCGCATAAAAACACTCAAAATAAATATACAATAAATCCACAATCATCTATATATAAATCCACAATCATCTATATGAATCAAAACATCATCTAGGCAAGTAACGATATCATTCACAATTTCTAACAACATCTCAATTTTACATTTCATCAATATCCATATGATCATAAGATTAGTTCAATTGTCTAGGTCTACTCAATATGAAGAAATATCGCATGTCAAAATATATATATATATAAAACCATGTCAACAACATATCAACATCAATATAAAATGTCTCTAATAATCCACACGCATCATGTATGAATCAAAATCAACAACAATCTAGTATCTCTAACATCTAACATCATGTTAAATCAAAAGCTACAATAATATCCATAAGTATAGTCGACAATATCGAAATCAATAACAAAAGGTGTCAAAGGGAAGTGGGCACTACATCCCCCTCCCCTTAGACTCAACTTCCTCTTGGAAGTCACTAGAACAGGTGTGGAAACTAACTCATAGCAATGTAGAATCCTCCCATGTAGTCGCAGTCTCTTCATATATGTTCCAAGAGAATCAAACATGGTCAATATCTCTACCTCAAGCCCAGGTCCTATGCTCTAAAATGTGGATGAGCTCCACCATCACCTACCCCTCATCCTCCACCTACAAGGACATCCAATCTAGTACATGAGAAGGGTCTGTAATATATCTCCTAAGTACATAAACATGAAACACATTGTGGATGTGAGACAAGCTGGTGGCAATGCTAGATAAGCCAAAGGATCGATATGCTCCAAGATCCCAAAGGGACCCAAAACCTAGGAGTTAGCTTAGAGCATTTTTCATAACAATAGGGCTCTTATGTGGTCTAACACAAAGGAACATCTTCATGCCCACCTCAAAACAACGATCTGTCCTATGTTAATCTACATACTTCTTCTATGTTCCGAGCCTCTTGCAATCTCTACCCGATCATAACAACCTACTACTCCACGTCCGTAGAATAACTAGCTTGACCCAAGAGAAATCTTGTCCTCTAACCTGTCTCAACTAAGAGGTGTCCTACACTCTCTGTCATAAAGTTCCTGAAAATGAGTCATGCATATGGAACTCTAAAAACTATTATTGTAGGAGAACTCCACCAAGTACAGGTACTCCTCCCATCTCGACTGATGATCCATAACATACATTTGAAGCATGTCCTCTAATATTTGATTCACCCACTCATTCTTTCCATCTATCTCAGGGTGATACGTTGTACTGAAAATTGATCTTCATCCCGAGAGCATGTTGTATGGTAGTCTAGAAGTGGGAAGTGTACAAAGGATCGCGGTCACAAATGATCTTCCGCAGAATCTCATACAACCTGATGATCTCATCAAGATATACCCGTGCCACTTCACTAGCTATATATGTGGTCTTCACCGGAGAAAAATGAGCCATTTTATTTAATTTATCCATCGTGACCATGATGGCGTCATGGTGGTATCTCAACGTCGTAGCCCAACAATGAAGTCCATGGAAATGGTGTCCCACTTCCACTCCAATATAGCGTGAGGAAAGAGAAGGCCAACTAGATGTTGATGCTTGGCCTTCACCTTCTAACACTCTAAACAGTGTGACACAAATTGAGCCACATCTCTCTGAAGTCCCCTCTAATGGTACAATTGTCTCAAGGTGGTGTGCATCTTCTTCACCCCAGGATGGGCTGAATAATGTGCATGATGAGCCTCTATCAAAATGTCTTTCCTCAAGCCTCCATCTCTAGGAACATAAATCTAGCCTTTGTGCCTAAGAATTCCATTTTTTTCTAATGATAATCCATCAAACTTCCCCTTAAGGGGTCTCTGAGACTCAATCTATGCTCTAGCTGCAAGGTAGAAGTTGTCGTGAGGAAGCTGTTGCTATAAAATCTTGCTCTACAAATCTATACCCACTAAAGTAAGCATAACCACATGTCTCCATCTACTCATGGTGTCTGCAACCACATTCTCCTTCCCCTTCACATGCTCTATCTCCATGTCATACTCACAAAGTAACTCCATCCAACGCCATTAACAAGTGTTGAGATTGGGTTGCGTGAAGAGGTGGCGAAGACTCAAGTGATCAGTCGTGAGTGTAAATCTCGGCCAAGGAGGAAGTGTCTCCATCAAACTAAGGTGTGAACAACTGCCACAAGCTCAAGATCATGAATCGGATAATTGATCTCATAATCCTTGAGTTTTCTAGACTCAAAAGCAACTACTCTTCCCTCTTGCATCAACACACCTCCAAGTCTTGGCAAGGAAGTGTCTGTGCAAACGAAGAACTCACCCTAAGGATCTGGCACTGTAAGAATAGGCACTTTCGTGAGACATCCTTTTAGTTTCCTAAAGGCCTACTCACATTTGTCTAACCATACAAACTTCTTCCCTTTCCACTGAAGGGAAGTGATGGGGTGTGTAACCCGAGATAAGTCCTGAACAAATATCCTATAATATCCTATTAAACCCATGAAGTTGCGCACCTTTGTCACACTAGTGGGTGTTGGTCAATCCATAATAGCTCAAATCTTGGAAGGATCGACTGCGATACCTTCCCCAAAATGATGTGGCCCAAATACTACACCTCTATCTAAAAGAACGCACACTTCTCCAGGTTCCCATAAAGATGTTGCTCACGAAGACATTGAAGAACCTAGTGAAGGTGCTCCTCATGCTCCTCACGCGTACGTGAGTAAATCAGAATGTTGTTCAAGGAAAATGAGCATGAAGTGATCCAAGAATGTCCTGAACACCCCATTCATCAAGCTCATGAACACTACGTGGGGCATTCATCAAACCAAAAGGCACTACTGTGAACTCATAGTGGCCATATCTCGTGATTTTAAGATGGTCTTATGAATATGTTCCTCCAATCCTCAACCGATGATAACTTGACTTAATATCTATCTTGAGAAAATTATGTCCCCTTCATCTAATCAAATAAATCATCAATGCGTGGAAGGGGTAACGATTCTTGATCATTACTTTGTTCAGCTTGGTGGTAATCAATACACAACCGCAGAGATCCATCCTTCTTCTTTACAAAAATCACCGGTGCACGCCCCAGGGATATACTAGGATGGATTAGGCATTTCTTCATAAGGCCCTCAAGCTACAACTTGAGCTCATAGAGCTTAGGGGTAGTCATTCGATAAGGTGCTCGTGAGATAGGCTCTACTCCCGGAACCAATCTATGTGAAAATCTATCTCATGTGGGGGTGGTAACCTTGATAGCTCCTCGAAAGACATCAAAAACTCTCTCAAGATGTGATGGTCATCAAGGGATGGCCCACTAGACTCATCCTTTGATCTGTCACTAACTGTAATAGCATACATCTGACAACCTTGTCACACACACCGCTTAAGCTACATAGCGAAGATGGTGTGAATAGAAATGGGCCTCCTAACTCCCTACTATCACTGACTCAACTCCTAGATCATCTGTACATGATATAGTCTTATGGTAACAATCCACTCGGCTCTATGTGCAGACAACCAGTCCATGCCCAAGATGACTCCATAAGAACCCAAAAGAAGGATGTGAAGATCCGAGGTAGTGGTGAAGGGTCCCAAATCCACTACACACTCCTTAACTAAGGAGTCTACAAAAATTTTGGCTCCAGAATCCATTTCAATGTCCCAACTAAGACCCTGCCTAATTGCCACTAGCCTGCAATGCTCTACTAAGGATGGTGCAATAAAATAATCTGATGAACCAGAATCAAACAAAATGGAGGTAGGAATACCACCAATGCTACATGTCGTCTCTATGATGGTACTCTGGTGCTCACCTGGCGGTTCTCAACCACTGCATAAATCCGATGGTTACCCCCATGTCACCAATAGTAGGCTCTAAATTTTGCATCTTACCATTGTTACTAGGGTTCTTTGGGCACTCTCTCTAATGATGTCCAACAACGCCACAACCATAACAATTCTTGGTCCTTTCCAATGAGATGTAGCTTCAATCGTACTTCTAGAGGTCTGTGTTGTGGATTATGATGATCCAGTTATGGACTGTTGAGGTCTCTGTTGACGAGATCCTACTGACTGAGCTCTCGGTGCACCCTGTGTCCTAATGGGACCCCTAGGAGGAGGCCCATACTCCATCCTCTCTGTGCGTCGAACCTTTGAGTATGCCTAAATGGTGGACGATTATGTCTATTACTACTGCTTTGAGGTGGCTGTTGTGGTGGTTCGAAAGAAGATTGTACTGAACCCTACCACCACGAGGAGGAGGAGGCTGACCCCCTCGATCTGTTATCCTATCTACTAGATGCGGCTCTGAACTCTTTCCCTGGCCTGTTGCATCTTTCCTCGTGTCTCCTTTATAATATAATCCTTATCCACGACCTCTCATCTAAGGTCTCCAAGCAGTGAATGTGCACCGTACCACCCAAATCCAAATTTAGGCCCCTGATGAACCTATGAATCTATACCTTCTCATCCTACATATAGTCGACATACTAGAGTAGGTCCAAAAATTGACTCTCATACTCAGCTACAATCATAGATTCCTAACGGAGGTCATGGAACTTGTCTATCCACTATTGAATAAACCTCTGGGATAAGTACCTACTCCTGAACCACTCCTCAAAGAGCTCCCAGGTAACCATCTCTAAATCAACGTGGAGCTTCTACTCCTCAGTCCTCCACCAGACACCTGCTCCATCCCTCAGAAGATGGATCGCAACACGAGATTTCGTGTTGCTAGTACAAGGGCAGAGCTTGAAGCACCCACTCAAGCTCACCAACCAGGCCTCTTCCTAAAATCCACCTGTATCTCCAAAATAGTGAGATGGTCGTAGCTTCAGGATCTCCCTGATATGGTCTGTAGTTATTGACTGGTGACCCCTAGGCCTCTCTGCATGCTCATCTCTAGGTCTAGGGCTCGAGACCTATCCTGTGTCCTGAAATCATGTCTCCCTGTCCCCTCTCGGTGACTCTTCTCTGGCTGACTCCACGCAGGATTTCTCTTCCCTTATGCTCCTCGCTATGTCGAGGGAGATGCACTGAGCCTCAATGGATGGCTCCCTATCATGTCTAGCTGATCGTCCTCCTAAGGACCCTCTCGTATAGTGGTATTGACGTCTTGAAGCGTCTGTAAAATCTGGGGTAGAATGGCCGCTACGGCTGCTCTGGAGGTGGTAAGTTTAGTTCTATGTGAAAGGACCCCTCATCTGATATGTGCCTCCTGCATAGACCAAGGTGAGAGTTAGTTCATCATTCTAGGTTTTATTCCAATTTTCTATGTTTACTAAAATATACAATTTTTCAGACAAGTTTTTTCTAGGTTTAGTATTGTGTTAGGTTTAATATTGTACTAGGTTCAATGTTTGTGTCTCATGTTTTCCTGTGTGCCCAAGGGTCCAAGATTTGATCCCACGGCTCTGATACTAGTGTAACACCACTAAAACGCCCGCACAAACCCAACAACAACCTAGGGTTAACTAGAAAAATTATGGAATAATTTTTTTTTAAAAAATCATGCCCACAAAAGGTTTCAAAACCACGATTGCTTCATTAACGTTTCTAGGCAATTATATTCAATGGATAAATTTTTCCATTATAATAAATATTAAACCCACCTTAAAATCTAATGAGTATAATTAGTCCAAGCATGGTTAAATTCTCTCTAAGTGTTAATTTAATAAACAATTAAATTCCTACTATAGTTAAATATTCCATATTTAAATTTAGAGGGTTAAAGGGGCCAAAATAAATAAATACCCAAGGTATTTAATTCCATAAGGTTTAAATAATTAACAAGGTCCCCATTTTACATGGGGTTAGAATAAACATTCCCTTACCCCATAAAGTGACCCCTTAAAAGTCAACTCATATTTTTGAAATTAAAACATTTAAATTAAAATGATAATTTCCACTCACCCACTCTCCACCTACTTTTGTAGGGATGAATCTCATCCCTTGGATGGATTCAATTGGACCCTTGATGAGGAAAAAGGGCAACTAACCCTAAGGCATCCTTATGAAAGCTTCTTTCTCATTTCATTTGATTCATTATTTTCTCTTTGTTTTGCAGGTTGTTGGAGGAGGAAGGGAAGCCATTGGAGGCCATTTCAAGCTCTTGGAAGTGGCCTACATGTTTTATTATTTACCTATTTTGTTCACACCCTCTCCTAGGGTTTTAAAGGCATTAGATTTATTTATTTAACTTAGATTTATTTGATTTGCCCAAATGGGCTTGTGGGTTTTTGCCCATTTTATTTAAATAGTTACATTAGATCAATACTTTCATTTTGAGAAAGTATATATACATATGTATGTATATATGCTTTTATATACTTGTGTATATATGTATTTATTTTAGGTAATCATTCATTATTTATTTATTTTTTTAAATAAAGATGGGTTAAAAACTTGAATCCAAAATATATATATATATATATATATATATATATATATATATATATATATATATATATATATATATATATATATATATGGCCACAATTTCAACGTATATGTAGGCCGCATCAAAAAAAAGTACGGAGGTTTTATTATATTATAAGTGGTCACAATACATGGGGGTTAGAGTCTTTGGGGGGGGAGGGGTGCCACCCCAACCCCACCCCATTTAATATTAAATGGGGTGGAGCTTGGGGTCGCCAACCCTCCCCACCCCATATCCAATTACATACCACAATGTGGCCACAACCCAAAGGGCTTTAAAATTTATACAAACAACCTTTAAGTTCCTACCTTGATCTAATACAAATACATACTTATATATGTATGTATGTATGTATGTATGTATGTATATACATACATATATATATATATACATATATACCACCATTATTTTTTATATTTTGTAATAATAATATTATAACATTATTAATAAATATAATAATATTTTGTTATTGTTGTATAATAATAATGCTTAAGTAATTAGTAATATAAAAATTAGTAAAACTAATGGATGTTATCGGAACTTTAATGTTACAATACATTAGTTTTAACATTATTATCAAAGTAGTAAGATTTATATAGTTATTAGGGTCATCAAATTTTAGTTCTAAATTTAAAATGCCTTTATAAAAATTGGGTAGTATTTTTTTTTATAAGAGGCATGAGAAGAATAGCAACTAAAATTTTACTTATTGCTATATTAAGATTATAATGGGTTTATGAGAAAAGTTACAATATCTTAATATTAATTCTACATAATCCAAGAGGCTAAAGCCTAAGTTGTAAATGGGTAGTTTCTTCTCTCCACTAGATTTAGGAATTTAGCTATTTGATTGACCAATGAAAGACAATTTAACATTTAAGCTCTTCCATCCACTTGGATAAAATTTAACTTTCTTTCAACTACTATAAGAAAATAACAAATGTAACTTTTCACAACTTAATCAATTTCATGGAATACAAGGAAGTAACCATCCCTTTTCTTTTCAAACTACTAATTTCCAACCATTCACACCAACAATTATAACCAAGTTTTTCAATAAATCTTAAGATGAGAGCTACTAACTTTCCAATAGTTTTTTTTTCAACAAGAACATACTTTTTTTTACTATCCAAACTTGCATCACTAAAGAGTATTTCCTTTCCACATACATCACAACTATGATAATAAAATCAATACAACTTTCCTTTAAAATATTAATACAACACCTTCCACTTAAAGTGGGAAAAATTACAAAAATGAAATCTAAAAGAAATACAATACTACAAGTCTTCCACCCTAAGTGGGAATAACAAGAAGGTTTTCTCACAACGAAATATTTCTTGAGGACACCAACAAAGCTCCATGCTTCACATCACCAACAAGAGAGATCCACCATGTTTCATTTGATCACAACAAAAGGGGGTAGGGGCAAAACTCTCCACCCAAACTAAGAATTCCAATGAGGAGGAGAAGCCATCCTCCTCATTGGCCCCCGAGCCCCAACCACATTACAATGAGAGGTGATTCCAACACATGGAAACAACAAGCTTCCACATCACAAACCAAGTATTTCACAACCATTCCAAATGCACATTCAACTCAAACTACAAACACAAGAAGGAATAACAACAAAACAAACAAGGCTTAAAATTAAATCCAAAGGAGCATGAACCTATGGGGAGGTCACTTATGTCTCCCAATGGGAAATGGGTACTGTCGACACTAAAATTTTCCTCCGTAATTTCTATTTCATTAATGTATGTATTAGGAATAGGATGTTGTTAAGTGTAATTAGTAGTAGCGTCCGATGGAAGATAACGGCGCCAGTACGGTGCCGCCAATAATGTAGAGTACGGTAACAGTCAAAGTACAATAGGAATATTGTAAAAAGTAAATATTTGTTGTAAGTGGTCCAATAATGTTAAAATGTCAAAGTTGGGATAAGTAGAGAAGTAGGGTCTACATGATTAGGAATTAGAAATATTATATTTGTAATAAGGACAAAGAGTGATGTTATAAATATTTTGTGTATTTTATTTGTGGAGAAGTCTAAAAAGGTGGAACCCATGTGAGATGATAAGGTTTATCTTATCTTAGAAGATAAGCCTACATGTAAAGGCAAGAGTTTAGGCATGAAATATGATTGGCCGGAAGAGATTTCCTATCCTATCTTAGAGATAAGATGGATAAGCCTAAATTCCTATAAATAAAGAGGCCACCCCCCTCATTTAGCATATAGAAGGAAGTAGTGAGAAATATTGTATGAGTAAGTGTGTAAAGGAAGCCATCATTTTGAAGGTGTGTTAAAGAAGCCATTAAGAAGTGTAATTGTGAAGTTTCTCCCATAGTTATTGTTGGAAGGCAAGTGAAGTCAGTAACACTTGAAGTACCTCATGGGTGAGATTGTAACAATTTCATGTTGATATTATAATTTACACTTATATTTCAGATTTATCATCATTCCTTCTTATCATAGTCTATGGTATTCTTGTGTTATGTTTGTTGTTGTGTTTCCAGATTCCATCCACCAAACTAAAAGTTGTGCATTAGTAAATAATCATAGCACGAGGAGTTCCTGGTGAAGAATTATCATAGTGCCAGATTGGTGATAACAGGCCCACCTTAAAAACCTCCAATGTATATCTCAAATCCCCTACATAATTTTATGCCTCCCTCAAGTACCTCTTTTGCCTCCCACATACTCTTATGTATCCCTCATACAAGAACAAGTAGGAAAATGCAAGCATTCCTTGTCCAAGGTGGGGCACCCAACCCAAACTCCCTCCAAAACATGAAATAACTCTTATGTCTCCCTACATGAATTATCTCCATAGTCCCCTCCTACACCACACTTAGGAAATCTACCCAACCACCAAAAAAGCATTCCAAACACTCACAAAAAAAAAAGCACACAAGCACAAAATAAAGGAAAGACATAAGCAAGAGTAAAGTTCCTACCTTTCCATAGTATAGCTTGTTCCAAGATTCAATCTCCAAGCTTCTTCAAACTCAAGAAATCACCAACAAGCTCCCACAAAGACCAAAAGCTCTCCAAAATCCTCTAACTCCAATAAATGCAAGAGCACAAAAGAATGAAGTAACCCCCAAACAAGCAAAAGAACTTGAATAAATAGAAAAGAGAGAGATGAGGAGGATGTGGCTCCAAGTAGGATGCCACCTTATTTCCTCTCCACTCCACATCACCCTAGTCAACTCCATACTCTAAAGTACAATTATTAATTGGTCAAGAAACGACATTTTACTTACACACACAATCTAAGCCCACACCCCTTAAGGACTAAAATAAATACATGTAATAAAGTGCAATAAAAACATTTGTCTTCCCAAAACACATAATGGGGTCTCATTTTGACCCCCCAACCCATGGGTAGGGTTGGTATAGCAATTTAAGAGGTGTGGGACAAGTTTAACTTGTCCCATTAAGCCTCATAAATTTTCCCTTAAGGAAAAATCCGAATTTCAAAGTGTAGTGCCCACTTCTCTTTGACACTTTTTGATACTCGATCTTGATACTATTGATTAAATTATGGAAATTATTATGGTTTTGATTTAGTATGATGTTAGATGTTGACCATGGATTATTGTTGATCATGATTTATTTATGATGCATGATGATTATTAGAGACACTTCATATGTGGATGAAGATATACTATTTGACATGGATATATTATGAATGTTGTTCGGACATGTGATTTTTGGATATTATGAGTAGACCTAGAAAATGGACATTATATGATGATGATATAGTTGTTGAATCACACCTTCTATTGCATTGTGGTTGGGGCTCGGGGGCCAATGAAGAAGGATAGATTCTCCTTTTCATTAGATGTCTTGGTTGAGTAGAGAGTGTTTCCTTTCCCCTGCCTTTGTTGTGATCCAAAAGGAGAAATTTATGTTGTTGATCTAGAGTAGAGGAGAAAGACAAGATGACAGCTCCTTGTGTGAAATGAAATCTCATCAGAACCTTTCCCACTTTGAAGTGGATGAATTTGTAAATGTTTTGAAATGGAAATATGTTGTATGGATTATGAAATTTGTAAAGTGAAATGAAAAAGAGATAGACTCTGTTTTTGCTTTGAAAGAATGTGAAAGATATATATACTCTATTCTGTTCATTTGAAAGAAAGAAACTAAAGAATGTAAAGTTGTATATTTGAAATCAATAAAATATTGCACTACCTTTATCAATTTACATTGTTGTATTGAAATTGATCATCAAATTGTGATTTGAAATCTCTATTTGGAAAATTGAAATGAGGAATACGTATGAAGGAAATATATGTAACTTTGTTCTTTTGAAATATGTTAAAATTGGAAATTAGACTTTGCATTTTAGCTATTAAATGGTTTGTTTAAATCAACTAAATGTATTAGACTAGAAGGGAAGTGAATTTTCCATACTTGGAAGATGGAAAATGATAAACAGATCCTATAGAAATTGACCTTTGTTTTGATTTTTAAACTGCAAATACTTCCTCTAAAATGCACAGTTTGAACCTACAAACAATAAATAACATTGAAACTTTAAAATATAACATGTTATGATATAAATAAACTCAATTGGACTAAAACACTTAAGGAAAAATCCTTCAAACATTGCAAAAATCAGCCCAAACTTTTCATAGTTATTTTATTGTATGAAGTTGTAAAAATTCGAATTGGAAATCAATCAAGAAAAATTACCTTCCAAATGCATCCTAAATTCTTCTTAGAACATTTTCCCATGTCCATTTTGACATGTTAAAAGTGAATGAATGACAAAATTGAACAAAATTTATAAGTTAAAATTTACCAGTCTGCTTTCTGTTAGAACTTACGTAACGTTTTCATGAATTTTACCTCTTAAACTTCATCAAAATCCAAAACTAATGTTTCCTGTGCAAAGAGGGCATCGAGAGCTTTCCATAAAGTCCTCGTTTTCCCAAAACTAAGCTCTCTATCAAAAGTTATGGCCCTTTGAAATTTCTACTTCAATTCGGCCTTAAAAAAAATCTAATGGTTAAAAATTTAAATTTTAACTTTGGAAAAATTTCCCTAAAGTTCCCCACGGCCCCACCATCCCGCATCCAATCGGGTACTTCCATGTGGTATAGCGAAGGGGCGAACTTTTCTAACTTAACCTTTTTACGAAAATAGTTTTGTAAAAATTTATATATTTCCCTTAGCCCCGCCAACCCGCAGCCAATCGGGTGCTACCACGTGGCTCAACGGAGGTACGGGAGGATTTTGGAACTTAACATTTTAATTCTAACATTGGAAAAATTTCTTAAATTTCTCTACGGCCCCGCATCCCCGCCTTGCTTTGGAAAAGTTATTTTCATGACGCGCGTGCCCCGTGCATGCAACTTAACCTTTTTACCTTTTTGGGCAACATTTCTTAAGTTTCCCCCTTTCCTCGCCACCCGCGATCAATGGAAGGCTGACACATGGCAGCCTTAGGTGTCAGCGGAGGTGCACAATGTTTTAATACTTTGAACTTTGTACCCTTAAAATCTTAAAGTCGAAAATCTCTCTCGACGGCCCGACTTCCCGCCAGAGCTCTCTCAAGCCAACACATGTCCTCTTCAGGCCCGCGGGTGCACGGAGGAAAATCATGATTTTTCCTCGAAAAGGGAAAAAAACACCAAAACTCTTCCCCGCTCCGCCGACCCGCGTAAGGGAAAATTTTCTCCCCTAGGCCCGTAGGCTCACCCTTGAGAAAAATTTCCTCCCAAGGTCCGTCGGCCCATAACTTGAGTTTTATAAGGAGTTAGGAGGACTTCTTTAAATCAATGGAAAGGTGAGGAAATTTCCTATCCAACGGGATTAGTTTAGGAAAATTTTAAATGCATTAAGTGTTATAAAAACCAAGTTGAAACTTTAATCCTGTTAGAGAGTGGGTATGGTGAAGATTTACCCTCTGAACCTATTTGAATCTTTAACCGAGTTCTGGGAGTGGGTAAGTAAGAATTTACTCTGGTGATTTTAAATATGTATTCTTTTCCCCACTGTAATTAAACCCTACGCTTGTCTTAGATCTTGTGGAATTAAATACCTTGGGTATTTAATTGTTTTGGTCCCTTAACCCTAAAATTTTAATCAAAGAATATTTAGGTATAATGTCAATGTAATCGGTGATTAGATTAATCCCTAAGGAGATTTGAGCTAGGAGTGGACTTATTACACTTGTTGCCTTATAATGTGGAGGTAGTAATTATTATAATGGGAAAAGTTATCAGTTGAATTTAATTGTCCTTGAGACTCTGGTTGTTAACACCTTTAAAAAAAATCATTCCATAATTTTTTCTTAACTAATCCTAGGTTGTTCTTAGGTCTCAAGTGGGTTGTTTTAACGGGTGTTACACTTGGTATCAGAGCAGTGGTTCAAAAGCTTGTACCATTGGGCACACTAGAAAACTTGAGACATAAACTTTAAAACTTAGCACACTTTTAAATCTAGAAAACAACTTAGTTTAGAAATTGTATATTTTAGTAAACATGGAAATTGAATAAAACTTAAAAAATGAACTAACTCTCACCTTGGTCTGTGCAGGAGGTGTAGATGAGACGAGGGGACTTTTCACATAGACCTAGACTTACCACCACCAGATCATGTTGTAGCAGCCATCCTACCCCAGATTTTGTAGACTCTTCAGGATGTTAATGCCACTCTACGCGGAGGATCAGTAGGAGGACATGCAACCAGACATGACAGAGTCCCTTCCATTGAGGGTCGCATCTCCTCGACCCAGTGAGGAGCATGAAGGAGATAACTTTCATGTAAATTCAGCCGGGTAGAGTCACTACAAAGGGGACAGGGTGACCAAGTTTAAAATCATAAAGAGAGGTCTCGAGCCCTAGGCTTAGGGATGAGCATATAGAGAGGCCTAGAGGCCGTCAAACCACAGTTGCAGATCACATCAGGAAGATCTTAAAGCTTCACCATCACATTACTCAGGTGACACAGTGGATTTCAAGAAGAGGCCTGGCTAATGAGATTGAGTGGTTGCTTTAAACTTTGTCCTTGTTCTAGCAACATGAAAGCTCGTGTTGCGATCCATCTACTGAGGGATGGAGCTGGTGTCTGGTAGAAGACAAAGGAGCAGAAGCTCCATGTTGATTCTGAGATAGTTACTTGGGAGCTCTTTAAGGAGAATTTCAGAGTAGATATTTGTCACGAGGTTCATACAATAGAGGATCGATGAGTTCCATGACCTTTGATAGGCATCTCTCTCGGTGAGCAGAGTCTACGAGTAGGTTTTTAGATCTACTCCAGTATGTTGAGTACATGCAGGATGAGTAGGTGTGGATCCACAGGTTCATCCAGGGCCTGAATCTAGACATTGGAGGTGCAGTGTGGATCCATTGTCCACGACATTAGCTGAGGCCGTCGAGAAGGCCTACATAGCATAGGAGACTTGGGGGAAGACCCAGCAGGCTGGAGACCGAGTCTGGAGCCGCATACAAATGACAGATGCGGGATAGTAGATTAAGGGGGCCGGCCTCCTCCTCCTTGTGGTGGCCAGAGTTCTTCACAGTCATCATTTAGACCCCAACAACAAGCAGCAATAGCATCGTAGTCTCACCCACCTTATAGACCTCCATAGAGAGTTGATGCACAGAGAGGTTGGAGTATGGGGCCTCCTCCTAGGGGTCCCATCAAGACACAGTGGACCTAGAGCTCAGTCAGTGGGAGCTCACCAACAGAGGCCACAATGAAACCACCGTTGGATCATCAGGATCCATAACACAGACTTCCAGAGCACCTACTGGAGGTGCTACTCATTAGAGAGGATCAGGTGGTTGTTTTGGTTGTGGAGTTACAGGACATTTTTGGAGAGACTACCCTCATAACCCTAACAAGGGTAAGACACAGATCTCAGAGTTGATTGTTGGTGACATGGGACGTAGCCACAAGATTTATGCAGTGGTTGAGAACCACCAGGCTGAGCATCAGAGTACATTCATTGAGACTACATGTAGCATTGGGGGTATTCCTACCTCTATATTGTTTGATTCTGGTTCTTCTGACTCTTTCATTGCACGCATCTTTAGTAGAGTGATGCAGCTAGTGGCGATTAGGAAGGGTTTTTGTTGGGATGTTGAGATGGATTCTGGAGCCAATATCTCTATAGACTCCTTAGTTAAGGAGTGTGTAGTGGATTTGGGACCTTTCACCACTACCTCAGATCTCCTTATCCTTCCTTTGGGCTCGTATGGAGTCATTTTGGGTATGGATTGGTTATCTCGCACACAGGCCGGGATGGATTATTACCACAAGACTATATTTTGTGTAGATGATCCGGGAGTGGAGTCAGTAATTTCAGGGGTCAGGAGACCCGTTTCTAGTCACACCATCTCTGTTATACAGCTTAAGCAGTGTGTGTGATGGGGTTCTCGATGTATGCTATTACAGTTAATGACAAATTAGAGGATGGGTCTAGTGGACTATTGCTAGATGATCACCCCATTTTAAGAGAGTTTTCCCATGTCTTTCTCGAGGGAGCTACCAGGGTTACCACCCCCATGTGAGATTTATTTTCATATAGACCTGGTTTTGGGAGCAGAGCCTATCTCACAAGCACCTTATCGGATGACCACCCCAGAGCTCGTGAGCTCAAGTTGTAACTCTGAGGGCCTTTTGGAGAAAGGCCTTATCTATCCTAGTATATCCCCTCAAAGCACCAATGATCTTTGTGAAGAAGAAGGATGGATCCTTGTGGTTATGTATTGATTACCGCTAGCTAAACAAGGTAACAATCAATAATCATTATCCCCTTCCACGCATTGATAATTTATTTGATCAGATGAAGGGAGCCACTATTTTCTCTAAGATTGATCTTAAGTCAGGCTACCATTATCTGAGGATTTCGGAGGCAGACATTCATAAGACCACCTTCCGTACGAGATATGGCCACTATGAGTTCACATTGGTGACTTTTGGTTTGACTAATGCCCCGCGGTGTTTATGAGTTTGATGAATGGGGTATTCAGGACCTTCTTAGATCACTTTATGCTCATCTTCCTCAATGACATTTTGATTTACTTACGTACGTGTGAGGAACATGAGGGCACCTTCGCCAGTTCTTCAAAGTCTTCGAGTAGTAGCTTTACGGAACTTGGAGGAATGTGCATTATTTCGGATTGAAAGGTGCGATATTTGGGTCACATCATTTTTGGCGAAGGTATTGCCGTCAATCCTTCCAATATTAGAGCTATTATGGATTGGCCAAGCACCCACTACCGTGACCGAGGTGCGCAACTTCATAGGATTAGCAGTTACTTACTACTAGATATTTGTTCATGACTTCTCTCGGATTGCACACCCCATCACTTCCCTTCAGAGGAAAGGGAAGAAGTTTGTTTGGTCGATAGATGTGAGCAATCCTTTAGGACATCAAGGAGTGTCTCACTACAAAGACCTATCCTTGCAGACCGGATCCACATGGTGAGTTATTTGTTTTCACGGATGCTTCTTTAGCAAGGCTTGGAGGCGTGTTGATGCAGGGAGGGCGAGTTGTGGATTTTGATTCTCGCAAACTCAAATATTACGAGCTTAATTATCTAACTCGTGATCTTGATCTTGCGTAGTTGTGCATGCCTTAGTTTGATGGAGGAACTTTCTTCTTGGCAAGAGATTCACACTCAGGACAAATCACTTGAGTCTTCACCACCTCTTCACGCAACCCAATCTCAACACTCGTCAATGGCATTGGATGGAGTTGTTTTATGAGTATGATATGGAGATAGAGCATGTGAAGGGGAAGAAGAATGTGGTTGCAGACACTCTCATTATATGGAGACATGTGGTGATGGACACCTCAAGTGAGCACAGATTTGTGGAGTAGAATTCTTTAGCAACTTCCTCTTGACAACTTCTACATTACAATTCGAGTAGAGATCGAGTCTTAGAGACCCCTCGAGGGAATTTTGATGGTTTCTCATTAGAGGCAGATGGTCTTCTCAGGCATAGAGACTAGATTTATGTTCCCAAAGATGGAGGCTTGAGGCAGGACATCTTGGCAGAGGCACATCATGCACCCTATTCAGCCCATCCCGGGTGAAGAAGATGCATGCCACCTTGAGACAGTTGTATCATTGGAGAGGACTTTGTAGAGACGTGGCCCAGTTCATGTCATGATGTTTAGAGTGCCAGAGAGTTAAGGCCAAGCATCAACATCCAAATAGCCTTCTCTTTCCTCATGCTATACCGGAATGGAAGTGGGACACCATTTCCATGGATTTCATTATTGGGCTACCGATGTCGAGATATCACCATGATGCCATTATGGTCACGGTTGATAAATTGATAAAAGTGTCTCACTTTTCTCTCGGTGAAGACCACTTATACAAATAGAGAGTAGTGACACGGGTATATTTGGATGAGATTGTCAGGTTGCACGGGATTCCGCAGAAGATCATTAGTGGTCGCGATCCTTTGTATACTTCCCATTTTTTTACTACCATGTAGTATGCCCTTGGGACGAGAATCAACTTTAGCATAGCATATCACCCTGAGACAAACGGACAGATGAAGAGGGTGAATCATATTTGAGACGACATTCTCGGGATGTATGTGATGGATCAGCAGTCTAGATGGGAGGAGTACCTGTACTTGGTGGAGTTTTCCTACAATAATAGTTTCCAGAGTTCTATAGGCATGGCTCCTTTTCAAGCTTTGTATGGTAGAGAGTGCAGGACACCTCTTAGCTGGGACAAGCTATAGGACAGGGTTTCTCTTGGACCAACTTTGTTGCAGGATATGGAGCAGCAGGTGGTTTTTATCAGACAAAGACTATAGGAGGCATAGGACAGACAGAAGAAGTATGCAGATCAACATAGGACTAACCGTAGTTTTGATGTGAGCGTGAAGGTTTTCCTTCATGTTAGGCCACATAAGAGCCCTATCTATTATGGAAAAGGTTCTAAGTTAGCTCCTAGATTCGTTGGTCCTTTTGAGATCTTGGAGCGTATCGGCCCTTTGGCCTACCATCTAGCATTGCCACCTAGCTTGTCTCACGTACATGATGTGTTTCATGTTTCAGTTCTTAAGAGATATATTATAGATCCTTCTCATGTGTTGGATTGGACCTCATTGCGGAGTGCAGGATCGGGGGCGGTGTGATTGTAGAGCCCATTTGCATTATAGATCGAGAGGACCCCGGGCCTTTGAGGCAGAGAGATTGATCGAGTCTAGATGCAATGGGACAGATATGACAAGACCGCAGCCTACATGGGAGGATGCTACATTATTGCGGGTTCGCCTTCCACTTTTGTTTCATGACTTCAGGAGGAATTTGAGTCTAAGGGGAGGGGTATGTAGTGCCCACTTCCTTTCGACACCTTTGATACTTGATCTCGATCTCGTTGATTACATTATGGACATTATTATGGTTTTGATTTAGTATGATGTTAGATGTTGGACCATGGATTATTGTTGATCATGATTTATTTATGATGCATGATGATTATTAGAGACACTTCATATGTGGATGATGATATACTATTTGACATGGATATATTATGAATGTTGTTCGGACATGTGATTTTTGATATTGTGAGTAGACCTAGAAAATGGACATTATATGATGATGATATAGTTGTTGATATAAGTTGTAAGTGATATTGTTGATTGCCTTGATGTTGTTTTGATTCATATGTATAGATTATTTTGTGATTATATTTATATCATGTTGATGTTTTGATATGGCCATGAGGCCGAAGGAGGTATTTGTGTTATGCGGTTAAACTATCACAACAAACATCGGGGATTGAGACCAACCACATTGGAACTCTAGATGAATTCAACAAGGTCACCATGGCAACATGGTTTGTGTGTGTGTGTTGTTTTTATTAGGGATTCTCATGGGGGGGATTACCTTTGAATGTGACCAAGGGGCTTTATTTATTTATTAATGTAGTTTCTTTTATTAATGTTTACATGTGTTTATTTTGTGGTGCTTTTACCCCCTTTTTCTTTAGTTATTAAATGTTGTGTTAATATTGTGAATAATCATGTTGTTAAAGTAAACAAATCAATATGTCATAAGAAAGTAATTAGTGAAGTGGTTGGATTTTGTATTAAATGTTGTAAGTATGTGTAAGTGACTTTGTAAGTGATGTGTAAGTTTACTTCTGAGTGTGAAACACTCCACCTTCTTAGAAATTTGAATTTGTCCTTGGAGGCTTGTGGGACAAGTAAAACTTGTCTCATACCTCTTAATTTTATTTACCAACCATACCTATGGTTGGAGGGTTGAATTTAGACCTTCTTTATGCATTTTGATATGACTAATTGTAAGTTTTAATTGCACTCTTCTTACATTTTATTAAATTCAGTCCTTATGGGGTGTGGGCTTTTTGGAGTGTGTAAGTTTATTGTCATATTATTCACCCACCTCTTTATTGTGCATTGGAGAATGAATTTGACTTTTGTGTTGGAGTTGAGGATGTGTGATGTGGCATCCTACATGGATCCACCTCATCCTCTTCTCTTCCCTTTTCTATAAAATTAGAACTCCTTGCTTTGTTTTGGGTTGTTGAACATTTTGCATACTTCCTTTTGGGAGAATTTTTGCTGTGTGGAGCTCTTGCTTTTGGAAGGAGATTGGAGACCCTTGCATGCTTGTTGGTTGTTGATTTTGGACTGTATTTTGGCATTAGAAAGCTTGTTGTTTTGGAACTTAGACAACTCCTTCATGGAGAGGTAAGAGCTTGGCTCTTGAAATACTCTTTTTCTTTATGAATGTACATGTTATTGTGTGAATGTTTTAGCATGTTTGTGGGTTGTTTGGGTAGACTACCTAGGAATGGTGTAGGAGAAGGCTATGGGGAATCCATGTGGGGGGGCATAAGGGAATGCCAGTGGCATCATAATTCTTGTGGAGGGAGTTGGGATTGGGTTTCTACCTTGGAAAAGAAATGGCATTGCATTTCTTACTTTGTGGGGGCATAAGGAAAATTTTGGGGGGCATAAGGAGGGATTGTGGGGGGCATAAGGATATATGGGAGATGTTTTATATTGGTGGTTTGTTACAGGTGGATACCCAATTCCCATTGGGAGGCATAAGCAGCTTCCCCCATAGTTCCTTGCTCCTTTGGCTTGCTTGATGAAGCCTTAGTCTTGTTTTTATGTTTTAAATGTAGTTGTAAACTACGTTACTCATTTTGAATTGTATTTTTATTGTGAAATCTACATGTGTGTGTGTGGAAGTATGTTGCTGCCATGAGTTTAATCACACCTTATATTGCATTGTGGTTAGGGCTTTCTGGGGGCAATGAAGAAGGATGGATTCTCCTTTTCATTGGATGTCTTGGTTAGGTAGAGAGCGTTGTCTTTCCCCTACCTTTGTTATGATCTAAAAGGAGAAATTTATGTTGTTGTTCTAGAGCAGAGGAGAAAGACAGATGATAGTTCTTTGTGAAATGAAATCTCATTGTAACATTTCCCACTTTGTAGTTTATGAACTTGTAAATGTTTTGAAATGGAAAGATGTTGTATGGATTATGAAATTTGTAAAGTTAAATGAAAAAGAGATAGACTCCATTTTGGTTTGAAAGAATGTGAAAGATATATATACTCTGTTCTGTTCATTTGAAAGAATGAAATTAAAGAATGTAAAGTTGTATATTTGAAATCAATAAAATATTGCACTACCTTTATCAATTTACATTGTTGTATTGAAATTGATCATCAAATTGTGATTTGAAATCTCTGTTTGGAAAATTGAAATGAGGAATACGTATGAAGGAAAGATATGTAATTTTGGTCTTTTGAAATATGTTAAAATTGGAAATCAAACTTTGCATTTTAGCTATTAAATGGTTTGTTTAAATCACTTAAATGTATTAGACTAGAAGGGAAGTGAATTTTCCATAGTTGGAAGATGGAAAATGATAAACATATCCTATAGAAATTGACCTCTGTTTTGATTTTTAAACTGGCAAATACTTCCTCTAAAATGCACAGTTCGAACCTGCAAACAATAAATAACATTAAAACTTTAAAATCTAACATGTTATGATATAAATGAACTCAATTGGACTAAAACACTTAAGGAAAAATCCTTCAAACATTGCAAAAATCAGCCCAAACATTTCACAATTATTTTGTTGTCTGCAAGTTGTAAAAATTCGAATTAGAAATCAATCAAGAAAAATTACCTTCCAAATGCATCCTAAATTCTTCTTAGAACATTTTCCCATGTCTGTTTGACATGTTGAAAGTGAATGAACGACAAAATTGAACAAAATTTATAAGTTAAAATTTAACAGTCTGCTCTGTTAGAACCTGCAAAATGTTTTCATGAATTTGACCCCTTAAAATTCATCAAAATCCAAAATTAATGTTTCTTGTGCAAAGAGGGCATCGAGAGCTTTCCAGAAAGTCCTCATTTTCCAAAACCAAGCTCTCTATCAAAATTTATGGCCCTTTGAAGTTTCTACTTCAATTCGGCCTTCAAAAAAAAAAAATCTAACGGTTAAAAATTTAAATTTTAACTTTGGAAAAATTTCCTAAAGTTCCTCGCGGCCACGCCATCCCACATCCAATCAGGTACTGCCACGTGGCACTGAAGAGGGGTGGAACTTTTCTAACTTAACCTTTTTACGAAAATAGTTTTGGAAAAAAATTTATAAATTTCCCCACAACCCCGCCAACCCGCAGCCAATCGGGTGCTGCCATGTGGCTCAGCGAGTGCGGGAGGATTTTGGAACTTAACATTTTAATTCTAATGCTGGAAAAATTTCCTAAATTTCTCTGCGGCCCCACATCCCCGCCTTGCTTTGGAAAAAAAAATCCGCGGATGCGCGTGCCGTAGCAAGTGCGGCTTTACCTTTTTATCTTTTTGGGCAACATTTCTTAAGTTTCCCCGCCACCCTACCACCCATGATCAATGGAAGGCTGACACATTGCAGCCTTAGGCGTCGGCAGAGGCACGGACTATTTTAATACTCTGAACTTTGTACTCTTAAAATCTTAAATTCGAGAATCTCTCCGACGGCCTGACTTCCCACCAGAGCTCTCTCAAGCTAACACGTGTCCTCTTTGGGCCCATAGGCACACGGAGGCGAATCACGCTTTTCCCCTGAAAAGGGAAAAAATGCCAAAACTCTTCCCCACTCCGCCGACCCGTGCAAGGGAAAATTTTATCCCCAGGCTCGCAGGCTCACCCTTGGGAAATATTTCCTCCCAAGGTCCGTCGGCCCATAACTTGAGTTTTATGAGGAGTTAGGAGGACTTATTTAAATCAATGGAAAGGTGAGGAAATTTCCTATCCAATGGGATTAGTTTAGGAAAATTTTAAATGCATTAAGTTTTAAAAAACCAAGTTAAAACTTTAATCCTATTAGAGAGTGGGTATGGTGAAGATTTACCCTCTGAACCTATTTGAATCTTTAACCGAGTTCTGGGAGTGGGTAAGTAAGAATTTACTCTAATGATTTTAAATATATATTTTTTTCCCCACTATAATTAAACCCTATGCTTGTCTTAGATCTTGTGGAATTAAATACCTTGGGTATTTAATTGTTTTGGTTCCTTAACCCTAAAATTTTAATCGAGAGAATATTTAGGTATAATGTCAATGTAATCGGTGATTAGATTAATCCCTAAGGAGATTTGAGCTAGAGTGGACTTATTACACTTGTTGCCTTATAATTTGGAGGTAGTAATTATTATAATGGGAAAAGTTATCGAGTTGAATTTAATTGTCCTTGAGACTCGGTTGTTAACACCTTTAAAAAAAATCATTCCATAATTTTTTCTTAACTAATCCTAGGTTGTTCTTGGGTCTCAAGTGGGTTGTTTTAACGGGCATTACACAAAGGAGAGGTGGAGTGTACAACACTCAAGATTTTAAGCACTCAACTTAAACACGTAAACCAAAGAGCTATCAAATCCAATAAATGAATTCTTTTGACCAATTCTTAATTAATTCAATATAGACATAAATCAAGTAATTAACAAAAGGGGAATACATCACTAAAATATCACATACTAAAATTAAATAAAGGAAACTAAGTGAAAGAAAACACATAACCTCTTAGTCACAATTAGAGTTGATTTCCCCATAGAACCCCCTAACAACAATTCAAACACATACACATAACAAAATACATGTTGTCATGGTGACCCTTGTTGAATTCATCTAGAATTCCAATGTGGTTGGTCTCCAATCCCCTCGATGTTTGTTGTGACATGTTTACCTACAAAACACATAATACCTCCTTCGGCCTCATGGCCACATCAAAACATCCGAATAAATATACAATATAAATCCACAATCATCTATATATGAATTAAAACATCATTTAGGCAAGTAACGATATCATTTACAATTTCTAACAACATCTCGATTTTACATTTCATCAATATCCATATGATCATAAGATTAGTTCAATTGTCTAGGTCTACTCAATATGACGAAATATCACATGTCAATATATATATAACCATATCAACATCATATCAACATCAATATAAAATGTCTCTGATAATCCACATGCATCATGTATGAATCGAAATCAACAACAGTCCAATATCTCTAACATCTAACATCATGTTAAATCAAAAGCTACAATAATATCCATAAGTATAGTTGACAATACCGAAATCATATAACAAAAGGTGTCAAAGGGAAGTGGGCACTACAACTAAAAGATCAATTTCAATATGAATTGAACCTTCCATTGAATAATATTTATATATTATTATCAATTTAGTTAAGTTAGTTAACATTAGGTTTTTAACTCATTCTTCTTTCCTAATGAATGATTTAAGAAAACATCCATGATGCAAAAACATCAACCATCTTAAGCACCACACAAGTAAATAATATAAAGGGGGATGTAACAACATGTCACCTGGTCTAACATATCAGCTACGAATGATACTAAATGTATAGTACAAACCCTTTCATCTATCCTCAATTCCTCTTCATACACGTGTGTGGCCCACTATCAGTAAAAATGTGTGGCAAAATGGAAATGGAGAAGATGGTTGTAACTCGCATCTCGAAGATAAAATAATGGGTGATTATAAAAGCGATGATAACACAAACATGACCTAATAAGAACATTTGACACTTTTCAATGATAGATGATAGCCAATTGAAAAATTGATTTCTTATATGATTTAAAAATAGAAAATAATTTAAAAACTTAAAAGTTAACAATATATTCAAGAGTAACATTTACATCTCCATATGCATCAAAATTATCGTATTATTGCATCGAACTTTAATAATTTTTCCCATACTTCGGATTTTGGTTTTTTTTTCTTGCATCTTTGTAGAGACCAGATAATTTTAGGCATGCCAACCGTTGTCCTCTATTCCATTTATGTATAAACAAATCCCACGCTAAGAATGAGTATCAAAGCGGTGGAACCATCGGGATGCAATTCATAGCTTTTGTATCAGTATTATCTCTTGAATGTGGTGGACACCACAATCACCATGGAACCATTCTTGACATGTCGAATCCTTGCATGGTAAATATGTATACAATATTGAATATGACTACAATAAATGTGCATCTTATTTTCTTCACCCAAAAGATGATCCTTCTCCCACGCTAAAAGCACGCAAGAATTTGAAAGAAGCATTATCATTTTATACACAGAACCTGCAAAATGCATCAAAAACTGATACAACCTCTAAAAAAATCATAAATTACTATAAAAATGACACATAATTAATCAACACAAATAATTTTGCATATCCATGCTATGGAAAGGGGAAAAAACTAATCTTTAATGTGAAAAAAAAGTATGCGAGGCGAAATCACCGCTCCACTCTCTCCACAAGGCTATGAAAAACCTACTTTGAAGACTCCATTGACTACACAATACCTTGCACATCACGATATCACCAAACTTTAAGCCTAATAGACAATGCCATCACGCAACATAATATGCAAAGCAAAGAGGGAATGTGAAGTCTAGACTCTAGTTTCAATGGCCCGATCACTTCGTAATTTTTTTTTATGTTTTTCTAGGATATATTATACATATACATATGCACATTTGATTTAATTTTCATATATATATATATATATATATATATAATTTGCATATTCCATTTTTCTTTCAATTCTCTATTAAATCTTTTATTCATATCACCACATTACTAAGTAATGAGGTGAGAGAATACCTTTGTTTCTAAGGTATATAATATGATAAAATTTCTTTATTTTTAAAGCACCTTATAAATCCTCCACTTGAGGACCCTCATGATAAATCTCATACTACAAAGGGAGTAGATGAAGATAAAAATATATTAAGATGTTTCTCAAATAAAGTCTTATATCTTAAGAGAAAATAAAACAAAAGTGCTACCACATTCTTCTATATCATCCCCTCTTGTCACTCAAGTTTCTATACCATTGATCCCTCCCCGATCCACATATCAAACCCCTTCCTACCCAATGAAACCGACACGAGAATTTTATCCTTAACTCTACACGTATAAGTGTAGACCACCCAATATTTTTTCAATGAGATGTCAAGAATGATGATTTTCTTCACTATTCTCCATCTTCTTCCCAAGACTTTGATGTGGAGCCACGGTTTACTAAAAAACGTATAAGATTTAATGTTATGTAAATAAGAACAATACTATATTCCTATATAATTTTGAGACTATTTACCCTTATAATAACTCAAGGTATATTAATATGTTTTAAATGAAAATTAAATAATTTTAAATTTCTTTGTTATTTAAGCTCTTGGGTTATATTTTACTATGGTCTATATTTACAAGAAATGAACAATAAACAAAAAAATGATGTAGAAATTGTAAAAATCCCATTAGTGGGCTAGAGCCAAGAAGGAAACCAAAGATTATCGTGATGTCTTCTATGTCATTTCCCCCAAAATGTAATCTTCGGGTGTTCAAGAAAAATAGAGAAATGGATGGTCCATTGTTTGATAAGGATAAGTTTATTTATTGAATAATAAGTAATTTGAATGAATGTATATTATTTTACTACAATATGTTTTTTTTTAATATAGATTTTACAATAAAAACATGGTTCAAAGATATTCCATTGAAAGCATGTTGTGAGAGGGAGATAATTTGAAAATAAAAATAAATATATATTATGAACACGATGAGTGGAAAATAACCGGGAGGTAAATGTTTTTGTCTAATTAACTCACATAATTTTTTTAATGTTGTTTATGTCATAGTTAGTTTTAATTTTTTTACAATTTTGTACTAAAAAATGTGCACTTATAAAGTACATACATGACTATAATGTACATACATGATCCACGGTGTCGGTTGATTGACTATATGGATAGTCGTGATTCGATTCAAGGAAGACAATAGAAACAAGCTGCAATTTCTTGATAGAAACAAATATCACAAATCCCACAATTCATATGGGTTTCATTGGAGCATGGGCTCACTTTTTAAGTATCATAGTTAAAATTAGTTTCTAGTAATCGATGCTCAAGTTTATGTAGTGCCCACTTCCCTTCGACACCTTTTGTTATTGATTATGATACTATCGACTATACTTATGGACATTATTGTAGCTTTTGATTTGGCATGATGTTAGATGTTAGAGATCATGGACTATTGTTGATTTTGATTCATATATGATGCATGTGGATTATTGGAGACATTTTATATTGATGTTGATTGACATGGTTATATGTGTGTGTGTGTGTGTGTGTATGTTTCGGACATGTGATACTTCGTCATTTTGAGTAGACCTGGAAAATTGAACTAATATTATGATCATATTGTTATTGATGAAATTGTAAAGGTTATCATTACTTGCCTAGCTGATGTTTTGATTCATATAAAGATGATTTTATAATTATATTGTATATTCATTTTGGATGTTTTGATGCGGCCACGAGGCCGAAGGAGGTATTTGTGTTTTGCAGGTAAACATGTCATAACAAACATCGGGGGATTGGAGACCAACCACATTGGAATCCTAGATTAATTCAACAAAGGTCACCATGGCAACGTGTATTTTATGTGTGTGTGTGTGTTTGAATTGATGTTAGGGGTCCCCATGGGGGGAATCACCTTTGAATGTGACCAAGGGGTTATGTGTATTCTTTTATTTAGTTTCCTTTGTTTAAATTTAGTATGTGGTTTTTAGTGATGTATTTTCCCTTTATTATCTATTTAATTTGTGTCAAGATTAGTAAGTAATCATGTTAAATTAATTATAAATGGGTCAAAAGAATGCATTTATTAGAGCTGATGGCTCTTGGATTATGTGTTGTAAGTAATGTGTAAGTAACTTTGAGTGTGAAACACTCCACCTTCCTTTTGAAATTCAGATCTGTCCTTAGGGGCTGATTTTGAGGCTTGTGGGACAAGTTAAACTTGTCCCACACCTCTTAAATTGTTACACCAACCCTACCTATGGGTTGGGAAGTCAAAATTAGTCCTTATTATGCATTTTGGGAAGACAAGTTGTAAGTTCTTATTGCACCTTCTTACATGAAATTAATTTTGGTCCTTAAGGGTTGTGGGCTTAGATTGTGTGTGTAAGTAAAATGTCATTTATTCACCCACTTATTAATTGTGCTTTGGAGTTTGAATTTGACTTGTGAGGTGGAGTTGAGGATGAGTGATATGGCATCCTACATGGAGCCACCTCATCCTCCTCTCTCCCTTTTCTATTTATTCGAATTCTTTGGCTTTTTTGGGGGTTACTTCATGTTGGTCTGGTGCTCTTGCAATTGGAGAGAGTTAGAGGATTTTGAATGCTTGTGGATTTTTGGTGTTTTGGGACTTTGGATTTCAAAAAGCTTATTGTTGAAATGTTGGATCAAGTTGTATCATGGAGAGGTAGAAGCTTGACTCTTTTAAAATGTGTTCTTTTTTTATTTTAAGCATATGTGAATGTTGTTGAGTGTTTGGTATGTTTGTGGGTTTGTTGGGTAGATTGCCTATGTGTGGTGTAGGAGAGACTATGGGGATATTTCTTGTGAGGAGGCATAAGAAAATGTGGGGAGGCATAAGAGTTATTTTTGGAGGGAGTTTGGGATGGGTTTCCACCTTGGAAAATAAATAGCTTGCATTTCTTACTTGATATGGGGGAGCATAAGAGGAGGGAGGCATAAGAGTATGTAGGGGTTTTGAGATGAATATATTGGTGAGTTTTAAGGTGGAAACACATTTCCCATTAGGAGCTATAACAAGCTTCCCCATAGATCCCACTCCTTTGGATTTTACATGATGAAGCTTGTGTATCTTGTTGATGTTATTCTGTGGTTTTAACTACATTATTTGGACTGTGATATGATTGTGAAATATATTTTGTATTGTGGAAGCTTGTCTTGTTGCCATGAGTTGAATCCATTTCCTAATTTAATGTGGTTGGGGCTCGGGGCCAATGAGGAGGACGGCTTATCCTCTTCATTCTAATTCTTGGTTAGGTGGAGAACATTGCCTATCCCCATTTTTGTTGTAAACAAATGAAATCAGCGGATCTCTCTTGTTGTTTCTTCAGCTTGTGTATTAAGACAAATTGGCAATTCTCTTTGGGTTTCCTATTGTAACAATTTCCCACTTTAAGTGGATGACATTGTAATATTATTTGTGGTGAAAAGTTGCTCTATTTTTGGATGTGAAAGTTACATTCGAATGAGAAAGATTTATTTTGTAAGTTGTATTTTTGTGAACAGAAAAGAAGTTGTAAAAGGAATTATTTCAGTTTAATAGAAGTTGTTTTATTTTCTACAAATGGTGTTACTCTTGTTTAAAATTTGTTGTTGGAAATATATTGTAAACTCTCTATTTGAAGGCTGGAAAAGTCTGTGTTAGGAAATATTACCTTCCTCTGTATTACTTGAAAGGCACGTTTTGAAAATAGAACTACATTCTTGCTCTCCATGCATTGATTAAAGGAAAGTTAAACATTGTAAAATTGGAATGGAATGAACTTAAATATTTAAAGTATGGTAAATGAAAATAGATCAATTCGGGTTTAAGTATGTTTTCCATTTGGATTCTTTGTAAAACTTGTAAATAAATATCAAAAAAAAACATACAAAGTACCCTGCAATAATGAAAGACAAAATGAAACTTTAAAATGAACTAAGGATGAACAAAGCACATCATAAAACAATTACATTGCCCTAGTAATTTATTCAGAACTCCAGTCGGGCAAGAGGCATAATAATGCAATTTCACAGAAAAGAAAAGAAATTTGTATTGAAATATCAACCGTTAATCAATTAATCCTTGCAATCCATTTGAAATCTTTCAAGTGCATTTCTCCATGCTTGTTTTGTGTGTTGAAGAAGAAATAATAGCTGATTAGACCAATTCAGAAGTTCAAAAATTTTAGTTCACATTTTAATGGCAGGAAAGATGTTTTCTTAAATTTCACCCATCTAAGTTTTTGAAAATAAGATTTTGTTCTTCCTATGTAAAGAGGAGTTTGAGCCTTTTTCAAAAGTCCTCATTTTCTCAAATCTGAGCTTCCAGTTGAAAGTTATGGCCATCTAAAGTTTTTGCTTGCAAAAATTTACTTTTTCCAAATTCCTCCACAACCCCGCAGCCCCGCCAATTCACTTTTGGAATTACCCTTCCGCAGTTGATGGGCCCGCACATTCAAACTTTTCTTTTTGAAAAATTGGCACAAAATCTTAAGTCTCCCCGTCGGTCTGCTTCCCCACCTATCACTATAGGTCTAACACGTGGCTTCTTCAGGCGTCGGCAGAGGCACGGATTGTTTTAGACCTTATCACTTTTGGAAAAGATTGGAAAAATTCCAAAGTTTCCCCACCAGCCCGCCTTTCCGTAGATCACTATTGGACTAACACAAGGCTTTTCTAGGCATCGGCGAGCGCGGTTGTTTTAACCTTCGCACTTTTTAACACAAAAGCCAACATTTCTTAAGTTTCCCCGACGGTCCTGCTTCCCACTTGAAATTTTGGGCATGACACATGGCATCTCTGGGTGTCGATGGAGGCACGGCCCACTTTAAAACCTTTTTCCTTTTAACAAAAAATCTAAAATCCTTAGTGCCTCCGTGACACCAGCCTTTCCACGTTGGCTCAAAATTTTGGACACGTGTCCCTTGTGGCCTTAGGCTTATTTTCTTCTTTTGGTGCGAAGCCTCGTGCATGTGGCACACGCAGCGTGAATTGTATATTTTTCCAAAAGTGCAAAGCGCCAAATTACCTCCCCGCACCGTTGGCCGGCTGAAACCTTCCTCGGATGAAAATTCATCCTGGACCCATTGAGCCAGCCCGCTAGCTGTAACTTAAGAAATATGAAGAGTTAGAAGGACTTCTTTATATCATTGGAAAGGGGAAGAAATTTCCTATCTAATGGAGATGTTTTTAGGAAACCCTAAGTGTGTTAAATATGTGAAAAATTAGGTTGAAGTGCAAAGATGAGTTTGAGAGTGGGTAAGTGGGAAATTACCCTTTTTAACTTAAATGTTTAACTCTAAAGCATGGGTTGACCTTTTTAAAGGGTCACGTTAGGGGATAAGAGAATGTTTTTCTAACCCATGTAAATAAGAACTTTGGTTATTGTTTAGACCTAGTGAAATTAAAAACCTTGGGCATTTAATTGCTTTGGCCCCTTTGACCCTCTAAAATTAATTAAGGAATATTTAACTATAGTGTTAATTTAATTATTTATTAAATTAACACCTAAGATAAATTTAACTATATTTGGATTAATTATAATCATTAATTTTGTAATGTGGATCTAATGTTTGTTACAACAAGAAAATTTCATTTATTAAATTATAATTGACTTTGAATCTTTGTTGTGACAACTATTGCTTAAAGCCTGGTAGTGGTCACGCTTTTCAAAAAAAATTCCATAATTTTTCTATCTAAACCTAGGTTGTTCTTGGGTCTCGAGTGGTCATTTTAGTGGGTGTTACACTTGGTATCAAAGTCATGGGTTCAAATCTTGGACCCTTGGGCACACTAGAAAACTTGAGACATGAACATTAAACCTAGTACAATATTAAACCTAGCACACTTTTAAATCTAGAAAACAACTTTGTTTGGAAATTACATATTTTAGTAAACATGGAAAACTGAATAAAACCTAGAATAATGAACTAACTCACCTTGGTATGTGCAGGAGGCACGGACAAGATGAGGGGTCCTTTCACATAGACCTAGACTTGCCACCTCCAAATCATACTATAGCAACCATCCTACCTCGATTTTACAGACACTTCAGGATGTTAATGCCGCTTTACACAAAGGGTCCGTAAGAGGATGGTCAGCCAGACATGATAGGGATCCATCCATTGAGGCTCATGCATCTCCTCGACACAACGAGGAGCATAGAGGAGAGAACTCCCGCGTGGAGTCAGGTAGAGAAGAGTCACCGCAGAGGGGACAGGGAGACCAGATTTCTGACACAAGGATAGGTCTCATAGCCCTAGGCTTAGAGATGAGCATGCAGAGAGGCCTAGGGGTCACAAGACTATAGCTTAGACCATATTAGGGAGATCCTAAAGCTATGACCATCTCACTATTCTGGGATACATGTGGATTTCAGGCAGAGGCCTGGTTGGTGAGTTTGGGTCGGTTCTTCAAGCTTTTCCATTGTTCTCGCAACACGAAAGCTCATGTTGTGATCCATCTTCTAAGGGATGGAGCAGGTGTCAGTGGAGGATTGAGGAGCAGAAGCTCCATGTTTATTCAGAGATGGTTACCTAGGAGCTCTTTGAGGAGCGGTTTAGGAGTAGGTACTTATCACGGAGGTTCATTCAACAGAGGATAGATAAGTTTCACGACCTCCGACAAGCATCCTTGACGGTAGCTGAGTATGAGATTTGATTTCTGGATCTACTCCAGTATGTCAATTACATGTAGGATGAGAAGGTACGGATTCACATGTTCATTAGGGGCCTGAATCTACACATTGGAGGTGCGGTGCATATCCATTATCCGCAGACATTAGTTGAGACCATTGAGAAGGCCTATATAGCATAGGAGACTCAAGCAAAGGCATAGTAGGCCAGAGACATAATAGGGAGCCACATCCAAAGAAATGCGGGATAGCAGGTGAGGGGGTCAACTCCTCCTCCTCCTCATGGTGGATAGGGTTTAGCATAGTCATCTATTAGGCACGATAGCAGACCGAGTGACCACTGTTGCTGACAAGCCTCCATAGAGATTTTATGCACAGAGGGGGCAGAGTATGGGGCTTCCTCCTAAGGGTCCCATTAGGACACAGGTGCCCCGAGAGCTCGGTCAGTAGGAGCTTGTCAGCAGAGACCTCAGCAGTCCATAGCCGGATCATCAGGATCCACAACACAGACCTCTAGAGTACCAATTGGAGCTGCTACTCATGGGAGAGGACCGGGCAGTTGTTATGGTTGTGGTGTTGCTAGAATTTTTGGAGAGAGTTCCCACATAACCCTAGTAATAAGGGTAAGATGCAGATCTCAGAGCCTACTGTTGGTGACATGGGGTGCGGTCATTGAATCTATGCAGTGGTCAAGAACCACCAGGTTGAGCACTAGAGTACCGTGATTGAGATGATAGGTAGCATTGGTGGTGTTCCTACCTCCATTCTATTTGATTCTGGTTCTTCTGATTATTTTATTGCACCATCTTTGGTAGAGCGATACAGGTGGTGGCAGTTAGGCAGGGTCATCGTTGGGATGTCGAGATGGATTCTGGAGGCCAAAATCTCTATAGACTCCTTAGTTAAGGAGTGTGTAGTGGATTTGGGACCCTTCACCACTACCTCGGATCTTCGTATCCTTCCGTTGGGTTCGTATGGAGTCATCTTGGGCATGGACTGGTTATCTGCACACAGAGCCAGAGTGGATTATTACCATAATATTATATCATGTGTAGATGATCTAGGAGTTGAGTTAGTGATAGCAGGGGTTAGGAGACCCGTTTCCATTTGCACCATCTCCGCCATGCAACTTAAGCGGTGTGTGCAACGGGGTTGTCAGATGTATCTTTGTCACAGTTAGTGACCGATTAGAGGATGAGTCTAGTGGACCATTGCTTGATGACCATCCCATCTTGAGAGAGTTTTCTGATGTCTTTCTAGGGGAGCTACCAGGGTTACCACCCCCACATGAGATAGATTTTCACATAGATTTGGTTCCGAGAGCAAAGCCTATCTCATGAGCACCTTATCAAATGACCACCCCGAACTCCGGAGCTCAAGTTACATGCCTAGAGGGATTTTGGAGAAAGGCCTAATCCATCCTAGTGTATCCCCTTGGGGTACACTAGTGATATTTGTAAAGAATAAGGATGGATCTTTGCGGTTGTGTATTGATTACCGCCAACTGAACAAAGTAATGATCAAGAATCGTTACCCCCTTCCACGCATTGATGATTTATTTGATCAAATGAAGGGGGCCACAGTTTTCTCCAAGATAGACCTTAAGTCGGTTATCATCAATTGCATGGATTACGAGGCAAAAATTCATAAGACCATCGTCGGTATGAGATATGGCCACTACGAGTTCACAATGGTGCCTTTTAGTTTAACGAATGCCCCTATAGTGTTAATGAGCTTGATGAATGGAGTGTTCAGGAAATTCTTGGATCACTACATGCTTATATTCCTTGATTAAATTTTGATTTACTCGCATAGGTGTGAGGAGCATGAGGGCACCTTCACGAGGTTCTTGATGTCTTCGTAGCGGCACTCTACGGGAACCAGGGAAATGTGCATTCTTTCGAGAAGAGATGCGATTTGGGCCACATCATTTCTGGGGAAGGTATCATAGTCGATCCTTCCAATATTCAAGCTATTATGGATTGGCCAACACCCACTAGTGTGAAAGAGGTGCAGCTTCATGGGTTTAGCAAGTTATTACAGGAGATTTTTTCAGGACTTCTCTCGGGTTGCGCACCCCATCACTTCCCTTTAGCGGAAAGGGAAGAAGTTTGTTTGGTTAGAAAGATGTGAGCAGGCCTTCAGAAACTGAAGGAATTCCTCATGACAATGCCTGTTCTTACAGATACAAATCCATAGGTGAGTTTTTCGTATGCACGGATGCTTCTTTGGTAGGAGTTGGAGGTGTGTTGATGCAGGAGGGTAAGAGTATTTGATTTTGAGTCTCGCAAACTCAAGGATTATGAGCTCAATTATCCGACTCATGATCTTGAGCTTGCAATAGTTGTTCACACCTTTTTTGATGGAGACACTTCCTTCTTGGCCAAAGATTCACACTCAGGACTGATCACTTGAGTCTTCGCCACCTCTTCACGCAGCCCAATCTCAACGCTCATCAATAGCATTGGATGGAGTTACTTTGTGAGTACGATATAGAGATAGAGCATGTGAAAGGGAAGGAGAATGTGGTTATAGACACTCTTAGCAAGCAGAGACATGTAATTATGGCCACTTAAGTGGGCACATATTTGTGGAGCAAGCTTCTAAAGCAACTTCCTCATGACAGTTTCTACATTGCAGCTAGAGAAGAGATCGAGTCTCGTAGACCCTTGTGGGGAAGTTTGATGATTTTTCATTGGATTAAGATGGCCTTCTTAGGCACAGAGACCAGATTTATATTCCCAGATACAGAGGCTTGAGGCAAGACATCTTGACAGAGGCTCATTGTGCACCCTATTCAACCCATCCCAAGGTGAAGAAGATGCACGCCACTTTGAGACAATTGTATCATTGGAGGGGAATTCATAGAGATGTGGCTCAGTTTGTGTCACATTGTTTGGAGTTTCAAAAAGTGAAGGCCGAGCATCAGCATCCAGCTAAACTTCTCTTTCCACATGTTATACCAGGAATGGAAATGGGACACCATTTCCATGGACTTCATTGTTGGGCTACCAATGTCGAGATACCACCATGACGCTATCATGGTCACGGTGGATAAATTGATGAAACTCACTCATTTTTCTTTGGTGAAGACCACCTATACAGCTTGTGAAGTGGCATGGGCATATCTTGATGAGATTTTCAGATTGCACGGGATTTCATGGAAGATTATTTTTGACCATGATCCTCTGTATACTTCCCACTTTTGGACTACCATGCAGCATGCCCTCGGGAGGAAGATAAATTTCAACATGGCGTATCACCCTGAGATAGATGGACAGACTGAGTAAGTGAGTCAAATATTAGAGGACATGCTTAGGATGTATGTTATAGATCACCAGTCGAGATGGGAGGAGTATTTGTACTTGGTGGAGTTTGCCTACAATAATAGTTTTCAGAGTTTGATAGGCATGGCTCCTTTCTGAGACTTGTATGGCGAGAGTTCGGGACACCTCTTAGTTGGGACATGTTAGAGGATAGGGTTTATCTTGGGCCAACTTTATTACAGGACATGGAGCAGCAGGTGGTTATGATCAGACAGAGACTATAGGAGGCACATGACAGGTAAAAGAAGTATGCAGATCAACATAGGACCGACCATAGTTTTGATGTGGGCATGAAGGTTTTCCTTTATGTCAAGCCACATAAGAGCCCTATCTATTACGAGAAAAGGTTATAAGTTAGCTCCTAGATTCATGGGCCCCTTTGAGATCTTGGAGCGTATCGGTCCTTTGGCCTACCATCTAGTGTTGCCACCTAGCTTATCTCACATCCATGATGTGTTTCATGTTTCAATACTTAGGAGATATGTTGCAGACCCTTCTCATGTGCTAGATTGGACCTCATTGCAAGTGCAGGATCAGGGGCAGGTGATGGTGGAGCCCGTTCGCATTATAGAGTGCAGGACCATGGGCCTTCGAGGTAGAGAGATTGACCAGGTTTGAGTGCAGTGGGACAGATATGATGAGACTGCGGCTACATGGTAGGATGTTACTTTTCCATGAGTTTAGTTTCCACACATATTCCAGTGAATTCTAGGAGAAAGTTGAGTCTAAGGGGAGGGGGATGTAATGCCCACTTCCCTTTAACACCTTTATTTATTTATTTTCATATTGTCGACTATACTTATGGACATTATTGTAGCTTTTGATTTGGCATGATGTTAGATGTTAGAGATCATTAAATATTGTTGATTTTGATTCATATATGATGCATGTGGATTATTGGAGACATTTTATATTGATGTTGATATGCTAATTGACATGGTTATATGTGTGTGTGTGTGTATGTTTCGGACATGTGATACTTCGTCATTTTGAGTAGACCTAGAAAATTGAACTAATATTATGATCATATTGTTATTGATGAAATTGTAAATGATATCATTACTTGCCTAGATGATGTTTTGATTCATATATAGATGATTTTAGAATTATATTGTATATTCATTTTGGATGATTTGATGCGGCCACAAGGCCGAAGGAGGTATTTGTGTTTTGCAGGTAAACATGTCACAACAAACATCGGGGATTAGAGACCAACCACATTAGAATCCTAGATGAATTCAAAAAGGGTCACCATGGCAATGTGTATTTGTTATGTGTGTGTGTTTGAATTGATGTTAGGGGTCCCCATGGGGGAATCACCTTCGAATGTGACCAAGGGGTTATGTGTATTCTTTTATTTAGTTTCCTTTGTTTAAATTTAGTATGTGGTTTTTAGTGATGTATTTTCCCCTTTATTATCTATTTAATTTGTGTCAAGATTAGTAATTAATCATGTTGTTAAATTAATTATAAATGGGTGAAAAGAATGCATTTATTAGAGCTGGTGGCTCTTGGTTTATGTGTTGTAAGTAATGTGTAAGTAACTTTGAGTGTGAAACACTCCACCTTCCTTTTGAAATTCAGATCTGTCCTTAGGGGCTGATTTTGGAGGCTTGTGGGACAAGTTAAACTTGTCCCACACCTCTTAAATTGTTACACCAACCCTACCTATGGGTTGGGAAGTCAAAATTAGTCCTTATTATGCATTTTGGGAAGACAAGTTGTAAGTTCTTATTGCACCTTCTTACATGAAATTAATTTTGGTCCTTAAGGGTTGTGGGCTTGGATTGTGTGTGTAAGTAAAATGTCATTTATTCACCCACTTATTAATTGTTCTTTGGAGTTTGATTTTTACTTGTGATGTGGAGTTGAGGATGAGTGATGTGGCATCCTACATGGAGCCACCTCATCCTCCTCTCTCTCTATTCTATTTATTCGAATTTTTTGGCTTATTTGGGGGTTACTTCATGTTGGTCTAGTGCCCTTGCAATTGGAGAGAGTTGGAGGATTTTGAATGCTTGTGGATTTTTTGGTGCTTTGGGATTATTTGGATTTGAAGAAGCTTATTGTTGAAATGTTGGACCAATTTGTATCATGGAGAGGTAGAAGCTTGACTCTTTTAAAATGTGTTTTTTTTTTTTTATGCATATGTGAATGTTGTTGAGTGTTTGGTATGTTTGTGGGTTTGTTGGGTAGATTGCCTATGTGTGGTGTAGGAGAAGACTATGGGGATATTTCTTGTGAGGAGGCATAAGAGAATGTGGGGAGGCATAAGAGTTATATTTTGAGGGAGTTTGGGATGGGTTTCCACCTTGGAAAATAAATAGCTTGCATTTCTTACTTGATATGGGGGAGCTATAAGAGGAGGGAGGCATAAGAGTATGTAGGGGTTTTGAGATGAATATATTGGTGGGTTTTGAGGTGGACACCCATTTACCATTGGGAGGTATAAGCAGCTTCCCCATAGATCTCACTCCTTTGGATTTTGCATGATGAAGCCTGTGTATTTTGTTGTTGTTCTTCTTGTGGTTGTAACTGCATTATTTGGACTGTGATATGATTGTGAAATCTATTTTGTGTTGTGGAAGCTTGTCTTTTTGCCATGAGTTGAATCCATTTCCTATTGTAATGTGGTTGGGGCTCGGGGGCCAATGAGGAGGATGGCTTCTCCTCTTCATTGGAATTCTTGGTTGGGTGGAGAGCATTGCCTCTCCCCTTTTTTGTTGTGACCAAATAAAATCTGGCGGATCTCTCTTGTTGTTTTTTTCTTGGAGCTTTGTATGAAGACAAATTTGCAGTTCTCTTTGGGTTCCTTATTGTAACAATTTCCCACTTTAAGTGGATGACATTGTAATATTATTTGTGGTGAAAAGTCTGCTATGTTTGTGGATGTGAAGGTTACATTCGAATGAGAAATATTTATTTTGTAAGTTGTATTTTTGTGAATAGAAAAGAAGTTGTAAAAGGGAATTATTTCAATTTAATAGAAGTTGTTTTATTTCCTACAAATGGTGTTACTCTTGTTTAAATTTTTTTGTGAAATATATTTTAAACTCTCTTTTGAAGTCCTGGAAAGGTCTCATCTCGGAAATATTACCTTCCTCTGTATTACTTGAAAGGCACGTTTTGAAAATAGAACTACATTCTTGCTCTCCACATGCATTGATTAAAGGAAAGTTAAACATTGTAAAATTGGAATGGAATGAACTTAAATATTTAAAGTATGGTAAATGAAAATAGATCAATTCGGGTTTAAGTATGTTTTCCATTTGGATTCACTATAAAACCCGTAAATAAATATAAAAAAACATACAGAGTACCCTACAACAATGAAAGACAAAATGAAACTTTAAAATGAACTAAGGATAAACAAAGCACATCATAAAACAATTGCATTGCCCTAGTAATTTATTCAGAACTCCAGTAATCGGGCAAGAGGCATAATAATGCAATTTCACAGAAAAGAAAAGAAATTTGTATTGAAATCTCAACCGTTAATCAATTAATCCTTGCAATCCATTTGAAATATTTCAAGTGCATTTCTCCATGCTTTTTAGTGTGTTGAAGAAGAAATAATAGCATATTAGACCAATTCTGGAAGTTCAAAAACTTTAGTTCACATTTTAATAGCAAGAAAGACGTTTTATTAAATTTCACCCATCTAAGTTTGTTGAAAATAAGATTTTGTGCTTCCTATGTAAAGAGGAGTTTGAGCCTTTTTCAAAAAGTCCTCATTTTCTCAAATCTGAGCTTCCAGTCAAAAGTTATGGCCATCTGAAGTTTTTATTTGCAAAAATTTACTTTTTTCCAAATTCCTCCGCAGCCCCGCATATTCGCTTTTGGAAAAACACCTCCGCGGGTTCATGGGCCCACACCTTCAAACTTTTCTTTTTGAAAAATTGGCACAAAATCTTAAGTCTTCCCATTGGTCCGCTTCTCCACCTGTCACCGTGGAGTCGACACATGGCTTCTTGAGCGTCGGCGGAGGTGCAGATTGTTTTAGACCTTATCACTTTTGGAAAAGATTGGCAAAAATTCCTAAGTTTCCCAGTAATGCTCCATTTCTACAAGTTACTATTGGGTGACACATGGCTTTGCTATGCTGCTAGTGTCGGCAAAGGTGCGGGTTTTAATCTTTGTGCTTTTTAACACAAAATCCAACATTTCTTAAGTTTCCCAACAGTCTGCTTCCCCGCTTGAAATTTTGGGCATGACACATGGTGTCTCTGGGTGTCGGCGGAGCGCGGCTCACTTTAAAATCTTTTGCCTTTTTAACAAAAAAGCTAAAAATCCTAAGTGCCTCCATGACCCGCCTTTCCACGCTTGCTCAAAATTTTGAAGACGTGTCCTCTTGTGGCCTTAGGTTTATTTTCTTCTTTCGGGCGAAGCCCCGTCGTGGGCTCGTGGGCACGCAGCGTAACTTGTATATTTTTCCAAAAGTGCACAATGCACCAAATTACCTCCTCCGCCGTCGGCCTAAAACCTTCATCGGGTAAAAATTCATCCCTAGACCCATGAAGCCCGCCTTCGAATAAAAAAAAAAAAAAAAATCTTCCACAGGCCCGCAGCCTCGCCTTTGGGAAAAATATCCTCCCCAAGCACACTGACCTGTAACTTAAGAAATATGAGGAGTTAAGAGAACTTCTTTATATCATTGGAAAGGGAAAGAAATTTCCTATCTAATGGATATGTTTTCATGAAACTTTAAGTGCATTAAATATGTGAAAAATCAGGTTGAAGTGCAAAGATGAGTCTGAGAGTGGGTAAGTGGGAAATTACCCTTTTAACTTAAATGTTTAACTCTAAAGCATGGGTTGACCTTTTTAAAGGGTTGCGTTAGCGGATAAGAGAATGTTTTTCTAACCTATGTAAAAAGAACCTTGGTTAATGTTTAGACATTGTGAAATTAAAAACCTTGGGCATTTAATAGTTTTGGCCCCTTTGACCCTCTAAAATTAATTAAGGAATATTTAATTATAGTGTTAATTTAATCATTTATTAAATTAACACCTAAGAGAAATTTAACTATATTTGGATTAATTACACTCATTAATTTTGTAATGTGGATCTAATGTTTATTACAACGGGAAAATTTCATTTATTAAATTATAATTGACTTTGAATCTTTGATGTGACAACTATTGCTTGAAGCTTCAAAGAATGGCCACGCTTTTCAAAAAAAAAAATCCATAATTTTTCTCTCTAAACCTAGGTTGTTCTTGGGTCATGAGTGGTTGTTTTAGCAGGTGTTACACTTGGTATCGGAACCATGGGTTCAAAGCTTGGACCCTTGAGCACACTAGAAAATCTGACACATGAACATTACACCTAGTACAATATTAAACCTAGCACACTTTTAAATATAGAAAACAAATTTGGAAATTACATATTTTAGTAAACATGGAAAATTGAATAAAACCTAGAATAATGAACTAACTCTCACCTTGGTCTATGTAGGAGGCACGGAAAAGACGAGGGGTCCTTTCACATAGACCTAGACTTGCCACCTCCAGATCATACTATAGTAGCCATCCTACCTCAGATTTTACAGACGCTTCAGGATGTTAATGCCACTTTACGCAGAGGGTCCGTAGGAGGATGGTCATCCAAACATGATAGGGAGCCATCCGTTGAGGCTCATGCATCTCCTCAACACAGCGAGGAGAATAGAGGAGAGAACTCCCGCTTGGAGTTAGGCAGAGAAGACTCACCGCAGAGGGGACATGGAGTTCAGATTTCTAGACACATGGATATGTCTCATAGCCCTAGGCTTAGAGATGAGCATGCAGAGAGGCCTAGGGGTCACCAAACTACGAGATATAGACCATATTAGGGAGATCCCGAAGCTTCTGACAACCATCTCACTATTCCAGGGATACATGTGGATTTCGTGCAGAGGCCTAGTTAGTGAGCTTGGGCGGGTGCTTGAAGCTCGCCCTTGTTCTAGCGACATGAAAGCTCGTGTTGTGATCCATCTTCTGAGGGATGGAGCAGTGTGTCAGTGGAGGAACGAGGAGCGAAGCTCCATGTTTATTAAAAGATGGTTACATAGGAGCTCTTTGAGCGATGGTTTAGGAGTAGGTACTTATCACGGAGGTTTATTCAACAGAGGATAGATAAGTTTCATGACCTCAGACAGGCATCCTTGATGGTAGCTAAGTATGAGATTTGATTTCTAGATCTACTCCAGTATGTCAAATACATGTAGGGTGAGAAGGTATGGATTCACATGTTCATTAGGGGCCTGAATCTAGACATTGGAGGTGCAGTGTGTATCCATTGTCCGCATGAGACATTAGAGATCGTTAAGAAGGCCTATATAGCATAGGAGACTCGAGAGGAAAGACACAAGATCGCCAAAGATAGAATAGGGAACCACATCCAATAGATATAGGACAGCGGGCCGAGGGGAAGCGCTTCTCCTCGTGGTGGACAGGTTCAAGCACTGATCATCTTTAGGCCACAAGAATAACAACAGACTCGCCACTATATAATCCTCTATAGAGATTCATACCTGCACAAAGGGGCGGAGTATGGGGCATCTTCCTAAGGGTCATGTATGATGGAAAAGTGACAAGCGAGCATAGGAATCTACAAGTAACTTTTCCTCGCACCCGACCTCCCGAGGTCGTGCGTGCAGACAGAATGTGGTGGGAATTAAATATGTGTGGGATGCGGACAAGCTAATTGGGAAATCTAATGTCTTCGACACACACTAGTGGAAATTACGAATCTAAGGCAAAGAAGGCCCTCCTAACCTGAAATGGTGTGATAGATCGATCAACAAGAATGACTGCTCAAAGGCTCCAATCAATATCGAGCTCTGGCGTGATTCGGTCTATAGGTTGTGGAATACGTGGAAAATGACCTGGGATAGTTTCGTGTATATCTCCAGATAAGGTCATAGGGCGGATGGTAAATATAATTGACTCTATGGGCGATTCTCTGGCCTAGTCCAGAACTCCTTAGCTTTGTTAGCTGTTGTGTCTAGCAAGGATAACTGTTCGATGATGATAGGTGGAAGTGGAGTAGATCTAAATACTAGTGTACGTAGGCCAAAGATTCATGTCTCGATTCACCTATGGGGCTCGTTGGGTGGCATGGGATTTGTGGGTCACAACCGTAGATTCGTATTTGTTCTGGTCCTGCTATGGTCATGTGTGGAATCAATCCCTAATCCCTAGTATCCAATAGTCATATGCCTTTTCAGCTTCTATATACAAAAATAATAATTGTGTGATCTTCTCATAATATCTTACAGGCGTTTGTGCAACTTGAATTCTCAAGCTGGTATCTATATCCATGAGAGTGTCTCATGCATCTGGATGTGGGACAAAATGATCACAACCAAAGGTCTGCTCTCTTTCAAACCGTTCCACAGTCATGTGGGTATGGATCTAGGGTAACTTAGTTTGGTTGATTTGACCAAAATGTGTATGCTTGGTCGTCTTCTATGTTTAATCCATGTAGTTGGAAACTGATTTGTTGTAAGTTTACTGTTGTTCGGAAGACTTGGATCCTGAGATTCTGATCTATATCAGTTATTGCTGTGATGAGATTGGGTTGGGGCATGATTGGCTCGATTACGTATTCACTGGGCTCTCTAGGTCTCGTGATTGTCATACAAAAGCAATAATGTAAACTAAATGCAGCAAAATAAAATTAACTATGCGAAGTATGTCTATAACATATATAACTTCTATATTTTTTTATTTTCTGATGAACTTTATAAATGAATTTGAAAGAGTAGCTATTTTAATATATCTAGAAATTGACAATTAACCTAGTGTCAAATTTTAAAACAAAGTAACCGAGTATAGCTACTTGCCTGTGCAGTTGTAAATCTATTCTAAACAATGAAATAACTGATCTAATCTATTTGAAAGACTCTCGATCCTACCTCAAAAGTGAGGAAAGAATCATAGTCTCTCAGAAACTATCAATCCCCATAGCTTCCCTAGCAATATTGAAAGTAAGATTGACTGAAATAAAGTAATTAACTACTCTATTTGATATGATTCTAATTAGAACTTTGAAAGCTAGAACTTGGATTCTGCAGAACAGTGGCGAATCTGATGGTGTGTGTGATCTTGTCCCCTCAGTGTGATCTCCTCATTCCTTCGTGTTCACGTGGATCCAGAAAAGCGTGTAATGCTAGCATCAACAGAAGTAGATATTAGGACAAAGGCAGCTTAGGATACAGACTGAATACAATGCGAGTAGGAGAGAGATAGCGCAAGAGTACAAAGCTTGGCTTATGTAATTCCTAGCGGGATTTATTGCGAGTCATGCAACATAAAACGTCCAGAACCTGAAACTATCATGTTTGGAGAATAAAACCTGCAACTTTAATGGCTTCCCACCGAAAACAAACTATTCTACTCCAATGGATTGGATGAAATGTCAACAACACTTGCACAAGATGGATATGTGGCTTCCTAACAGCAAAACAACACTAACTAAGCATGCAATGAAAGAAACTAAGAATTCTAAGTAAAATGAAAGACTAATCTATTACAATGAGAAATTCAGAGGCAAATTTGAGGGGCCATTTGCTTGAGCACAAGCCATCTATTTATAACATTTGCATTTACCCAAGGTAAAAACCAAATTGATCTCTTAAACTATAAACAATGGCAAAACACTATTCCAGGGAACCAGAATCATTAATGCAAGCTTATGGCGGTGAAAAAAAGCTAGTAAATGTTGAAATTTACGTGAGTTGTGTTAAAAGAGCATTCTGAAAACACGTAAAGGACCGACGCCACAGCAGCGAGGTGGCGGTTACAGGGACCGCCACCTGCTTAGGGCGGCGGTCACAAGACCGCCGCCTGTGCAAGCGGCGATTTAAATGCCAGAATCAAGAGCAAAAGGCCAAGAAAAGAGGGAAAAAGAGAAAAACAAAGCATGCGGGGCTAAGCGGGGCATGCGGGATGTTAACGCACACTTGGGGAGCTTTTCCGGATCCCGAACACCTTGCGAGGAGACTTGTATCATCATTGGGGCACGTGTTACGTTGTTCCGGCAGTGCAGTACCCTACAATTTTGGGTACATACATATTGCCCCCTCGGAGAAGCATTTTAGCCATGAAGAGGCGTAAAATGGTGGGTCCGAGTATGGCAGTCCCGAAATGGGAAGTTGGAAGTTATACTGATACGTCCGTGTGTCGAAATGACGCCATCCAAAATTCCCACTTCCTGCAAAACAAAAAGAGAACTCAAGTGCAGATAGACAAGATAGATCAGAAAATAAATGCTAAAATAATGGGAATCGAGGACATACCATTTGTGTGGGGGTAAGAATTTACCTCGTCGACGCTCCAAACTCCTGTGAAAAAAACATTCAAAACAAGTTAGGCTGCTATATATATGAAAGTGGGCCCATTTTCCTATTCATTTGCGCGTGTTGATTTGATTGATTCTGAGCTCTAGGACCCACAGTGAAAGTTTCTTACGAGAGTAGAGTCAAAACGTTCGTGATGAGATAGCGATCATGCCTCCGCAAAGTTATCGACCCGCGAGATCACAGGTTAGTTTTCCTCAATTTATCGTTTTTACCTTCAAATTTTTAAAATGTTAAAATCTTTGTCGTGGGGGGGTTATTTTCAAAAATGTTAGGTTGAAAAGGTCCATCTAGGGGGGGCACCTACTGGGTAGGCTTTGTTTTTAGCTAAAACGGTCCTTTTTTGGTGTTTTTAGGATTTTTAAGTTGTAAAACCCGCGTGGGTTTTCGGGACACGACCGCCACCCTACCCAGGGCGGTGGTTACACGACCGCCACCCTGTTCAGGGCAACGGTTACAAGACCGCCACCCTTAAGGTGGCGGTTCGAAACCGCCTCCTGCTCAGGGCGGCGGTTTTGAACAGAATGTCAAAAGAACACTTGTTTGAGATTGTTTTTGCATTTTTAGCATTTCTATGTGTTTTCATGATTTTCCAATGTCACTTGGATGCTAACTTGCTTTGTTTTGTGTGTTTTTGGGTGTATGCAGGTGAGAGAGGAGTACATTCGGTGGAGCCGAGAGAGGGAGTGTGACTGGCTCCCAGTAGTGTTAGACGCCCTTTCACAGGATGAGCAGGATACTCTCCAGAGGGCTGGTATACTACATATATCGTGGGTCCCCATGTTACACCATCCAGTCACATACTCTATGACTTATTTTCCTACTGGGATGTTGATCAGAACACCTTCTGATTACCAGGGGTCCGAGGTGAGTGGACCATCACACTAGAGGATGTTTACCGTATCCTGGGGGTCCCGATCATCGGGAGACGACTCACCCTCGAGACAAGTAGGTTCACGGGCCCAGATAGCACAGTGGGCTTCTTACATGGGAGATGCAGTCATCTCCATGGTATTGAAGAAGGGGGTCAGAGTTCATTCCATTCCTAGTTTGCCAATCCCCTTGCTTCGTCAAAGTGCTATTATGGGGATCCTTGCCTCGAGATTGATTGGGAACAAGGGAGGAGACACATTACTATATTGCTAGTCCCCCATCATTACACAGATCGAGGGCCATGGTCGGATTTACGCCTGGGGAGCAGACATACTTGGGACTACCTACCATGACTCAGCATGGGGTAGTCCGTTTACTGAGGGCGATCTTTGAGCCACCCGACCACAGTCATGAGTTGGGTTTACGAGTACTTCATTCCTTATGGTAAAGGTGTAGAGGTGACAGATCCGGAGTGTGAGGGCAGCCGGATGGACGAGATATGGGGCGAGTGGAGATACACCCCTTTGGCCGAGTTCCTCAAAGCAGTTTGGCCTACCTTACATGGGCATGCTTCCCCAGTAGTGCCGATATACGATCGATTCAAGAGGCGAGGGGGCCACAGAGGCCGAGGGAGTTGGGCCGGTTGTTACTCTGGCATTCCTATTATGGCCAAGAGGGTAGTAGTATGTGCCCAGGGAGAGCCGGTGTTCCTTAGGCACCCTTTCTTCAGATTACTGTGGGTCCTGCCCATAGCAGCGATGACCCCATCAACATAGACTCCGAGTCCGAGGAGTTCACAGGGGGAGAGACAGAGGAGGAGACTGAGGAGGACAGTGATCCTGAGTGGCATGACACTCAGGATATCATGCAGGCAGAGAGGGCCGAGTAGAGTGCGGAGAGAGTTACTCTGGTTTCAAAGGAGCCACTCTCCCATGGCCATGGTGGAGAGGATGAGTTTGTTGCAGGACGCTACGTTGCTCCAGCCACGGGGAGCACCTCAGTCAGTGGTGGCATCTGTGGCAGGTGCTGACCCTAGAGATCCATCCTGGAGGCCTGGTGATCCGAGTAAGTTACCACCCTTCCTTTTAATGTTTGTTTTTAATTAGGATTGCCTTAGTTACTATTTCTCCTCTTGTTTGCTCTTGTATTTTATCTCTTGTTTCTTTTCTAATTTGTTTTCCCCTTTGTTTGCAGAGACCGCCGATGAGTGGCGAGACCTAGTCGCGCAGGTATGCACGAGATACCCCGATGATCCCCATGGAGAGGACCCACGCAAAGTTGCTGTGGACGTTGGGAGCCCTCGGTAGGCTAGTAGACACCGACATCATCTTTGCCCCTATCTGGCGTGTGGCCGAGATGGTATCAAATCTTCGCACGGAGCTAGTGGGGTATATGATAGCCAAGCGCACGATGAGGAGTCATTCTCGTGGCGAGATGGCAACGCCCCTCGGGATCTTGAGCCCTCCATGCACTAAGAGTGCCGGCGTGCAGAGTCTGGCGTGGGTGTGCGCCTTCGAGAGGGTCTCATAGGGATTGAGAAGCCACTTGGCTCCCCTAGATTTTATATGATATATTCTTTTGTATATCCCGGGCTCTTTGAGCGTTTTGACCATGCTTAGCGCATGATGGCATTGTACAGAAACTTTGATATATATATATATATATATATATATTCTTTTTGGATCAAATTTTGGCATTTATGGCTTTGTTTCCTTTCCAGTTTCCTCATGTAAATTATGATGTTATGCATGTATGCTCTTTAGAATGTATGCAATGGAGAACAAATGATGCAAGTGTTTACTTTCTTTTTGTATTTCATGATGTTGATATATGATAATGTAGATCAATGTGATTTTGAATCTTAGTTTCTGTAAGCAATTTTGGATACTTCATATTTGCTTTGGAAAAGTGGTGAAGATAAGCTGGTATGATAAGCAGATAAACCTGCCCCTCTCCTAACCCCACGCAACTAGTAAGATGCGAGGGCTCATCACCGAGAGCTGAAAAGGGCACAAGTTATGAAATGTGTTGAAATGATATTGATGAAAGATAGACAAAGCTTTGATGGAATCAAATTAGGATGCTACAAGCTTACTCCACTCGAGTGACTTCATAGTTTTGGGATGCAACTTGCTTTGCGGTTTATCTAGACTTAGATCCATAGATGGCCATATGGTAGACAAAATCTAGGTTTTAGGATTCTTAATTCTCTTGGGATTTTGGACATCCGATTCATTTGCTTTTGACTCAAGACTTCAAGATTTGAATTGTTTGTTTATGACCTTTTGCATTTTGCTTATCAAGAGGACCCCCCACACCTTGCCCCATGCTACTAGTAAGAAGCGTGGGTTTATCACCATAGGCAAGGCATAGGCAAGTAAGGGCATTTCCATCCTTTCCCAACCCTACGTCACTAGTAAGAGACACAAGCTCATCACCAAAGGTTGGTGGGGCAAGGAAATGTGTAAATTTAAAATTTTCTGTTTGATCTATATTTGACTTGTTTACTTGAGCAAAATGTCAGTGTGTTCTTATTTCCAAAGAGATATACGTACGGGATAGATGTGACACCATGAAGCTTCAAGAATAGACCATAGGCAAGACACCCATCCTAAGAAGAAACCAAAAGTGAGAATAAACCCGCAGATCTTGGCATGGTTACTGTTAAGACCTTGTCATATCTAGCTTTATTTGATGTAAGGATTCCAAAATAGTTTGATGATATCATGGAAATAGAGAAGTATGATTAGAGTGTTTCGCTTGAAAACATCATGAGTTTGTAATGAATTACTTTGAGAACAAATTCCTTGATCACAATTTTTGTACGAAACAAGCGAGACAAAATGATCCTAATCTATATGAAGATGCAATGTAGATATAATTATACAAGTAGTGCTAGTTGCTTACGCGTAGAATCATTTGAGGTGTAGGGAATTGACTGTTTCACCAAATTCCTCACCTTCCAGCGTACATAGGAGATATGCACCATTTCCATAGTCCTTCATGACTCGGTATGGGCCCAACCATTTGGGCTGGAACTTCCTTCCTTCGCCGGTCTTCTTGTCGATCCGGTTGTCCAGCCTTAGAACTAGATCACCTTCATATATATCACGTTCATAGACCTTCTTGTTATACTGCCGGCACATCCGGTCAGCATAGATTTTGTGCCACTGTTCAGCATCTAACCTAGCTTCATCTAGGCTTTCTAGTTGGGAGAGACGTGCTTCTCTATAAGCATCTTCATCCAGGATCCCTTGTAATGAAATACGGAGACTAGGTATTTCAACCTCCAGTGGGAGAACTGCTTCTGCCCTGAATACTAGCGAGAAAGGAGTCGCTCTTGTTGGTGTCCTTATTGAGGTTCGGTGGGCCCATAAGGCTGGATATAACTTCAAATGCCAATCTCGTTTGTTTTCTTTCACCGTTTTAAGGAGAATGGATTTTAATGTTTTGTTTGTCGCCTCAGCCTATCCATTGGCTTGAGGGTAATACAAGGAGGTCAGTATGATGGCTTATTTTAAATTTATTGCATAATTCGCGAACTTCGTCATTCTTAAAAGAAGTCCCATTATCTGAGATAATGACTTGCGGGACACTGTACCTGCAAATGATTTGGTTCAAAATGAACTTGGCGATTACAGAACCCAACACAGTAGTAAGAGGCATAGCCTCTACCCACTTGGTAAAATATTCGGTGGCCGTGATTATGAAATTATGGCCATCTGTAGACGAGGGAGAGAATTTCCCTATTAAATATAGGCCCCACGTAGAAAAGGGCCATGGAGTACAATTGGTTATAGGGCTTATGCCGGCATGTGAATCTCATGAGAGAATTATTGGCATTTATGACACCTTCGTACAAACTCTACTGCGTCATGCTCTAGAGTGGGCCAGAAATAGCCCATTTGATGTATTTTACAAGTGGTGGCAAGGCCACGAAAGTGGCCTCCACATATTCCACTATGAGATTCGTGGAGAATCTTCTTGGATTCTTCTGTGTCGACACATCTTAGAAGCATTCCATCGAACGCTTTTCGATAGAGCACTTGTTCTATGATGACGTATTTAGCTACGATAATGCGTAACCGCATTTTCATTGTGGTGTAGCACCTTCTAGATATGTACGGTCCATGATATAATTAATGATATCAGTGTACCAAGGACACTCAGAGATAGAAGGTCGGGTTTCGATGTAGTATACGCACTCATCTGGAAAGTCCAGATCTACTAGATCGCCTCCGTCTAATGGATTATCAGCTAACCAATCCGCGATGATTTGTCCTTTAACCAACTTCTGATTTACGAACTTTAATTCAAATTCACCCATTAAGGTTATAAAGCGTCCAACCTTTTTAGACAAGGACCCTTGCGTGAGGAAGGTTCGTAAATGTTCTGTTTTTACAATGACCTTTGTTTCTTGATTTAACATGTAATGTCTTAAGCGTTTTGTTGCAAAGACTATGGCGAGGCATTCCGTTCTGCTTGTGTGTAGCGTGTTTCATAGTCGAGCAATGTCCGGCTAATGAAATAGATCGCACGTTCTCTATTGTCATCATCTTCTTGAGCCAGCATATAGGCTAGCGAGACATTGGTGGCTCGTGAATATAAAATTAATGGGCGATCTGGCTTAGGTGGCATTAGCGTAGGTGGTGATAACAAGAAATGCTTAACTGCGTTGAAAGCTTCATTGCAGTCTTCGGTCCAATCAATGCTATAATCTTTCTTGAGTAGATTGTTGATTGGATGAATGGCGAAACTTAAATCCGGATGAATCTCCGGATCGCACCAAGTTTTTCGAGAAATGATCTGATTCCAAATTCATCCAAAGGTGGGACCATTTCGAGAACAGCCTTAATTTTGGTTGGGTCAACATCGATCCGTGTGATGATATAATGTAACCTAGGAGCTTCCCTCCTGTCACACCAAAGACACATTTTTCTGGATTTAGCATGACTCCGTATTCTATTAGATGTGAAAGAATGACGCAGAGCACTTCCGGATGGTCACAACGCTTCTTGGCCTTGGCCAACAAGTCATCTACGTAGGATTCCACAATTTTATGAATAAGATCATGAAATATATACGTCATAGCCCATTGGTATATGTAGCGCCGTGTTCTTGAGTCTGAATGGCATAACAAAGCATAGAATAGGTTCCCAAGGATTTATAAATGTGGTTTTAGCTTGGTTTTGTTCGGATATTCTGATTTGATTGTATCCCGAGAATCCATCCATGAGAGACAAAAGCTCAAATCCAGGTTGTTGCATCAATAATGACGTCATGGATGGTAATGGGAAGTCATCTTTAGGACATGCTTTGTTAATGTCTCTAAATCTATACAAATGTGTATCTTTCCATTCTTTTTAGAACTGAACGATATTAGATACCCACCGAGAATAATCGATTTGTTTGATGAATCCTACTTGGAGGAGCTTTATTACCTCCTCTTTTACCATGAGAGATACCTTGGGTTTCATTGGTCTCGATTTTTGTTTAATTGGTTTTGCATATGATTTAGTGATGAGGTTGTGCACCGTAATGTGTGGTGTAACCCCTATCATTTCTTTATAGTTAAATGCAAAATCCTTCTGATGTTCCTTGAGGATCCGGTGTATTTCTACTTCTGATGGAGTTAACAAGGATCCTAACTTCAATATCCTTGGCTCATCTTTCGTTCCGATGTTAATATCAATTGTTTCTTCGATTAAAGAAGCGTTACCTTCTTCAAACTCAGGTGGTCTTTGGAGGTAGTTCCAGATCATCTTCATTCCCGATTGTGTATATGTTGAGTTCCTTTTGTGGGGGAAGTTCTGTCATGGGATTCCCGAAGTAAGAAGATGAATGTGGAATTAAAGACAAATCTATTACGTGATGGGCAAGATGTAATGCCGCATAGGCATTTAAGAAATCAAGATTGGTTGTATCACTATCGATGTGGCCTAGGATAGCAGATTTGTTTTCATTTCCATTTAAAAGAGGATTTGACATTGTTTTTATCAATGGTTCATCACGAAGGGATACCATGAAATGTGTATCCTCTAACTTACTATTTGGAGTAAAGTGCGATGCTAAGGTTGCTATTGAATTGGCGAGAAGATTTTGTTCTCACGGGATTGCTTCGATTGATATGAAGTCAAAATATTTGCTTAAATTTAGTACAACTATTTTGTAGAGTTGTAAGTGTTCGGCTTTGGTTTCATACATCTCAGCAACTTGATTTGCTACCAATTGTGAGTCTCCTAACACTCTGATGTTATCAACACCGATTCTCTTAGCTACAATGAGGCCAAGGAGGAGGGCTTCGTACTCAGTGTCATTGTTTGTGCATTCAAAATTTAGTTTAAAGGCAAATGGTAGGACTTTTCCTTCGGAGAAGTAAGGATTACACCTGCCCCAGCTCCGTAACGACATCTAGCTCCATCGAAATGGAGAGTCCAATACTTAGCTGGGAATATGGGTGCTGGGATATTTGTTTTGTTAACATCTTCTACCTCTACCATGTAGAGATCTACTGCTAGGAGAGAACCGACACCTAGGGTGCACCCCATGCCTACATAATCAAATGGTAGGAACATTGGTAGATCTTGTTCTAGTAATTCAAAAAAATTTGCAGTAGTTCCTAATGATACTATTTCTACAGTGTTAGCCTCATCTTTGGGGGCTAGGGTTGCCTTGGCTAGGCTCATAGTTTCAAGATCTGTCGTAGGTACCAACTTTTCTTCTGGTTTCGTCGGTAGGTTTATTAAGTTGGTTCATTGGGAGTTCAAACTCCGAGTGCATGCCTGGTCTTTTCTTTAGGTCACCAGTGTACATCGAATGGTTTTGGATCACCTTTGGCTATGAACACCTTTCCTAAATGCAAGAATCTTACTTCTTGAAATAGCGTAGAAGGGATTGCCTTCATACGGTGTATCCATGGTCGACCGAGGATCATATTATAGTTAGTTTCCCGATCTATAATATAAAACTCAGTCAAGATTGTTTTGGGTCCTAAGGTGACCGGTAGTATTATAGTTCCAATTGAAGTGGCTTTAAGGCTATCATAGCCTCTTAGCGTATTTCGAGTTGTGGAACAATTCGTTTCTCCATACCCTAGCTTTTGAAGGAAAGAAAAAGGGACTATGTTAACTGTTGCCCCATCGTCAACCATCACACGTTTCACATAATTGTTATAAACCCACACTTGCAAGTGTAAGGCCGGATCACCTCGGCGTGTAATCTCAGCGTCTGTTGGCATTTTGTTTATTTCAAATATGAATTCGGTGTCCCTATCCGGCTGCCCCGGAGGATGGATATCAAAGTCTATATGGTTTACCTGTGTTTCGGGAGGTGGAGTGATGCTAATTAGATGACCTAAACCCAATGCTTCTAAAAGAGCAGCCCTGTGAGTAGGGGAGTTCTTCAACAAATCCAAAAAGGAGATGTGTGAGAAGGTTTTCGTTAGATCATTAATTAAGTCGTAAGCACCCACGGGTTTTATTAATACTTGTTGGATATTGTCTGTTTCTAGCGGGTAGCTTGGACTTAGCTGAGAGGAATACTCTCGTGTCCTTGTTACAGCTTCTATGGGTAGTTCGGCATCTAACTCCACTAAACCAACTATCTTAGGTCATGGCTGACTTCCTAATTGTGGCGCAACTAATGGATTCAGCAAAGTTGAAGCTTCATGATCATTGTTTCCTACAATTACACCCTTGTTTGTCCCACTTGGATTTAACTTGTTATTGTTGTGATTTGGGAGCGAATCATTGAAGATCTTGAGGGGTGCATTTTGAGGGGAAACTACCCCTGTAAAAGTATTCGGTGCTGGTGACATAGGATCTGCCAAGAACATATCTATGAAAAGTTGTCTTTGTTCATTTGGCAAATGTTGCATGAATTTATTGTAGTCACAGCATGTTCTAGTGTCATGGCCTCGGATTTTGTGAAAACCACAATAGGAGTTAGGATTGTAATTCCTAGTTTGTTGGCTCGGTGTATATTGTGGCCTAAAACTTTGATCAAACCGTTGCCTATTAAAGTTTTGCATTTGTTGTTTTTGGTTTGAATTCTGGTTTTGATACCTAGTTGAATTTTGATTTGGATCCCGTGTAGGGCTTCACCATTGTTGTTGTTGTTGTTGTTGTGGATGATTAAAATCCACTGTATTGATTGTTGGAGTAAAGTTATTGTTTCATTGATTGTTTATTTGTGGTGGAGTATTCACAACATTTACCTTTCTAGCCTGATCAGTTACTCCATCCGTTGTCACTCTGTGATTTTTATTAAGGATTTTAGGTCCTTGATTGACATTCGTGATAGTAGGATAAGTTGTAGTGTTTTGGTTGGAGGTGATTAACCTCCCGTTTTCTCCATATGTTTTGCGACCACTATCAATTTTGCTTGATCTATTCGGAGAGCGCTCTCAAGTACTTCATCGTAAGTCCTTAGTGGAAACTTCTGGACTTCTTCCTTCACTTCTCTGCTGAGAGAATGAAGGAATAAATCGCATAGTTCCATTTGATCCATATTTGGAGCACTTGCCGAAGAATAAAGAACTGTACGCCACCTCTGGATGAAATGGGCGATAGATTCATTGTGTTCTTGCTTAATGTGCAAGAATTCCTTGATTCCTGTCTTTAATAGTTTGTTCATATTGAAGGCCTTGATGAACTCTGACACGAGTTGCTTGAACGAATGGATGGAAGCCTCAGGTATTCTATAATACCAATCGAGAGCGATACCTTCCAAGGTTTTGGGAAATATTTTAGCAACAACCCCATCCCAAGGGAGTAATTCTCGAATGGCTGTAGCGTAGGCCTTGATATGTGCATTCGGATCTCCCTCACCTTTGTACTTGGGAAAATCGGAAGAGGTCTTGGAAGCATGATGTTTCGTATGGTGAAATCTAAGGGCTCTTTCAAATATTCTGAGTAAGTCCCTATCGCATATGTTTCGACCATTGATGGTGCCTGCTGAGGGAGGGCGGTGGAATGGGTTGTTGACATGGCGTTGCATATGCATTGGTAGGAGCGTAAGGGAACCCCTGTGGTTGAGTAAAAATACCAGGAGAGGAGAACATATCCCCTTGTGGTGATTTGGAATACATGTTTAAGTATGAAGGGGTATTGTCCAAGAATGGATTATTTTGTACTAGACCGGAGGTATTGGAACGTGTTAGAAACGGTGGTTCTAATCGGTGTTTGTTGTGAATACTGAGGAGTCATACCTAACGTGCCTATTCCTGTGAGGAGGTCTACCTGGCTAGGATGGTGTGGAGGATTAGGATTTCCTACCTGCATGAACTGAGAATGGTGATTTTCCTGAGCAAGTTCTAACCCCCTAACTTTTTCTACTAAAGTTGAGATGACCTCACTTGGTGAAGTCACGATATTTTTCCTTAGTGGCGTTTGTTGTATACCCTGATGTTGTATAGGCATGTGATATCCTGCTATGAATTGATCGTTGCCCTGCCAAGTTTCCCCGAGGGCATTTCCTATATGTAGTGGCATGGAGGTATTTCCTTGAAAAGAGACCTCGGGTTGTGTTTGTAAACCTCCTATAGGTGGGTACATACTTCGAGAACGTTGTTCATTCCTGGCATAACATACCGAATGTTCATCATCTAAACCTAGGTATGAGTCTGATTGTCTACTAATTTGTGGTCTAAGTAGTACCTGAGGAGACAAACTTGATTCTCCTGTGAGCGTCATATTGTTCGAGCCTGAAGGCTCTGTTTGCCGTGTTTGAGTGAACTGATCCAACTCTTCTGTTTGGAAAGATGAGTTATATCTGATCCTTGGAGATGGAGTTTGTGTTGATAATTGGTTATCTGAATAGTTGTCACCCCATACCGAGAGCGAGGGCGATGACTACCTATTCAGTTGAGCGTAGTATGCCTCAAGACCTAAGAGAGGCCTACCATATGCATCGAATCCTCGACATATTCGGGGGGTATATGAATACCCGCAGAATAATGGGAAGGAGCGAAGGTGATGGTGAAAGCTAATGAGGTAGTAAAGATGAAAGAGTCGTTTTAATTTAAAGAATAAATAGAAATCTAACTCCGAACCGGAAAGTAAGAATTTCACGTCGGTTCACCAATTTTGTACGATGGAAAAGTGACAAGCGAGCATAGGAATCTACAAGTAACTTTTCCTCGCACCCGACCTCCCGAGGTCGTGTCGAGACAGCCGGTGGGAATTAAATATGTGTGGGATGCGGACAAGCTAATTGGGAAATCTAATGTCTTCGACACACACTAGTGGAAATTACGAATCTAAGGCAAAGAAGGCCCTCCTAACTCGAATCGTGTGATAGATCGATCAACAAGAATGACTGCTCAAAGGCTCCAATCAATATCGAGCTCGGCGTGATTCGGGTCTATAGGTTGTGGAATACATGGAAAATGACCCGGATAGTTTCGTGTATATCTCCGAGATAAGGTCATAGGGCGGATGGTAAATACAATTGACTCATGGGCGATTCTCTCTGTCCTAGTCCGTAACTCCTTAGCTTTGTTAGCTGATGTGTCTAGCGGATAATGTTCGATGATGATAGGTGGAAGTGGAGTAGATCTCGAATACTAGTGTACGTAGGCCAAAGATCTATGTCTGATTCACCTATGGGCTCGTTGGGTTGTGGGATTTGTGGGTCACAACCGTAGATTCGTATTTGTTATGGTCCTGCTATGGTCATGTGTGGAATCAATCCCTAATCCCTAGTATCCAATAGTCATATGCCTTTTCAAACCTCTATATACGTAAATAATAATTGTGTGATCTTCTCATAATATCTTACAGGCGTTTGTGCAACCTGAATTCTCAAGCTGGTATCTATATCTGTGAGAGTGTCTCCTGCATCTGGATGTGGGACCAAATGATCACAACCAAAGGTCTGCTCTCTTTCAAACCGTTCCACAGTCATGTGGGTATGGATCTAGGGTAATCTGTAGTTTGGTTGATTTGACCAAAATGTGTGTGCTTGGTCGTCTTCTATGTTTAATCCATGTAGTTGGAAACCCGATTTGTTGTAAGTTTACTTGTTGTTCGGAAGACTTGATCCCGAGATTCTGATCTATATCGCTTATTGCTTTGTGATGAGATTGGGTTGGGGCATGATTGGCTCGATTACGTATTCACTGGGCTCTCTAGGTCTCATGATTGTCATACAAAAGCAATAATGTAAACTAAATGCAGCAAAATAAAATTAATTATGCGAAGTATGTCTATAACATATATAACTTCTATATTTTTGTTATTTTCTGATGAACTTTATAAATGAATTTGAAAGAGTAGCTATTTTAATATATCTACAAATTGACAATTAACCTAGTGTCGAATTTTAAAACAAACAAAGTAACCAAGTATAGCTACTTGCTTGTGCAGTTGTAAATCTATTCTAAATAATGAAATAAGCTGATCTAATCTATTTGAAAGACTCTCGATCCTACCTCAGAAGTGAGGAAAGAATCATAGTCTCTCAAAACTATCAATCCCCACTTTCCTAGCAATATCGAAAGTAAGATTGATCAAATAAAGTAATTAACTCCTCTATTTGATATGATTCTAATTAGAACTTTGAAAGCTAGAACCTGGATTCTACAGAATAGTGGTGAATCTGATGGTGTGTGTGATCTTGTCCCCTCAGTGTGATCTCCTCGTTCCTTCGTGTTCACGTGGATCCATAAAAGCGTGTAATGCTAGCATCGACGTAAGTAGATATTAGGACAAAGGCAACTTAGGATACGGGATCGAATACAATGCGAGTAGGAGAGATAGCGCAAGAGTACGAGCTTGGCTTATGTAATCCTAGCGGGATTTATTGCGAGTCATGCAACATAAAAACGTCCGTAACACGAAACTATCATGTTTGGAGAATAAAACCTGCAACTTTAATGGCTTCCCACCGAAAACAAACTATTCTACTCCAATGGATTGGATGAAATGTCAACAACACTTGCACAAGATGGATATGTGGCTTCCTAATAGCAAAACAACACTAACTAAGCATGCAATGAAAGAAACTAAGAATTCTAAGTAAAATGAAAGACTAATCTATTACAATGAGAAATTCAGAGGCAAACTTGAGGGGCCATTTGCTTAAGCACAATCCATCTATTTATAACATTTGCATTTACCCAAGGTAAAAACCAAATTGATCTCTTAAAATATAAACAATGGCAAAACACTATTCCAGGGAACCAGAATCATTAATGCAAGCTTATGGCGGTGAAAAAAATCTAGTAAATGTTGAAATTTACGTGAGTTGTGTTAAAAGAGCATTCTGGAAAACACATAAAGGACCGACGCCCGAGCGGGTGGCGGTTTCAGAATCAAGAGCAAAAGGGCCAAGAAAAGAGGGAAAAGAGAAAAACAAAGAATGCGGGGCTAAACAAGGTATGCGGGATGTTAACGCACACTTGGGGAGCTTTTCTAGATCCTGAACACCTTGCGAGGAGACTTGTATCATCATTGAGGCACGTGTTACGTTGTTCCAACAGCGTAGTACCCTACAATTTTGAGTACGTACAGGTCCCATTAGGACACAGGGTGCACCGAGAGCTCAGTCAGTAGGAGCTTGTCAGTAGAGACCTCAACAGTCCATAGCTAGATCATCAGGATCCATAACATAGACCTCTAGAGTACCGGCTAGAGCTACTACTCATGGGAGAGGACCAGGCAGTTATTATGGTTATGGTGTTGCTAGACATTTTTGGAGAGAGTGCCCATAGAACCCTAGTAACAAGGGTAAGACGTAGATTTCATAGCCTATTGTTGGATCTATGCGGTGGTCGAGAACCATCGGCCGAGTGACAAGAGTACCATTATTGAGACGACAGCTAGCATTGGTGGTGTTCCTACCTCCATTCTATTTGATTATGGTTCTTCTGATTCTTTTATTGCACCAGCTTTGGTAGAGTGATGCATGCCTTTGTGCTTAGGTAGGGTCTTAGTTAGGACATCAAGATGGCTTCGAAGCCAAAATCTTTGTAGACTCCATAGTTAAGGAGTGTGTAGTGGATTTGGGACCCTTAACCACTACCTCGGATCTTCGTATCCTTCGTTGGGTTCGTGTGGAGTCATCTTGGGCATCGACTGGTTTTATGCACACAGAGCCAGAATGGATTGTTACAATCAAATTATATCATGTACATATGATCTAGGAGTTGAGTCAGTGATAGCAGGGGTTAGGAGACCCATTTCCATTCACACCATCTCCGCCATGCAGCTTAAGCGGTGTGTGCAACGGGGTTATCAGATGTATGTTGTCACAATTAGTGACCAATCGGAGGATGAGTCTAGTGGACCATCGCTTGATGACCATCCCATCTTGAGAGAGTTTTCTGATGTCTTTCCAAGGGAGCTATCGGGGTTACCACCCCCACGTGAGATATATTTTCACATAGATCTTGTTCCGGGAGCAGAGCCTATCTCACGAGCACCTTATCGGATGACCACCCCTAAGCTCTGCGAGCTCAAGTTACAGCTAGAGGGCCTTTTGGAGAAATTCCTAATCCATCCTAGTGTATCCCCTTGGGGTGCACCGGTGATATTTGTAAAGAAGAAGGATGGATCTTTGTGGTTGTGTATTGATTACCACTAGCTGAACAAAGTAACGATCAAGAATCATTACCCCCTTCCGCGCATTGATGATTTGTTTGATCAGATGAAGGGGGCCACAGTTTTCTCCAAGATAGACCTTAAGTCAGGTTATCATCAGTTGAGGATTATGGAGGTAGACATTCATAAGACCGCCTTCCGTATGAGATATGGCCACTACGAGTTCACAGTGGTGCCTTTTGGTTTGACAAATTCCCCCGTAGTGTTTATGAGCTTGATGAATGGGGTGTTCAGGAAATTCTTGGATCACTTCGTGCTCATCTTCCTTGATGACATTTTGATTTACTCACATACGCATGAGGAGCACGAGGGGCACCTTCACTAGGTTCTTTAGTGTCTTCGTGAGCAAAAACTTTACGAGAACCTGGAGAAGTGTGCATTCTTTCAGACAGAGGTGTAGTATTTGGGCCACATCATTTCTGGGGAAGGTATTGCAGTCAATCCTTCCAAGATTCGAGCTATTATGGATTAGCCAACACCCACTAGTGTGACAGAGGTGTGCAGCTTCATGAATTTAGCGAGTTATTATATGGGATTTGTTCAGGACTTCTCTCGTGTTGCAGCCATCACTTCCCTTCAATGGAAAGGGAATAAGTTTGTTTGGTCAGATGATGTGATTAGGCCTTTAGGACACTGAAGGAATGCCTTACGACAATGCCTATTCTTGCGCAGCACTGATCTGCGGGTGTGAGCTTTTCATATGCACGAGTGCTTCTTTGGCAGGAGTTGGAGGTGTGTTGATGCAAGAGGGAAAAGTAGTTGCTTTTGAGTCTCGCAAACTCAAGGATTATGAGCTCAATTATCCAACTCATGATCTTGATCTTGTGGTAGTTATTCACGCCTTGGTTTAATGGAGACACTTCCTTCTTGGCCAGAGATTCACACTTAGGACTGATCACTTGAGTCTTCGCCACCTCTTCACACAGCCCAATCTCAATGCTCGTTAACAGCTTGGATGGAGTTACTTTTTGACTATGATATGGAGATAGAGCATGTGAAAGGGAAGGAGAATGTGCTTACAGACACTCTTAGCAGGTGGAGACATTTAGTTATCACTAATTCAATGGGCACATATTTACGGAGCGAGATTCTACAAAGAACTTCCTCATGACAGTTTCTACATTGCAGCTAGAGCAGAGATCAAGTCTTAGAGACCCCTTGAGGGGAAGTTTGATGGGTTTTCATTGGAGGTAGATGGCCTTCTTAAGCACAGAGACCGGATTTATGTTTCTAGAGATTGAGGCTTGAGGCGGACATCTTAACAAAGGCACATCGTGCAACCTATTCAACCCATCCCGAGGTGAAGAATATGCACGCCACTTTGAGACAATTATATCATTGGAGGGGACTTCGCAGAGATGTGGTTCAGTTTGTGTCACGCTGTTTGGAGTGTAAGAAAGTGAAGGTTGAGCATCACCATGCAATTGGCCTTCTCTTTCCACATGCTATACCAGAATAGAAATGGGACACCCTTTCCATGGACTTCATTATTGGGATACCGATGTCGAGATACCACCATGACGCTATCATGGTCACAATGGATAAATTGATGAAAGTGGCTCATTTTTCTTCGGTGAAGACCACCTATACAACTAGTGCAGTGGCATGGGTATATCTTGATGAGATTGTCAAATTACACGAGATTCTCGTGGAAGATCATTTATGACCACGATCCTCTATATACTTCCCACTTTTGGACTACCATGCAACATGCCCTTGGGACGAAGATCAATTTCAGCACGGTGTATCACCCTAAGACAGATGGATAGACTGAGCAGTGAATCAAATCTTAGAGGACATGCTTAGGATGTATGTTATGGATCACCAATCGAGATGGGAGGAGTATTTGTACTTGGTGGAGTTTGCCTACAATAATAGTTTTTAGAGTTCGATAGGCATGGCTCCTTTCCAGGAATTGTATGGCAGAGAGTGCAGACACCTCTTAGTTGGGATAGGTTAGAGGACAGGGTTTCTCTTGGGCCAGCTTTATTGCAGGACATGGAGCAGCAGTAGGTGGTTATGATTAGACAGAGACTGCAGGAGGCACAGGATAGGTAGAAGAAGTATGCAGATCAAGCATAGGACCGACCGTAGTTTTGATGTGGGCATGAAGGTTTTCCTTTGTGTCAGGCCACATAAGAGCCCTATCCATTACGGAAAAGGTTCTAAGTTAGCTCCTAGATTCGTGGGCCCCTTTGAGATCTTGGAGCGTATTGGTCCTTTGGCCTACCGTCTAGCATTGCCACCTAGCTTGTCTCGCATCCATGATGTGTTTCATGTTTCAGTACTTAGGAGATATATTATAGACCCTTCTCATGTGCTAGATTGGACCTCATTGTAGGTGCAAGATCAAGGGAAGGTGATGGTGGAGTCCGTTCACATTATAGAGTGCAGGACCCTGGGCCTTTGAGGTAGAGAGATTGACCAAGTTCGAGTGCAATGGGACAGATATGATGAGACTGCAGCTACATGGGAGGATGCTACTTTGCTACGAGTTCAGTTTCCACACCTATTCCAGTGACTTTCGGAGGAAGTCGAGTCTAAGGGGAGGGGGATGTAGTGCCCACTTCCCTTCGACACCTTTTTTTTATTGATTTTGATACTGTCAACTATACTTATGGACATTATTGTAGCTTTTGATTTGGCATGATGTTAGATGTTAGAGATAATGGACTATTGTTGATTTCGATTCATATATGATGCATGTGGATTATTGGAGACATTTTATATTGATGTTGATATTCGATTGACATGGTTATGTGTGTGTGTGTGTGTTTTGGACATGTGATATTTCGTCATTTTGAGTAGACCTAGAAAATTGAACTAATATTATGATCATATTATTATTGATGAAATTGTAAAGGATATCATTACTTGCCTAAATGATATTTTGATTCATATATAGATTATTTTGGAATTATATTGTATATTCATTTTTTATGTTTTCATGTGGCCACGAGGCCAAAGGAGGTATTTGTGTTTTGCAAGTAAACATGTCACAACAAACATTGGGGATTGGAGACCAACCACATTAGAATCCTAGATGAATTCAACAAGGGTCACCATGGCAACGTGTATTTGTTATGTGTGTATGTTTGAATTGATGTTAGGGGTCCCCATGGGGGAATCACCTTCGAATGTGACCAAGGGGTTATGTGTATTCTTTTATTTAGTTTCCTTTGTTTAAATTTAGTATGTGGTTTTTAGTGATGTATTTTCCCCTTTATTATCTATTTAATTTGTGTCAAGATTAGTGAGTAATCATGTTGTTAAATTAATTATAAATGGGTCAAAATAATACATTTATTAGAGTTGATGGCTCTTGGATTATGTGTTGTAAGTAATATGTAAGTAACTTTTGAGTGTGAAACACTCCACCTTCTTTTGAAATTCGGATCGGTCCTTAGGGGCTGATTTTGGAGGCTTGTGGGACAAGTTAAACTTGTCCCACACCTCTTAAATTGTTATACCAACCCTACCTATGGGTTGGGAAGTCAAAATTAGTCCTTATTATGCATTTTGGGAAGACAAGTTGTAAGTTATTATTGCACATTCTTACATGAAATTAATTTTGGTCCTTAAGGGTTGTGGGCTTGGATTGTGTGTGTAAGTAAAATATCATTTATTCACCCACTTATTAATTGTGCTTTGGAGTTTGAAGTTGACTTATGAGGTGGAGTTGAGGATGAGTGATGTGGCATCCTACATGGAGCCACCTCATCCTCCTCTCTCCCTTTTCTATTTATTCGAATTCTTTGGCTTGTTTGGGGGTTACTTCATGTTGGTTTGGTGCTCTTGTAATTGAAGAGTTAGAGGATTTTGAATGCTTGTGGATTTTTTGGTGCTTTGGGACTATTTGGATTTGAAGAAGCTTATTGTTGAACTTTTGGATCAAGCTCTATCATGGAGAGGTAGGAGCTTGACTCTTTTAAAATGTGTTCTTTTTATTTTATGCATATGTGAATGTTGTTGAGTGTTTGGTATGTTTGTGGGTTGGTTGGGTAGATTGCCTAAGTGTGGTGTAGGAGAAGACTATGGGGATATTTCTTGTGGGAGGCATAAGAGAATGTGGGGAGGCATAAGAGTTATTTTGTGGAGGGAGTTTGGGATGGGTTTCCACCTTGGAAAAGAAATAGCTTGCATTTCTTACTTGTTATGGGGGAGCCATAAGAGGAGGGAGGCATAAGAGAATGGGAGGTATAAGAGGTACTTGGGGGAGGCATAAGAGTATGTAGGGGTTTTGAGATGAATATATTGGTGGGTTTTAAGGTGGACACCCATTTCCCATTGGGAGGTATAAGCAACTTCCCCCATAGATCTCACTCCTTTGGATTTTGCATGATGAAGCCTGTGTATTTTGTTGTTCTTCTTCCTATGGTTATAACTGCATTATTTGGACTATGATATGATTGTGAAATTTGTTGTGTTGTGGAAGTTTGTCTTGTTGCCATGATTTGAATCCATTTCCTATTGTAATGTGGTTGGGGCTCGGGGGCCAATGAGGAGGACGACTTCTCCTCTTCATTGGAATTCTTGGTTGGGTGGAGAGCGTTTCCTCTCCCCCATTTTTGTTGTGACCAAATGAAATCTGGTGGATCTCTCTTGTTGTTGTTTCTTGGAGTTGTGTATGAAGACAAATTCACAGTCCTCTTTGGGTTCCTTATTGTAAAAATTTCCCACTTTAAGTGGATGACATTGTAATATTATTTGTGGTGAAAATATGCTCTGTTTTTGGATGTGAAAGTTACATTCAAATGAGAAAGATTTATTTTGTAAGTTATATTTTTGTGAAAAAAAAGAAGTTGCAAAAGGAATTTTTTTGTTTAATAGAAGTTGTTTTATTTTCTACAAATGGTGTTATTCTTGTTTAAAAATTTTTGTTGGAAATATATTGTAAACTCTATTTGAAGTCCGGAAAGGTCTCAGTGTCGGGAAATATTACCTTCCTCTGTATTACTTGAAAGGTGTGTTTTGAAAATAGAACTACATTCTTGCTCTCCATGCATTGGTTAAAGGAAAGTTTAACATTGTAAAATTGGAATGGAATGAACTTAAATATTTAAAGTATGGTAATTGAAAATAGATCAAGTCATGTTTAAGTATGTTTTCCATTTGGATTCACTGTAAAACCTACAAATAAATATTAAAAAAACATACAGAGTACCTTGCAACAATGAAAGACAAAATGAAACTTTAAAATGAACTAAGGATGAAAAAAACATGTCATTAAACAATTGCATTTCCCTATTAATGTATTCAGAACTCCAGTAATCGAGCAAGAGGCATAATAATGCAATTTCACATAAAAGAAAAGAAATTTGTATTGAAATCTCAATCGTTAATCAATTAATCCTTGCAATCCATTAGAAATATTTCAAGTGCATTTCTCCACACCTGTTTGGTGTGTTGAAGAAGAAAGAATAGCAAATTAGACCAATTCTGGCAGTTGAAAAAGTTTAGTTCACATTTTAATGGTAGGAAATATGTTTTCTTAAAATTCACCCATCTAAGTTTGTTGAAAATAAGATTTTGTGCTTCCTATGTAAAGAGGAGTTTGAGCCCTTTCCAAAAATTCCTCATTTTCTCAAATATGAGCTTCCAATTGAAAGTTATGGCCATCTGAGGTTTTTGTTTGCGAAATTTACTTTTTCCAAATTCCTCCACAAACCCACCAATTCACTTTTGGAAAAACACCTCCGCGGGTTCGTGGGCCCATACCTTCAAACTTTTCTTTTTGAAAAATTGGCGTAAAATCTTAAGTCTCCCCGCCGGTTCGCTTCACCACCTATCACTATAGGTCTGACACGTGGCTTCTTCAAGCGTCACCGGAGGCGCGGATTGTTTTAGACCTTATCGATTTTAGAAACGATTGGCAAAAATTCCTAAGTTTCCCCTCCATCTCACCTTTTCATAGGTCACCATGTTGGGTCGACACGTGGCTTCGCTAGGCATCGGTGGAGGTGCGAGTTTTTTTTAACCTTCACACTTTTTAACAAAAAAGCCAACATTTCTTAAGTTTCCCTGATGGTCAACTTCCCTGCTTGAAATTTTGGGCATGACATGTGGCGTCTCTAGGCGTCGGCGAGGCGCGGCTCACTTTAAAACCTTTTCCTTTTTAACAAAAAATCTAAAAATCCTAAGCTCAAAATTTTGGACACGTGTCCCTTACGGCTTTAGGCTTATTTTCTTCTTTGGGCACGAAGCCCCTCCGCGGGATCGCAGGCGCGGGTGTAACTTGTGCTTTTTCCAAATGTGCAAAGCACAAAATTACCTCCCCGCTCTATCGGCCTAAAACCTTCCTCGGTGAAAATTTATCCCTAGACCCACAGGCCCAACTTTGAAAAAATCTTCCTTGGGCCCGCAGCCCGCCTTTGGGAAAAATTTCCTCCCCAGGCCCATCGGCCTATAACTTAAGAAATATGAGGAGTTAGGAGGACTTATTTATATCATTGGAAAGGGGAAGAAATTTCCTATCTAATGGAAATGTTTTCAGAAACCCTAAGTGCGTTAAATATGTGAAAAATCAGGTTAAAGTGTAAAGATGAGTCTGAGAGTGGGTAAGTGGGAAATTACCCTTTTTAACTTAAATGTTTAACTCTAAAGCATGGGTTGACCTTTTTAAAGGGTCACGTTAGGGGATAAGAGAATGTTTTTCTAACCCATGTAAATAAGAACCTTGGTTATTGTTTAGACCTAGTGAAATTAAAAACCTTGGGCATTTAATTGTTTTGGCCCCTTTGACCCTCTAAAATTAATTAAGGAATATTTAACTATAGTGTTAATTTAATTATTTATTAAATTAACACCTAAGAGAAATTTAACTATATTTGGATTAATTACACTCATTAATTTTGTAATGTGGATCTAATGTTTGTTACAACGGGAAAATTTCATTTATTAAATTATAATTGACTTTGAATCTTTGTTGTGACAATTATTGCTTGAAGCCTGGTAGTGGTCACGCTTTTCAAAAAAATTATTCCATAATTTTTCTATCTAAACCTAGGTTGTTCTTGGGTCTCGAGTGGTCGTTTTAACGGACGTAATAGTTTAATTTTGTTAATTACAACATAAATTAACATTATATTTAAATTTTCCAACAGAGGAGGAATATTGGAAACCTATCAAGACTTGTTATACATATCATATATGTACATGAAGATATGTTTCTTTGCATGAGAAATGGACACCAATAAAGTCTAACCATTGCATGTATGATATATAAAATTAATTGTATAATATATTTTAAAATTATTTATCCATTTTATCAATTACTATGAGATAATTAATATTTGTTTATTTTGTTTTGATTTAGGGGACACAATATATTTAAAATTCATTTCCATGTTCAAGTAGCTCAAGGTATGAATTGCTTGCCTCATGTAATTTATCGATAAAGCCACTTTGCTAATTTTTATTTGGTTTATATTCCTAGATGATGTTATCCACATTAATATCTCATTTTCTTTCATCCGATATGGTCCATGTTTATTTTGTCCTTAAACAACCTTAGTAGAATATTGCACCTTCTCCTCCCCTTCTACATTTCCACTACTTTTTTATTAACATTAAAGTCGGGTTAATGGGAACCTACCCCATATAAAAGTGGAGACAAATATGTAGTAATGGGGAACATATGAGATAGACTCTACCAAAAGAGATAAGGAAACCTGTATCACCGAATCACAATGCACCCTGTGCATATACTTGAACTCACAAAGGTGATTGGATAACATGGGTACTATCTCCAAGTGGGACTTGCTACTTGAGATAGACCTCCAGAGAAAGTCGGTTCTTGCTCCTAAACTACCCGCCACAATCTACTCTAATGCAGGGATAAGCTAATCTGTTCTAATCTAAATTTCCAAGGGACCAGGGAGAGAGAATACATAAAATAAAATCCTACACTAAAGCGGTGATACACCGTAAAAGGAGGGTGTGAGAGTAATCTCCAAATGTGTGAAATACAGAGGAAAAGTGCACACTAGAAGAGGTGATGACAGCCACCATAATCTAGCAAAATGCATTCACAAAGAATATTCCAAGCATACACAATGATAATGAATCCCTACAAGAAAATAATAAATAGACACAATATTCTTATAGAAATATCAAAGGGGCAAGAAGAATGCAAGAAAACACAAAGCGGGGAGGATACATCCACAAACCGGTATTTTATTGCTTCATGATATGCACATTCAATCTATTACAAGATAAGGGCCTGGATCACCATGCGCAGGAGTCCACTATCGGGGCCTCGCAACACACAAGCTTCACAAAGCAATTTTTGGCGTAGCTTTGCTACCCAAAACTCTCCCTTACAATGAGCCCAACACTCCAATTTATAGAAAAAATGAGAAGGGAAAGAGAAGGGAAAATGGAAATCCTGAAATCTATCCTTCAACCACCTGTAAGAGGCATTAAATTGAGTGAAATGGTTATACATTACTTGCAAAAGGCTCCTCATACTGTCCCATGTGTCAGAAGCAGAGAAATGATGACCATGCCTCTTAATTGCACTCCCAAATACCAAATAAAACAACATTCGAACCCGGCCACGTTTCCTTAAAAATATCAATCAATTTCTGATCAAATCTAGAATTTCTTGATTTCTGTGCATCGGGCTCGGAACCATGATTCCAACGGTACCAATTTTGTGTGATTTCGTTGAGAAATGCAAAAGTTATGGCCTTCTGAGTGCGGGCAGCTATTTTGGGTCTGGCAGGCGTTTTTTGTCATTTGACGGGAATGAGCATTGACTGACTGGAGCCGAATATATTTATTTTATTTAAATATATCTACCTTCATTAAAATTATGGCGTAGAGGACGTCGTGCTCATTCCAAAAATTCCAATTTTATCAAAATCGAGCTCGGAGTCAAAAGTTATGGCCGTTTGAAGTTCCACGGGTCAAACGTTGACTTTTCTCCTCTGCCTTCGGCCGCTTCGGCTTTTCACGTCCCACGCGTCCCTTTGTCCCATTTGGCATAGTGCTGAAATTTCCCATTTCGGCCGAACCGGCCGGTTCGCGTACTCGCGGCCCAGATGTCCCATTTGGCTTTCGGGCCGTTTGGGACAAATTTTCCCGATTTGCCTTCGCCGGTTCGCGTACTTTTGTCCCGCGCGTCCCAAACTGAAAGTTCTCATTTCGGCCGATTCGGCCGGTTCGCGTCATTTTCAGATTTCAGCGTACCTTCGGCCCAACTGTTCCGGGCTGCCTTGACTCATTTCGGCTGATCCGCCGCTTTCGCATACTTTTGCCCAGATGTCCTGCATCACTGTTTCAACAGCTTAGTCAATTTTTTCCATTTTTCGGCGGTTTGGATTTTCACGTCCCGTCCCTTTGGCCCAGATGTCCCATTTGTTGCGCAGACCACTGGCGGCCTTTCGACGATTCGCATCCTTTTGTCCCAACTGTCTCGATTGTTGCGAGGACTAGGACTTAGCCATTTTTCGCAATTTTCCCGGCCCGAGCCTGCTTTTTTATGTAATTTTTACATTTTCTCAGAACTTGCTCTCTTCTACTTGGACAGGGGAGTTAGAAAAATATGAGGGGACCCTAGAAACATGACCTTTTGCCCTGACTCAATCTATTTACCTGGGACTTGAGAATTTAATGCATGTTATCAAAATTACCTCGAGGGTGAATTTTGGATAACAAAACAAAAACACAACACATCAAAACCACTTGCACACCCAAAATAAAGCAACCAAAAAATCCAAACACACAAATAGCTCATCCCTGAAATCTCTTCCCAAGGGATCTTAAGTGCATCTTAAGGGGAGAATTATTCCCTTTCTTTTCTTCTCACAACCGTCCAATCCTTTTCGGTATTTAGATTTTCATTTTCATTATTATGGATTGAAATCATAACTTCAATATTCTCCTTAGAATTTAGGATTATTGATGAATCAAGAGGGAGGGAAAATTTTCCCTTGTTAAAACCACGAACTCTGCAAATCTCTTAAGATCTTGTTTCTATGGATCCTTCTGAATAGGATGAAGTTTTTCATCATTCTCGGAATCTAAATCAACATCTTTCTTTGTCTCAGAATCTGATTCACTATCTGATGGGTCATTTACAACTAGGTGGCTAGGATTTGTATTCTTCCACCAAGAGCTTCTACTTTTAGCATGTTTTCTTCCAAAATGACAATCTGAAGCTAAATGACCAAGAGAAAAACATGTTCAAAACCTGAAGGGAAACCCTTCGTAGTCTAGATTTTGTATCCAAATTCTATCCTCAACTTTGAGTTCAATAGTGGCTAGAAAATATACAGAGGTATCCATATCAACCAATATTCGGGCATATGTAGTGTACTCATAATCTGCAGTCTTTGGATCAATAGCCAAAAAAATTCTTAGTGTGTTACCTATAGCATTTAAAAAATCTCCATAAAAAATTGAGGGGCAAATAAGGTAGACGAATCCAAACCAGCTTTTACATGGAAAGTATTAGAAACCAAGTTAAAAAAGGGAACCACGGTTTCATAAGAAGAAAATAGGAGTTAAAATCCCATAATTTTCTAAAAATCAAATCCCTATTAGAGGTTTCAATAAAAACAATGAAGAAACCCCATGAAGTAGGGTAAATATCAAGTTTACCTTCTATTATCGGTCCAAAGTACTCCTTCTGAATGGAAATCTAACTTTTGACTTTGTCCTACAATAGGATTCCCTCTAAGTTGTGGGCATCTCGGAATGAGGGAAACCTCTAGAAAGGGTTGGCTCCCTTTGATGAATCACTGAAAATCTATATTTGACTGAGTTTGAGAGTTAGAGGAAAAGTAAACCTAAAATAAATAAAGGTGATACACCAAAAATTGTGTGGGACTTGGTCTTGCAAAAACACACTTAAATATTTATGAAAGACTGATTATTCACTTCAATTAATTATTTGACAGATTCTGCACTCAATAAGGTGTTTGAACACACTTGGAAAAAACTAAAAAACTTGGCAAAATTGCTTGATGGAGGTTTCTGGAATTTGATAGCATGCAAAGGAACCTATTTATTCACTTTAACACACAAAACATATTCTTAAAAAGACTAGAAAAAGATTCAATGTGGAGGAAACTTGGTCTTTATTAATCAAAGGTGCATAGTACAAAACTCTTTCAAAGATAAGTCTGCAAAAATAACCCCCCCTAATTGCTTCAACAAGCATACAATATATCACCAAAACAACACCCCTAAGTACTTCAAAAAATAGCCAGGGCACTCAAGTGGAGGTGTCCGTACATGCATGATTTCAGCCTCTAAGAATAATAACATATTCCCTTTTAAATGCAATCGCTAATAATAGCCTGCCAACACCTCAGTATAACTATAGTTGATAGCTCAACTTACTCTCGCCTATGCTCCAAGTGCGTGTATGGGATTTGGAAGAATAGGGTGAAAATAACACTACTAAGTAAAGTTATCTTGTCTTTTATGTAAAAACCGACTTTTGTCTTTTGTGCATGTATGGCTAGGAATAATTAGCATTTTCTTTTGCAAAAGTCTATCTTTGGCTTACTCGAGCTTTGGCATATATATGCACGCACTTGGTCTATTCACTCCCGTGCACAAATACAATAATTAAAACTTTGCAAAAATGATTATCCTTCGAATAGGGTCAATCCCACCCATGGTTTAAACAAGAAATGTCTTCTCGCCCCCATGCAAATAATCATTCAATAAAGTTTTGAAAGCCCAACCCATGGGGCAATTGGCAAGGAATAAGGTTCCCAAACTCGAACCATAGTTAATTAACTATGGTGAAACAATTTCACTTGATCAATTAGAGTAAAATCCCTAATTTCATTCATTTCCTCATTTTGTAATATTGTTTCGAGAAGCTTCTAGGACAAGGGAAACCATAGAAACTTTCTCAGAAGCCATGATTTTAGGGTTTTGATCTCTGCTCTGGAATTTCAAGCAGCCATTTTTACTTGCAAAACTTGGTTTTATCTGTAGGCTCTAGAAAATTATTATCGGCATCCATTAATGCTCGGTTTCAACTTTATTTGTTTTGTTGCCTTTGTTTTTTTAGAGATCTCAACCTTCTTCTATCCGAAAATGCCTTATATGGTTTGAATGGCGGTGATCATAAGGTTTTTAAGCTTCATGCCATACGTTTTTTAGAGTTGGTTTGAATTGCATCATTTTGGGCGTATGGGCACCTTGAAAAAATAACTCTCACTTTCTACATTTTCGAGCTTTACATTAAATATGTGTCTCAAGAGATCTCGTACTTTTGTGAATTCTTGTTTTTGCATTAGTTGGGTTTTGCACATATTTTAAGCTCTAGTTCAATTCATTATATGTCTTATGTTCTAGATGGGTGACCATTGTTAAGAAGCTTGATCTCTTCTTCTCTATTTTAATATTTTTGGCTCTTTCCACCATATGTTGATGAAATGCGAGCTCTGGGATAAATTTTGGTAAGTCGCCACTTAAGGTTTTGAGCTCTCTATGTTATTATGCACTTATTATTTATGACCTCGCTAAATTATTTTTTGCTCGCTTCTTATCCTGGAGCTCACCTTCGCGTACATCTTGATAGTGGGCATTTAGTATTATATAGCTCAACACGAACTCATTTTTTTCCTTAGCCAGTTCAAGCTTATTGGAATGCCCAGATCTATATTTACCTTGTATAGCTTCACCATGTGTTATGCTATGTTTTTTAACTACCGTAATAGCCTTATTAAGACCCGGTTTCTCGGTAGTGGCTAACTTTAGTGCCCACTCCTCTTCGACACTTATTATATTTTTATTTTGATTATTGTTAACTATAGACATGGATATTATTGTATCATTTTGGTTTAGCATGATGTTAGATGATAGAGATATTCTGACTATTGATGGATTGTGATTCATAGTATGATTTGTGTGGATTCTTAGAGGCATAAAGAGACATTTTTATATTGATGATGATGATGTGTTTTTGGCATATATATTACTAACATTTGGAATTCTCGTCATGTTGACTAGGATTTAGCTTTTGAACTAATCTCGTGATCTTGTTGATATTGATAAAAAATAGAATTGAGATGTTGTTGAAATTTTAGACAAATGATAGCATTTTTAGTAGAGATGATGATTTAGCTATATGTGAATGGTTATTGATTTATGTGTGTATATTTTATCTTTGATGTTTTGATGCGCCATGAGGCCGAAGGAGGTATTATGTGATTTTGCGGTGATTATATCACAACAATTAAAAGGGGATTGGAGACCAACCACAAAGTGGAATACTATATGGATACAACGAAAGGTCACCATGGCAACTTGTGTAATGTTGTTGTTTTGTTTGTTTTAATTTGTTGGGGATCCCCATGGGGATGACCTCCAATTGTGACCATGGGCTATGTGTGCAATTCTTTCCCTTTTTCTTTTATTTATTGTAGAGTATGTGATTTATTTGTGATGTAATTTATTTAATCATTTTTTATTAATGTGCTTTTATTAAGTAATTTAATCATGTTATTAAGTTATATGGGGATGTGACAAAAGGGGCCATTTATTAGAGTTGTTGTTTTTTTGGATTTTGTGATTTTGATTGAGTGTAAGTGACTTTGAGTGTTGTACACTCTACCTTACCTTGGAATTTCAAATTTGGGCTTAAGGGCCATTTTTGAGGCTTGTGGGACAAGCTAAGCTTGTCCCACACCTCTTAATTTCATATACCAACCCTACCTATGGATTGGGGGTCAAAAATAGACCCCATTATGTGTTTTGTAAGACAAAAAGTGACATTAATTGCACTTTTCTTACATGGGTTTTAAATTTTGTCCTTAGAGGGTGTGGGTTTGGATTGTGTGTGTAAGAGGCTTGTCATTTCTCTCAACCACCAATTTATTGTGCATTGGGGTTGAGGCTTAACTTGGGAGGTGGATTTGAGGATGAGTGATGTGTCATCCTCAATGGAGCCACCTCACCCTCCTCTTCCCATTTTTCTATTTATGCAAGTTTATTTGTTTGTTTGGGGTTACTTCATTTCATTTGTGCTCTTGTATTTTGGGAGTTAGAGAGTTTTGGAGTGATTTTTGAATTCTTGGAGCTTGTTGGAGTTGGATTGAGCTTGAAGGAGCTTGGAGTGTGATTCCTTGATCAAGTTCTTACTATGGAAAGGTAGGAGCTACACTCTTTTTACTTGTTTTTTTATATGTGTGTATTGCATGTATGTGAATGTTTTGTATGCTTGTTGGGTTCTTGGGTAGAATTCCTAAGTATGGTGTAGGAGAAGGCTATGGGGATTTTATATGTAGGGAGGAATAAGAGTTTATTTCATGTTTTGGGAGGGAGTTGGGTTGGGTGCCCCACCTTGGATAAGAGAATGCTTGCATTTCTTACTTGGTTCTTTTGAGGGAGACATAAGAGATTGTAGGGAGGCATAAGAGAATGTGGGAGGTATAAGAGGATCTTGAGGGAGGCATAAGAGTTGTGTAGGGATTTGAGATGTATTTTGGAGGATTTTAAGGTGGGCACCTAATCCCATTGGGAGGCATAAGTGATCTCCCCATAGATCCTTGTTCCATTGGCTTTAATTTCAAGCCTTGTGTATTTTGTTAGTTTCATTTTGTGATTGCATCTTGTGTTGAATGTGTTTTGAAATGGTTGTGAAATTTTGTATTGTGATGTGGAAGCTTTGTGATAGTTTCCATGAGTTGGATCCATCCTTTATTGCATTTTGTTGGGGCTCGGGGCCAATGAGGAGGATAGCTTCTTCTCCTCATTGGATTATTGGTTGGGTGGAGAGTGTCGACTCTCCCCCATTTTTGGTTATTGTGATTGAAGTAAAGGCATTTGTTGGAGATTTGGGATTTAGAGCATTTGTTGAAGTCAAAAACAACCCTTCATTGTAGAAATTTTCTTGTAATTCCCACTTAAGGTGGAAGACTAGTAGACTTGTATTTAAAAGAAAAATTGCCTTGCAAGTTTTATTTACCAAGTTGTAATATCATATTTGAAGGAAGTTCATTAGAGAATGTGTCTTTACTTTCTCTTCAAATTAGTTGTATGTAAGGGAATGAATTAAATGGATATCATGTTTAAATTTTATCTTGTGTTGAAAGAAAAGAAAGTTGCAAATCTTAATGTTTTGATCACAATGTGAATTAGGAGGTTTTCATAGCCTTATTTTGGGTTGAAATAGTTAAAAAATCTTTGGTTTTGATATATTTAAAGTTAAATTTATCCTTTGATATTTATTTTCTTTTATATATTCATTTTTAGAGTTCTCTGGCCTACACAGTGAGCGACACCGGTCAGTCTTAACCGACGTCGGTGTACTCAGTACCGACATCGGTCATTGTTTCATATTGCAGTATTTAAAATGTTAACTCCAAGTTTTGTTGTCAACTTAAATGATATCCTAACTTGCAAAACCTTAAATTTAATGAATAATTGTTGGAAAAGTCATTTAGATAAGTGTGAAGCACAAAATATTGAAGATATGTCAAAATTTATAAAATGGACTCATTCGATAGTAACCAACGTCAACGATCGAATGCACGTCTGTATTTCTCTAACCGACATCGGTCACTGGATATCGCACCAATTTCATTTCTGCAAACTTGACAGTCATTTTTGTGCCCTTGTTGATATCAGATGCTTCTGAGACTGTTATGCTTTCTTAAAATTGAATAAGAAGTTGCTCATGGAATTAATCTCTTACCCCTACATTTAAAACAATATTCTAAAAACTTACCATTAACACAGAACTAGCGTCAGATATCATAGTGGTTACCACGGTCGGTCAAGAGACTGTCGTCGGTCACCTGTGCGTGGGTTTTTTTTTAAAACGTATTTACGCGAAATCATTGGCTTGTATAGATCTAGACTTCACCTAAAGGTAGATCTAGCCTATGAGGGTCATGTATGCTTGTTTGGACCCATATTCTAACCTGTATATAGGGATTTAAATGCATAAAACTCTTGATTTACAAAATGGGGTTTTTCCCATCAATGAAAACAAAACAAAAAAGGAACTAATCAACAATATATCTCAAACCAGATCTAGGATAGATGTTTGCATTGCAATAAATAACTAATAATGCATGATTAAATCTAAGATTCAACTATTCTAAGGGAGGAACCAAATGGATGGAATTTCTTTCTTCTTGTACATTGGATCTAAGAACTCCTTCATGATTTCCTCTTGATACATGACATCCACTCCAACCTGCAAACCAAAGAGAAACAAATGAATGAGCTTAGGGTAAGAAATGCTTAAGAAGAATCCCTTAAGGATGATTAGGGCTTATTTTGGATAGATCTAATCTTGTGGTCCCTATTGATTTGATCCAAGGGTTAAGAATCAACCCTACAATTGTTAGGTGAGAATATTCATATTATGGTTGTAAATTTTTAAATAAATCAAATGTATGTGTAAATGGGTGAATGGGGCCACTTAGGGCTCTAGTGTATTAATTAAAAATGTAACCCTTCTAGTAGGTTTTAGTGAATGATTCTATGGACATTAAAGAAAATAATTTAAGTGAATTAAGGCAACTAAGGATAATGGTTTATTAAATGTGGGTTGAATGTTAATTCCCAAGAGGGAAACTATTTAACCTAGTAAGAGAAATTAATGGACACTTATCTAGTGATGATAATTAAATTGACATTAGATCTGGATTAAGAATATTTAATTAATAATCTAGACTGGATCTATCCTATGAAATGTAACATTGCTTTGGTAGGAATTAATTAAATGTATATTAGGGTTTAACACCCTTGAATTTAAAACAAACAAAACAATTTCCGCAACTTTCCAGATAATTATTTAATATTTAATGTGGTTTTAGAACGTCAAATTTTTGGGCACTACACTAACTTCCTTTTGCATGGCGAGCTCTCCTTGTTCGTCATGATCTAGTTGTGGCTCAGTTTAACAATATATCACCAATTTTGGGTCGACTTTTCCCTTCATTGGCTTGTCGAGCTTCTAACTTTTGTTCTCCATTTACCCATGTTTATTTTCTCTGAGCAGAATCCTTTCTATCACTTATTTAATCTTCTTATAATATCTCTCGAGATTTAGTCCTTATATTACCTCTCAAATAAATGGTAATTAGGCTTTGGATTTTCCACATCAAGAGCTTTGCCTTCAGCGTAACTTGCACTTTTTTTGTCCGTGTCTTTACATTTTAGGGAATTAAAAATAGTGATATATTTTTCTAGATGTGTATTTATTGTTGTAAATAGATGGATTTTCTATTCCCTTGTTTGCATTTTATGGCTCGAATACAATAACCCCAAATCAAATCCGATGTAATGTGAAAATCTTGGCCTAATCTTGTGCTTATATGCCAATGTATCCTTTACATTTAATTGTTCTGGTCTTAGACAAAAAAAAATTAAAAATACTTAAACATTGTACAAGATAAGCTCCGAAATAAAATTAACTAACAAATTTCTCATTAAGCCTTTATGTTCTTGCATATGTATCTTGGTGTGTATCTCTTTGTTGACCTTGGACTATTTATGCTGACAATGTTTGAACCAGGCTCATAGTTATAATCTGTTTTGGACATTTTTAGATCATTGTGTCTTATATCAATGCAGATCAGAACATTTTATTTGCTCTGCCAAGTCTCTTTCACTTCTCTTGAGTTAGATATTATTTTGCAATCCTTCATGCACTTGCAAATGATGAAATCTGTGTTGATAATAGTTGCAAAAAGGAAATGGATTCCTTTTAGAGGTGATCATTTATGGATTGTCTATCTCTTCCATATCAACTATTTCAAAATATCCATTTGTGCTAGAAGCATATGTCTTTCTCTTTAGAGCTTGATTGGTTGAAGTTGATGAAACTTGCAAATACACACCTAAAATATTGTACTTTGATGGCTGCTAGTTACATAATTTTTCCTTTGTTTATGGCTAAATTTCATGTATAAATCTGAAAATTATACTTGGCAACTTAACATCACTAAAGTATAATTCTTGTTGATCCGTATGAGAGGTAGTTGTCTTGGGATATAACCGCCATTTCTGAAATCCTGCATTTACTTTTGGGAACAGAATATAACATGCATATCTATAACATATGAAAGCATATTGTTGTATCTACATCTTTAAGAAGCACCACTCTTTCATATTTCCCAAGAATATCTCTTTGTTGACTTCCTTTCATTCTAAACAAGGTATGAAGAACAAAAAAAAGTACGATAACTTTAATTTGGAGATTTTCTATAATGAGCTACTTTAGTTTCGATCTTTCTTTGTGACATTATTAGCATTTCTTGTACTTGGAGGCTTTGAAACCTCTATATGTGCAAAGTGATGAAATTGTATCACTTTCTTTTCCTTGACTTGATCACTTCACCTTATATGTGCAAAGTTAATATTGTCCACCATGACACAACACTACCCCTATCGTTGTGAGCATGTCTCGCGGCCTCATTCTTCTTCTACGGTATGACTTTGAATATTAAATGCTTAAAGGTCTTCAATCCGATCCCATACCCGATGTTTGTAGGTTTTGAGTAGATATTTCTTAGCATCATGTTGTCCTCGACTTGGTTCATGATTAACTCGCCATCTCTCGAACACTTGCAATTTTTAATACCTCTCTTTCTCAAGATGAATGTAATTCGTGGATCAAGGCTTCATACTCATCATGCGTTGTTTGAGCAAGTGAACTAAAAATGGAAAGTTGAGTAATATTTTGTGCATTGTGGTGAAACAAGTATAGCTCCTCCTCTAGTACCTTACCAACTCGTTGAGCCATCAAAAATAGCTACCACATTTCATTTTAATCTTTTTCCCTAGCTTGGTGAGGCTGGGGGTGGGCAGGTTCTCCTCATGTAGACAATAAACTCCCAACTCAGCTTCTTCCATTTCCTTGTATGGATTGAAATCATGTCCCCTCTAATTCCAACCCTTGAGTGTTAGGTCCGGAATGCTCCCAACCTTTGTATTTTCCTCTTGAGCCTCCAAGCATTCCTTTTGATCGAATATGGTACAATTTGCATTGATTGGGATGGGAACATAAGGCTCAATGTGAAATTTAGAAATTGGCTCCGACTTTGATCATTTCCTTAGCTCCATATCTTGTCCTAAATAACATTTGGGAACAATCACCGATAGGTAACCCCTAATCCTAGATGTAAAATCCCTCGAAAGGTGCAAGGAAAATAGCGGTGGAAAATCAATCACCGATACATCCTGTAGAACTATGACATTCGGGAAAGCATGGAGTGTAAGGATGAGTTCTTTGATCACTCCAATTGTACTTAATGTTGTCCCATCCAATTTAACTACTCCCTTTAATACTGGCTCATATTGCTCTTTTGATCTATCTGATAACATCCATGTAAGCCATGTGCAGCTGAGAAGGGTGTATCTAGATCTCCACGATCTCCCTTTGTCACTACTTCGAGTGAAAATGCTTACTAGCATTTTGGCTCAACCTTTTAAAGGTCATGGGAACTATGTGAAAGTCATTGGGTCTACCACGAAGCTATTTTCCTAACTTCGTATTCCTAAGTATCCGACCATTGTTTACCTCATGTTCAGTATTTCAACTTCCCATGATCAAAGTTACAAACAAATTTTTTTAATTGGAGGACTAGGTGATCGAGACAATGCATAGCCATCAATGCATTACTTTAACCAGAGTTATCCGCCATGCAGGTTACGACTAAACTCAAGACATCACACTAGTCTTATGAGTTTTAAGTCTTCCGCCACCTCACAACTATCCCTTTCACAGTTATCTAGATCTTTATAGTTTGTTTTTATTTTATTTCCAATTAAACCTATCTTGTAAGAGTTTATATTGAGATAGATGCCAAAGGCCAACTAGGATCTTTATGAGATAAGTACATTCGTTATGCTGAAATGTAACTATATCAGCATTCCGCATGTACTTATCCCTTAATATGCCTAATGGATCTTTTCATCTATTTACCATCCCATTTAGTCTCTTTTTTCCCCGATGTTTGATTCTTTAACCTTAAACTACCTTTTTGAATGATACTCTTCAATTCTCTATATAACAGATTTACAATCTTATCATATTAATACCAAGTTTATCGAAAGGCTGAATTAAATATATATTAAAACATGTATATTTAATTATTCCTTCGATTAGCTACACCACTAAATAGCTTATTTAATTTAGAAATTAAAGACAATTGATTGTTACAATAATTGCCCAATTATCGGCTTCATACATTGATAACTATCAAATAAATGTATTCAACAATTTGTGAAAAGTAAGATTTCACAACTCAAGTATTCATCATTTACTCATATTGAGATATTATTACACACAAAGTAATCATCTCTTTATTAAAATCATATATTACATATGTCGTTAAGGTAAAATATATAACCGGTATAATAATTCTCACATAGTGAGGTTTGAATATTTACAATGGGTCCAAGATCCCAATAATTCAGCCAAAAATTCAAGGATATCATCCTTTCACCAATTGAAATCCAAGTATCTCATTTAAATCCATGCTATGATAAAACTTCACAAGACATGAGTTTCCGCACATCCAGATGTAACGGCTAATGGTCTGCAAGATGAAGTAGTGATATGATGTCACTTCAAAATGAATTGGCATAAATATTAACTCCATTTTCTCGATGCAATTAATTAATAAAATATAAAAGGTTATACATGTTGTTTTATAAAGAAGCACATGGTAATATAGCTAAAAATGTATTACTACCTAGTTTTTGCATGCTAAAATGAAGTAATTAAGCTTCACAACTCAACAATCTCCCACTTGGAGTTTAATTATTGCACCATACATGTACAACATCATTCTTGGATCCTTCCTTGGCTTTGTTTCTTCCTCTTCAAGTTTCAAACTCAAAGACTAACAGAAGTGGAGTGTAGCTCCAACTTCTCCTTTGCTAATGGCTTCATTAGCATATCCGCAGGGTTCTTGCTCGTAGGAATCTTTTCTAGATTCAACTATCCATCCTCCAATACCTATCGTATGAAGTGATATCTCAACTAAATATGTTTTTTCTCGAATAAAATGCTAAGTTCTTTGCCAAATGAATTGCACTGATCATTACTAAATAGTTTACAATTACCTTGCTCCTTTCCCAACTCTTCCATGAACCTACTCATCCATATCATTTCCTTTCTAGCCTCTGTAGTGGCAACATACTCTGCCTCTGTAGTAGACAAAGCCACAACCTTTTGCAATCTTGAAATCTAACTAATTGTCGCTCCACCTACTGTGAAAATATATCCAATAGTGCTCCTCCTACCATCCAGATCTCCAGCCATATCCGAATCAACATAGCCACGTAATGAAATATCCAAACCTCCATAGCATAACTACATGCTAGATGTCCCTTTCAAATACTTGAGTATCCATTGGAATGCTTTCCAATGCTCTTTACCTAGATTAGTCATATATCTACTCACAACTCCCACTTTGCTGTGCAATGTCTGGTCTTGTACAAACCATAGCATACATGAGACTTCCAATTGCTGAAGCATATGGCACTCGTGTCATGTATTTGACCTCCTCTTGTGATGAAGGACACTGATCTTTACTCAATTTGAAGTGTTCAGCCATAGGTGTGCTAACAGGTTTTGCATTCTACATGTTGAACCTTTCTAACACCTTGTAGATATAATCCTCTTGAGACAAATACAATTTCTTGTTTTTCTTGTCTCTATGTATTTGCATGCCAAGAATTATTTTTACAACTCCCAAATCCTTCATTGCAAATGTGTGAGCTAGCTTTCTCTTAAGCTCACCAATGTTCTGCATACTAGATCTTGCAATAAGCATATCATCCACATACAGTAACAAAATAATATAGCTCCCATTTTCAAGCTTCTTGAAATAAACACAATGGTCAGATTCACATCTCAAGTAACCATGACCATGCATAAAACTATCAAACCTCGTGTATCATTTCCTTGGAGCTTGCTTGAGCCCATATAAGCTCTTTATCAACCTACACACTAATTTCTCCTTACCCTTGACTTCATACCCAAGCGGTTGCTGCATATAAATCTCTTCATCCAAATCACCATGAAGGAAAGTCATCTTCACATCTAGTTTCTCTAAATTCAAATCTTCTACTGTAACTAAACTCAATACAATACGAATAGAAGTCATCTTAACAACAGGATAAAATATTTCACCAAAGTCAATACCTACCTTTTGTGCAAATCCCTTTACTACAAGCCTTGCCTTGTACCTTTTCTGTCCACCCTCTTCTTCCTTAATTCTGTAAACCCACTTGTTCTGCAATGTTCTCTTTCCTACTAGTAATTTAACCAAATCCCAAGTCTAGTTCTGTTCCAAAGAGTTCATCTCCTCATCCATGACATGCTCCCACTGAACGTGAGTTTTATCTTGCATTACTTCTTCAAAACTTTCTCGATTCACCACTATCACCAATAATAGATAAAATAGAGAAGGTGAAAATCTTAATTGAAGTTTACTTACCCTATGTGACCTTCTTACAGGAGTTTGGGGTACCGGAGGCTCAATCTGGACCTCCTGGACATTAGTATCAACTTCCGACAAAGGATCGATGTCGGGCCACTCTAACCGACGCTGGGTTCGGCTAACCGACGCGGTTTCGATCCTCTCAGTAACTATCGGCGGTTCATCCGACGATGCCATGGTCAAGGCCTAACCAACCACAGTTACTGTGTATTTCTGAAGGTGCTCCTTTAAAACCCGAGAGTTCATTTTCATCAATAAACTTCTCAATTTTCTCATCCTTGGGTACCAAAATTTGATCCCTGTACATTCTCTTTTCATTCCATTCAACATCACGACTCCTAACAATTTTAAAATTCTCTAAATCCCAAAAATGAAAACCGAAATCACCAAATCCATAACCAATGAAAGTGCACATCTTAGATTTTGCATCCAATTTTTTTGTATTTTCTCTATCAACATGCACAAAAGCTTCTGAACCAAAAACTTTAAGAAAAGAAAGATCTACCTCTTTTCGGTCCATGCTTCCTCTCCGTATTCCTCTATCTAGTGAACTTGAAGGGCCACGGTTAATCAAATAAACTATTGTATTAATTACTTATGCCCAAAACTGCAAGGGCAATCCAGAATGTATCATCATACTTCTAGCACGTTCCATGATTGTCCTGTTCATTCTCTCTGTAACACCATTCTCTTGTGGTGTTCTTGGAACCATTATTTCTCTACGTATCTCATTCACTGAATAATAATCATTGAAAGCCTTACTACAATATTCACCACCATTGTCAGATCTAAGGAACTTTAACTTAGAATTTGATTCATTCTCAACAAGGGCTTTCCATCTTTTAAAAGTTTCAAAAACATTAGATTTACGTTTAATACAATAAACTCATACATTTCTTGTAGCATCATCAATGAAAGTAACATAATATTGGGATCCACCATGAGAAGCTACCTGAGTTGGTCCCCACACATCTGAGTGTATAAGCTCCAATTTCTACTCCTTCTTAGTTGCCCCAACTTTGAGAAATCTCACTCTCTTTTACTTTCCAAAGATACAATGCTCACAGAAATCAAGATCTAAATATTTTAAATCTGATAACTTACCCTTAGCCTTTAAGATCTGCATTCCTTTTTGACTCATATGACCCAACAGATTATGCCACATGCATGCATCCAATCAAGTAGATAATGTAGAAAAGGAATCGAATACAGAGTAGATAAATATACCGCTCCTACCTTCTTACCTCTTGCCACAACAAAAGCACCCTTGGTGACTTTTCAAGAGTCTCCTGTAAAAGTAACCATGTAACCAGATTCACCTAGTTGCCCTGCAGAAATAAGATTCCCCCTGAGGCTTGGCACATGCCTCACATCTTTCAATACCCATGTATTTCCATTCTCGTAATTTTAGATGAACTTCCCTTTACCAATAATACCGCAAGGTTCATAATCACCCAAATAGACATGCCCAAAATTTCCCTAGACATAATTTCAAATAACCCTTATTAGGGGTTGCATGGAAAGAAGCTCTTGAATCTAAAACCCATGATTCAATTCTACTATCTAAAGAAAGAATAAGAGTATCTTGCATTACCTTTGATGCAAAGAAGATTCGTCTCTTTACCTTTGTGTGGTTGTTGGTTCTCATTATTCTTTGACCAACAATATTTCTTTGCATGTCCTTTCATTCCACATTTCTAAAAAGTAATTCCCTTACTTCTGGATTTAGATATGCTATCCCTTGACTTTGATTTCCCATTACTCTTACTCTTGGATCTCTCCTTTTCCGCCCTACTTTCTACATTCAAAGCATTTCCAGATGATGTTTCCACTGTACTTTTTATGCGAATTTTCTTCATTCAAGATTATACTAACCACATCATCAAACTTCAAAATATTATTAGCAGATGTTGTATTACTAACAACCATTACCAAGTTGTCCCAACTATCAGGAAAATAACATAAGAATAAAAGTTCTTTTACTTCATCATCAAACGGTATTGAAACCGATTTTAACTGATTTACAATAGATTGGAAATCATCCAAATGACTAGAGGCAGATTCACCTTCATGCATCTTAGAACTAAAAAGTTTATTCATCAAATAAACTTTATTTGAAGCACTAGGTTTTTCATATAAATTAGCAAGAGATTTCATTAAGTCTACCGTAGAAGCCGCTTCTGTAATATTGGAAGCCACTGGATGCTGTCAGGCTCAATATTATAGATCCCAAAGCCTTTCTATCAAGAATATTCCATTCTTCATCAGTCATCTTCGTAGGTCTAGACTTCTCATCCAATGGTAAGTACAAATCTCTCTGATACAAATAATCCTCAATCTGCATCTTCCATAATTGATAATTTCAGCTATCAAACTTCTCTACCTTGTATTTATTATCTTCTATCATTGTTGTAGCTCCCACTCAATTAGAAAACCCTCTGTGAGTAAATATGTCAACACACAAAAACCCTCAAACAAAGCTTTGATACCAGTTGTTGGGGTTAGCACACCAACAGTACTGAGACACTATATCGATCTAAGCATACATGTAAATAAAAGCGGATATTCTACCAGAAGAATTATACAAAACAAGAGACATAAATCAACACCAAATTTAACGTGGTTCACCCAGTGTGGGCTACGTCCACCAAGAAACAAGCCAATCTATTATCCAAATCTTTGACAAGATATACAATGAAGATTTACAATCTTCTACACTTCTTAGATGTTCAATACTTTCTTCCTTCAAGATTTTTGATTCTTCACCAAGAATTCTCTCTCACATAATTATCTTGTAATTATGATACATCTATTACTTCTAAACCCTAGCTTTTATCCTTATATAGTCATTTATAAACTTAGGGCACTTAACCATGTAATTACATCCAATAAATCTACTTTAATGCTAAAAATAGATTTAATTCCCAAGAGTTAATTAAAACTTTCTCATTGTAACCGACGTCTTGGTTAACCCCGATCCAAAGCCACCTTAGTGAGTTATTTTCCCGACCTAGACTGACTGATGTTGGTTAGCCTTGACCGACGCCGCTGTATTTTCCAGCAAGTTCCAATTACATGTTAAAATGAAGTAATTAAGCTTCACAACTCAACATAATGGTCCTGCAAGACTGAAGTAGTGATATGATGTCAGTTCAAAATGAACTGGCATAAATATTAACTCCATTTTCGATGCAATAAATTAATAAAATATAAAAGGTTATACATGTTTTTTTATCAATAAGCACATGGTAATACAAATGAAAATGTATTACTACCGATTTTTATAAAGATACATCTATGGATGCACACAAATAAAACAACCAATTTCTATTTCAGCGATCATGTTTCCTTCTAATCACAAAGGTCAATACATCTCGTATCCCAGCTTCAATCAATAAGCATTTGAAATTTAAAATTTCTACATAACTTCATAAAAACAATATGATTAAGAAGAGTATTTTTTCAATCAATGATCAGATCTACAAATTAGCACAAATATCACCATATTTACATCACTTTAACATGTTCTATCTAATAAACAAACTTCCCAACCAACAATATAAAGCAACACCATGGTTACATCATTTAAACATACTATTTTTAGTAAAATAATGACTAATAATTTCTTTCATAAGATATCATTATTTTAAACTCAATCATGCCTCCAATTACTCCTTGGTGCATCTCGGTCAAATTGTCCCTTTTCATGCCCTTACCAAGACAAGCAATTTCTTCTTCACAGATCTTACAAGAATCCAAGTCATATTGTCAAATTTGGAAGTTACAGCTAAATGCCATTTTTTTGTAATTATTCACACATAACAAGACACCCTCATTTATACATGAACCGATTTAGTGGTCTATAATAATAAAAATTCTAGAAAATGCAGCCCCATGCAAGAGCTTTGACACCCACAAATTATCATTCAAAAGATCTCAATAAATTAAAAATCAGACCTACATATAACAACCAAGAACAAAAATATAAAACCCCAACCGGTTGCATAGCCATATTGATTGGGTTACCCAAATTGATTCCTTTATGAAAATTGGTTTGTATACCCAAATCGATATGTTTACAAAAAACACACAACCAAATTGTAGTTTAAAAAAATGAAAACCCACAAGCACAAATTGATTTTAAACACACAAATTCACAAAACATTTTCCTTCTTCTTGTACAGGAAAAACTCAACTCTTTTCCTTTTGGGTATAATTTATTATAATGCAGAGAAGAAATTTTTAACCTTTCTTTTACTTTATTTTTGTTGATCAAAACCCAAAACCCCATCTGCGTATTTTTCTGGGTTAGGTTAAAACCACACAAAGAAAACTAAAAAGAATACGAATCCATCAATTCCCTTTTCATACTTCATCTCCAAACATTGAATCAAAAGTTGTCCACAATTTCCTTGATTGCCATTAAAAACAGAATGTGTATTTCCTCATTATTTTACAAATAATGCAGCGTAGAAAGGAGAAAATATTCATGCCTAAAGTAAACCTAGAATCGGAAACCTTCTACTCTTCCTGCTCCAACAAGTTGAATCCTTCTTTCCTTCAAAACTCACGTAGGTATTCCAGAAGGGGAGAATGAAAATAGATGAAGGAAAAATAACAAAAAAATATAATGAAAGAACTATATTTGGGCGGCATATTGAAGAATTTTCAGGCTTCCCAATGTTGGTACGTGTTTTAGTGCATGCCGCACACTTGTGCCATGTGAAGGTGTTTCACTTTATGAAACCCATAAATTTCAATAACTAAATAAAACTTTGGCTTTCATGCCAAATCCTCTAATATATATATATATATATATATATATATATATATATATATATAATTAATATTTCATACATTTTTTTACTTTAGTTGTTACCCAACTTAATGGTTAAGTTAAAATTAACCTTCATAATACAAGTCCACATATTTCCAACAATATATTACCATAAAATTAGTTGAATTTTCAGGTTTATATAAAACATTCCAATACGAAAATCACCAAGTCTGTAAATAATAATTCGAATATTCTCATAAAGCTAGCTTGATATAGCATTGTCAAATAAAACAGAGACAATTATCATCACAAATATGCAAAAGTCGAACAAAACAAAAAATGACCAAACCGATTAAAATAAATTAACCGGAATACAAATAACCAAAAAGATTCAAAGTATCATTTATGAACCATTTTACCTATGATTAAGGCCTAATCATGTTTTAGGAAGGATCATCAAGGTGGGTGCGGGGTTATTCATTCCGTAGTGTCATGCCCCACAGGAAGTTGTGGGTCATGATACGACGAACCAAATGAATTTTACACCCAATGATGATCTCGTCTAATCTTGTTTAGACTTAACCGTAGTTAATTTAACTTACAAGAAATTTTGGGATGTTACATACTCCACCCCTTAGAATAATCATTGTCTCGATGATTTCAGGATAAATAGATAAACTAACCCATTATTCATTTGTTGCATAAATATATTTCAAATCAGCTTAGAATTTGTAGCAATATTATTTCAGCTGAATCATAAAGGTCACAACAACCCTTGTACATATAGAAAATCAGTCATATAATCTGTAGACATAATACATTACTGCCTAAACGACAAATTTTCCGGGTTCATTAACAAAATCTTCAACAATAACTATTAATCAAAAAGTATCTTAGTCCCAATATTCAGTTGTAGGCTTATCTACGAATTTTCTTATCTACCACTTTTACAGAAAAACTGAATTTAGTACTTTAACAAAACATGTTCATAAAAATAAGTCAAACAAATGCGGAAAAGTAGTTTGGATACCTTCCAGATTCTCCTAAGTGGCAATTTCTTCAGAATATTGGTCACAATGGACCCTACATTGTGAAACCTCATGGTTTCTCAAGTGCAACTTCTGGGTTTCTAGTATCCTTATAGGATCAACCGCGATTACCCCTAGATCCATAACCTGCAATGAATCCCAATTAAGTACATGTGTTAAATCAGGTACATATTTCTTAAGCAAGGATACATGAAATACATTGTGTAGCCTGGATAGAGCGGGAGGCAATGCTAGCTTGTAGGTTATTGGTCCAATGACCTCTAGGACTTCAAATGGTCCTACAAACCTAGGAGATAGTTTGGTTGACTTGCCAAACGAAATGGAACTCTTTTTAGGTTTGACCCTAAGAAAAACTTTATCTCCCACGTTAAACTTTCTGTCAATTCTTTTTAAATCTACATAACTTTTCTACCTATTTGCTACTTCTTTCAATCTTTCTTGGATTAATTTAACCTATTTTTCCATTTCTAAAAGCATTTCGATCCAATCAGTACCCTATCTTCAGGATTATCCCAACTTATAGGTGTTCTACACCTATGACCATATAAGGCCTCAAAAGGAGCCATCTAAATGGAAGAATGGTAAGTGTTATTATAGGCAAATTCAACCAAGGGAAGATACTCTTCCCATTTGTATTGCTGATCCATGCAATACATTCTTAGTAAAACTTCTAACAGTTGATTTACTCTTTCGGTTTGACCATCGGTTTGGGATGGTAGGCAGAACTTATGTTAGGTTTTATCCCTAAGGCAAGCGTGCAAAGTCTACCAAAATCTAGAAGTTATCCTTGAGTCTCTGTCTGAAATTATTACTTTTGGAACTCCATGTAATCGAAAAACTTCTTGTACAAATATTTTTGCTAATATGGGTGAATTATCTCGTTAAATTACTCCGCTATAAAATGTTCCACTTTAGTTAACTTGTCTACAACTACAAGTATAACATCATGTTTATTTTGGAATTATACTTGTAATAAAGGGGAATTACCACCTTGCACTTAATGAAGGATATTGAAGATTCAAGTTTCGCCACCCTTGGACAAGAGGATCATGTATCTTCAAGTTGGGTGAAGACAGGATGCAAGTTTTTGATAGAATCTCACCCATCAACTGAAGGTGAAATATTTGTTTGATAAGAAGGCTAGACCCAGAGATTTTCAAGTGGGAGACATTGTTCTATTGTGGGACAAAAGACATGAACCTCGAGGAAGCCATGGTAAGTTTGATTCTCTTTGGCTTGGTCCTTTCAAAATCAGACACTTTGTTGGAGAAAATTCTTTCTACTTGGATTATATGGATGGATCTTCTCTCCCACTTCCTTATAGTGGGAAATATTTGAAGTTGTTCAAGTCCTAGGTGATTAGGTAGTCCTTCTATATATTGTGTACAGTGTTTTGGTTTTTGGCCGTTCTTTTGTGTTTTGTTTTTGGTCTTTCCTTTTTGGTTTGTTTCTTTTCCCATTGCGTGTGTGTTGTCTTCTGTATTGGTTTTTCCTTTGACTCTATTTGCCTAATGGATAAGGCACTAGTCTACTTTCCCAGAGTTTTTCTATGGTTCTTGATCTTGCCTCGTTCCTCTGTCAAGTCATCCCCAGAAAGAGCCAACTGTTGTCGCCCTCAAAATCCCCCTCTTTTTGAAGTCAAGTTTTGTGAATTTTGAGTTGGTGCCTTGGAGAAATTCATGCTTTGAAGTCATGGGTGCTCGGTTTTAATCTCGCCCTTTCACTTGAAAATTCTTCAGTCTTCGCAGTTTGAAGTATTTTCTATTTCCCCGTCTAGATGCTTGAAAATATTTTCCTTCATTCGAATGTCATTGTCAATCCTTCTCTTTGGCTATGGATCACGTTAAGCCTGGTATTGTTTGCAGTTTCTCATTCCATGGAGAACAATTTGAAATTCGAGCATAAATGGTGGGGTTTTCCCTTTCATTTTTATTTTTCCACAGTCATGAATGACGGGCATCAAATTCTGTCCCGACGTCCGTGGATACGTGGACATCTCTGATTGGATGCGGTGTGGCGGTTTATCTTTTAAACTTGTCACTTTTGTACTTTTTTACAAAAGTGTCAAATCAACCTCGTGACCCAAAGGATCTTGATTGGGTGATACAAGCGGTGGTGGAAAAGCATGCCCTTTTTGTGTTTTGATGCTTTGAAAGGTCAAAGGTGAAAGGTGGGCCCTTTTGTGTTTTGATGCTTTGAGAGGTCAAAGGCGGAAAGGTGGGTCCTTTTTGTGTTTTGAGGCATTATGGCGAAAGGCGTAAAATTGAAAAAGAATACCTAAGGCCCGCAAAGGGACACGTGGCCATTTTTAAGTCAAAAGCGGGGAGGTGGACCATCGAGGCACTTTTGGAATTTTGGTTTTGTTTCCAAAAGGGTAATAAAGTATAAAAATGAGCCGCAACCCCACCGTTGAAAAGTCAAAGCGGGAAGGTGGGTTGGCGGAGCACTTTGAGTTTTTGAGCTTTTTGTTGAAAAGAGTTAAAATTGTAAAAGTGAACCACGACTCCTCGCCACTCAAGTAAAGCCACGTGTCAGGCCTATATCAGAAGTGGATGGGTGGACCAAAATGTCTAAAATGCACAATCTCTATAAAAATCATAAAATGCAAAAGGTGCCCCCAGGCCCGCTTCAACGCAAATCTCTTCCATGTGGACGGCCCATTTTTAAAGTTGTAAAAGCGGGTTAACGGCTGCGATTCAATGCGTCTGGTTTTGCCACCAGGCATGGAAATAGCAGAGGCGTTGAAGAATTTAAAATGTCAAATTCTTGAGCCAGTTGGCACCTTTGAACTTCAGTCGAGCGTTTCTTCTTCGAGATCTTGAAACACTTCTTTTAATTCCTAATTAGTTCTTAATCTTTTGATTAAAAGAAGTTGTAACTGAATGTAACCATTTTTGGAAGCTATTTAGTGGGTTCTCTACGCCATTGTTCATTGTTAGATCTTGGAATTCTTGAAATGTTATAGATTTGAAATTAATCAATACAGAAGAATTTCCACTTCATTTCCATCTGTATTCCTTCTTTCCTTGTCTAGAACCCGCAGATCATTAATCTTTTATGATAAGAAACTTTGTGTTCTTGTTTATATGATTTCTAGAACTTTGTGTCCATGGAATTATATCTGATTGTGAAAGTGAATGATTCTATTCTACATCTCCCTTGATCAATACGTATAAGGTTATACTTTGCTATCTATATTTCCTGAAAGTATTGTTATGTTCTTCCTCTCTCATCTCCTTGGTTCTTCTATTTTTCGTATTAATAATCTTTCGGGCTTAAAATGTTTCAAAGTATCAAGAATCCACACTTTGAAAGTTGTACATTTGTATATAAGCTTTGTTGCTTGCTTTCAATAAGGGAACCTCTCCCATAAAGAGGAGGGACTTGTTGTCCCCTGACTGTGGTTTGTTAAAGTACAATTTTAAAACCCAACACAAAGGGGGAGTTGTGAGTAGATATATGGCCAATCTAGGTAAAGAGCATTGAAATCAGTCCAATGGATACTCAAGTATTTGAAAGGTACATCTAGCATGTAATTATGTTATGGAGGTTTAGATATTTAATTATGTGGCTATGTTGATTCGGATATGGTTGGAGATCTGGATGATAGGAAGAGCACTACTAGATATATTTTCACAAAGAGGTGGGACGATAGTTAGCTAGATTTCAAGATTGCATAAGGTTGTGGCTTTGTCTACAACAGAGGCGAGTATGTTACAACTGAGAGGCTAGCAAGGAGATGATATGGATGAGTATGTTCATGAAAGATTTGGGAAAGGAGCAAGATGGTTGCAAATTGTTCAAAGATGATGCTTAGAGTGCAATTCATTTGAAAAGAACTCAGTGTTTCATTTAAGAATGAAACGAATTCAATTGAGGTATCACTTCATGCGCAGTATTGGAGGATGGGCAGTTGAATCTGGAAAAGATTCATATAAGTGAGAACCTCTGCGGATATGCTAACGAAGCCATTAGAAAAGGAGAAGTTGGAGCTACACTCCACTTCTTTTGGTCTTTAATTTTGAGACTTAAAGAGGAAGAAACAAAGCTAAGGAAAAATCCAAGAATGACGTTGTACATGTATGGTGCATTAATTAATCTCCAAGTGGGAGATTGTTGAGTTGTGGAGCTCAATTACTTTGGATTAACATGCAATATGAAACTTGCTGAAAACACAAAGTAACCAACATCGGTTATGGAGGGATCGAATCGGTCACCTATGACCAAATCGGTCGAAAAGGAAGAACTGACATTGGTTAGGGCTAACTAGTATCAGTTACTGTGTTTGGGTGTTTTAATTAACTCTCAAGAATTAGATCTATTTTTAGTATTAAAGTAGATCTATTGATTGTAATTGCATGGCTAAGTGCCCTAAGTTTGTATACACCTATATAAGCATGAAAGCTAGGGTTTAGAAGTAAGAATTAAGAAGAAATTGCAAAATTTGATGATTATTGTGAGAATAATTGTGAGAGAGAGAATTCTTGGAGAAGAAGCAAAAGCTTGAGTGAAAGAAAGTATTGTACATCTGAGAGGTGTGGAAGATTGTAAATCTTCAATTGTATATCTTGTCAAAGCTTTGGATAATAGATTGGTTTGTTTCTTGGTGGATGTAGCCCACACTGGGTGAACCACATTAAATCTGGTGTTGATTTATATCTCTTGTTTTGTATAATTCTTCTAGTAGAATATCCACTTTCATTGCATGTATGTTTAGATATGATATATTATTTACAAAACCTGTGCTAACCCCAACACGGTCGGCTAGTCGGTCTTTGGTTAGGCTAAGCCTGTCAATGTTGGTTATGAGAATCGGTGTCGCTTATTGTGAATCCAACCCTTTTATTAAAAGGTGCATATATACACAAATATATATATCACGAGATATATATATATATACTTGTATATATATACATAGAAGTTACAGAACTTCTGATACAGCAGATCTAACTGTTTGCAAGTAGATATATCTATAATGGAGTTTTGAACAAGTATGAAGGGAATTCCAATTTACATAAAGGAAATTATAGTGATATCTTCCTACTGAAATTTCCATGCAAACATGCAGATTGTTATAAAGTACAATGTACATTATATATATATATACTTTCTTTTCTTGAGAAGAGTGTAGGAAATAAGGAACACATTTCCATGACTACTTATATGAAGATACACAGGAATAAAATCTCTTTCATCAATACTTGAAGTTTTCAATGTTTATAGCTGCAACCTTTCAACTAATTTCAAATCTCTACTAGATTTCTAAACATGCCTTAGAGGCAGATTTCTAAAATGACTTTCCAACAATTTTGAGATTACAAGTATTCACATGTTCCATAAGAAAAAAACCCAAGGAAATACATTCCTTTCCAATTGAGCATTAAGTACAACCAGATTTATCAAAGTTAAGATAACATAGTCCCTTTCAGACATGCTTCAAATAAGGGCAACTGCATAATAATAATAGCTTTACAATAGTTCAAACATTACAATTCTTCTAGTTTGATTTCAAATACAAAAGTATTACAATGGTTTTAAAATAAAACAAGTAATAAAATACAAGTGATATAAGCCCTCCACCCAAGTGGTGGAGATAACATGACAAAGAGCTTCCACGAGAATCCCGACTCCTCTAAAATAGTAGCTTCTTCTTCTCATCTTTTGCACACCAAAAAGGAGAGAGAGCTAGGCAACGCTCTCCTCCCAACCAAATCTAAATTAAGGGGTGAAGCCATTCCCATTCATTTACCCTCGAGCTCTAACCAAATAACAATGAAGAAATTTCACAACCATGACAACAATGAGGCTTCCACAAGAGACATACTCACACAACCAAACATATAACATAAAACACAACAAAACCTACAATTTCTTTACTTAATTCACAAAGCCTTATTCATAGAGCCAAAAAGGATAGATTAAACATGGGCAATACCCTTTTACCTCCCAAGTAGGTTGAGTATCCATCTTGAAGCCTCCAACACTTCATCAAGCCAAGATCTCTTATGCCTCCCTCAAATAAATTTTACATAATATAATTAAGAATTTTTCCCCTTATCCCTCCACAAGATGGAACACTCTCCCTACAAATCCCTCCAAAATTCACATAACTCTTTTGCCTCCCTCATGGCTCCCATTTTCCTTCTCCCTGCAATCTACCCAACCCACACAATATGCAAACACACATTCCACCATTTTACATTTCATAACATAAAAACATGCAAATAAAGGGACAAAAATCCTACCTTGTCATTGCAAGAATATTCAATCCACAAGAACAATCTTCAAACTCTTCCAAAAATCCAAGCCTTCCACTCCTTTACCCAAACAAGCAATTCCAAAGCAAGCACTCTCCAAATCCAAAAGCTAAGAAAGAAAAGTGAAATCAAGTAACCCCCATCTCATCCAAAAGATGCAATTAAATAGAAAAGGAGGGAGAAGTGATGTGGCTCCATGTAGGATGCCACTTCATCTCCCTCAAATCCACATCACCCTTCCAACACACATTTCAAAACCCCATAATTACATGGTTGAGGATATGACATTTCTCAACTTGCACTCAAGCTTCAAATTACACATTTCAAAACAAATTTAGGAGACCAAGAAAAAGAGGGCAATGATTGCCTCTTTTCCACCAAAATATCATGATTAGGGCCTAAATATGACCCCTCAAGTCATATGTATAGTTGGGAAATAAATTAAAGATTGTGGGACAAGTTAAACTTGTCCCACAAGCCTTCAAATTTGGGCTCAAAGCCCAAATCCGAATTTTGGGTTTAGGATGGCACACATACCAAAGCAAGCTTTAAATTTCAACCAAAGAGAAAAGGGATAAGACATATACCAATGGAATCTCTACCCCTCCTAATGCCACATCATCACATTGCATAAAACCTTACAATTTAATCAAAATAAAGCTAAGGGTACACATAACATTCATAATAATCCAAAGGGGACATTAGCTCACACTTAACAATTTACATATCTAAACTAGGGGTACACTTTCCACATAAACATGAGGGTACATAAGAACATAAATTAAAATCACAACAATCACATTAGCATAACTAACATGACCACATAACTACAAATACCCATGGTCACATGGTGAGGTGATCCCCCATGGAGACCTCCTAAAAGATGACAACATGAAGATGATGCAACACAAAACATGATAGTTGCCAAGGTGACCATGTTGTGAACTCGCGACATTCCTTCCTGGTTGGCTTTCCTAGTCTCTCTTGTTGGTGTGGTCTTTGTTTCCTACAATCACAAGTAATACCACCTTTGGCCTCATGGCTACATCAATACATCACGGAAATATAACTCATATAAAGCATCATCATATAATCATCATTAGACATCACAGTATATAATTCTAATCAAATTCAAACATTTATGATCATCATAAACATAATTCACATTTTACAACAATCACCCAATCCACATATTGATCACCTAAAATCATCTCAAAATCCATAATATCAATGTAACCATGGTTAGTCAATGCATCAAAACATAGTCACAACAATATGCATCTAAGATATCGGATATATATAATATATATAAGTAATCAATGCTAAATCAACATGTGTTATAATGTCTAACAATGTCCACAAGACATCAAAACAATCTATGATAAGAGTCAGATCATCATAATAATCAAATTTTTGCATAGCCAAAACATGTGCTATCCAAAATAATACATCAATGACCATGTCTCCGAAACCAGATCAACAAGAGTATGACAGAACAAGTGTCGAAGAGAAGCGGGCATTACACCCACGTTTGACACTACCTTCCACTTAGGGCTCTTTTTCTCTTCTTTACTATGGCTCACTCTTCTGACTATTTTACTGAGGCTCATCTTAAAGCCATTAATGACCATATCATTGAGCATCCCCAAGATCTAGACTTACTTTTACATGTTTCTCGTGAGGAAGCTATTGATTTGGCGGAACTTAATGCTTTCACGGCCATCTCTACTTCCATGGTTTCTCATCTGTTTGTTTCCACCCTTCCACCCATTTCAAATATTCTCATTTCTATTACTACTCCTATAAATCATTTCACACCACCTCTTGTCTCTCATACACGGTAGGTTTCCTCCATTTGCACTCAAGACTTAACATCTCTCTATCAAGACCTTAAAGTGTAGATTCATTAGTTACAACAAGTTACTTCTCGTGCATCTCCATCTTTAGATTCCACCTTATTATTGCATATGCCATTTTCACCTGCCATCTCCACTTACACGCTTCCTCCTAGTTTTGTCACCCCTAAGCTTCCCATTTTCAATGGACATGGTGACCCACAAGAGCATCTTAGAGAATTACATGTATTTTGTCTTGAATTTTGAATGATCATATCCTTTTGGCTAAAATATTTCCTCGTAGTCTCCATGATTATGCGATGCATTAGTTTTACGACCTACCTATTCATTTGATAACTTCATTTACGCATTTGGATGATGCTTTTCTTACTTATTTTTCTATCAATATCAGCTCCAATATATCTTATGCTCAATTAACACAACTTAAACAAGGCTCTAATGAACACCTCGCCTATTATGTGTTGAGATATAAAAACAATCCAGCTAAGATGTCAAATGTGTTCTTGTACTCATGACTCGAGCTTTAGGTATTGTTCATTCAAAGTATTTTACCACCACTTCAGGAGAGTGTTCTTTTTAGACCTCTCATTCATCGACCAACTTTGTCATACTCTTAAGCTTCATGAAACCAAACTACTATCCAAAGGTAAACTTAAATATCAAGAACGAGCCTTGTCTTCCACTCATTTTCCAAACAATAAACCATTTAAGCCATCTAACTAAACCAACTCGACACCAAAATAACTGTCAATGCAATCACTACTCCAAAAGAGGTTCATTCACCACCACCTAGGTGTGTGTTTACTAACTTTCCTATGGTTGCACATCTCATATTACAACTACTTCTTAAGAAAAATATTATCACACTTCCTCCACCGCTCAAAGTAGACTCATCACGACCAAAGGTAGGAATTACAACAATAAATTTCAATGTGACTATCACATATGTGTGGGACACTCAATGAATTGATGTTTCAAGCTACACACAATCATCCAAGATCTTATTGATAACAACAAGCTTGAGTTTCTAGAGCCTACTGACTCTTCGCCTAATACTAACAAGGGTAAACTCAAACTCTCTAATAACCAATCCCAATAATGTGACAAGAAAGTAGTTGAATCTTCATCTAATCATGCATACCATGCAGTGTCTCCTCTTGCTTTAGGGGCCCTTGACTTTTTAATTACGCATATTAACACTTCATCATCAGTCATCTCTTTTTATAACCATGACTATCATGCAAATTTTACGTTTAATCACCTACATATCAAAGCATCTATTGGCTCGATCCCCATCAAGAACACTAAGTTTGACCCATCTTATCATATTAGCACGTGTTCTATTCCATTTCTTCATGCCATCAATTACCCTCTATCACAAATTGAATACCTTCTAAACAAACCATATGGTGTCACAAACTACATTTTACATTTGGTCCCCTCTTTTATTTGTCCCTTTCCTTGTTGGGAAATCGACTATGGTTGTGACATGTTACTCGGACTCAATAAGAGTCATAGGTCTCAATCCATTATCTCTATGAATCATTTACAACTCAAATTCATTCATAACAATCGATTATTTATATTGACGGTGTGCCTCCATCTATTCCATGGTCATCATCTTGTCGAGCATCGATTCACACATCTTCCACTTTGTTTAGGACATCACAATCTACATTACTAAAAGTGCAATCTACTCCTAGTTCACCTACTCATACACCTTTTGTGCAACCTCACCTTTGTTAGTCATACACAGATCGACATAGGCCCATTCTTAGGGCGATTACTACATCTCGACCTAGATCACCAACTAGTTTCATTCCACGCAAGTGTCCATCACCTCTACATTCAACTTCACATATATCTCCATCACCTACACATTTTATTGCACCTACGCGGTCATCATATATCCATCCATCACATACATATAGGCTTCACTCACCTATGCAACATTTATCTACCATACCACCATTGTTAGAGCATGGCCATACACTTCCATCACCACATTCATCGGATGGAGGACCTTTGTTGTTCACCTATAAGATAGTTCACTTGCTCATGTTATTGGATAGTTCCATCCAACACATTCCCCCACATCTTAGCTTGTACATATTTTATCGTTTTGCACTATCATACATCACTCTCATAACATAGGCACATTCATCCACACCACATACATCAACTTTCCTCAAGACACGCTTTTGTGCTTCGGTTCACACTTGACTCTTGAGGGCTACATATTGCACGTGAACCCCACACACCGCACATACTACACACACGTCTCTTTACATATCTTATAGTACATGCCATATTTTTGCATCTTACTCACCCTACATCATTAGTGTTTCAACATTTGTGCATTTATACATCATACTAGTATTCCTCATACATGTGTCACACTCCTATTGTTTACAAGAGTAGCATTTCACGTTACACTTTTAGTCTACATACACACCTTCCATTGCCTCTTTTCCATTGTACATTATACATTCTACACATCACATGGTAATCTCTTAGCATCACACATACTACATCATATTATACACCTTGCAATCACTACCCTATAACGCACTATAGTTCCTCGGTCCATACTTGACTACCGGGGTTTACCAATCAAATGGACCTTATCACACATAAACGTTCATCACTCGACCTTCTATCGTGTGAAATTACTAGGTTAGTGACTTACATTATACGCTAAATGGTCACATATTCATTTATCTTATAGTGGTACATGCTTTAGGCTACATCACCACTCCCTCTATTCATCTCACCGTGATATACGCTTTAGGCTACATCATCATGTGTTCATCTCTAGGTCGCATATCATCACAACACATACACACTCATCACAACGCACTACATACCACACACTTTTTGACCATTTCCTGATGACGCACTCTCATTTTTGGTTCATTCTTTATTGTTGAGGGGGCATCCTAAATGAACATCGCTGCATACACTTCCATTCACTCGGGGCATGCGGATCCTATCATCCATTAGATACCATTCCATTTATCCATAGCATGTTGCATATCTTGGTTCATTTTACCCTTGCTTACATTTACTTGTCCATGTTCATTTAGTACACATGCTAGCTAGATCTCTTATATGTCATTATCTTTACCATACACACATGCGCGTTCACATCCTTTTCTAGTTGTGATCACAGATACAAGTCACTCACATGCAGCATTGTTGTTCGCCTCCTACCACCCCTACAACGGTTGTTGGGGGCATCCACATTCATCTCTTACAGGTGTTATTATTTCATTTTGTACTTAGCACTCTACATTACTTGCTTATACACGCTTTTGACATATGGGTTATTTTTCTAACATGCTAACGAGTGCTTCATGTGAAACATTTTTTTACAAGATTACTTACTACCATGGCTATCCATTTGGTTGTTTTCTATTGTTGTCTATTGTTTGTTGTTGTATGCAGGCCTTGCCCTATGTTTGGTGTGCACACTTGTTTGTTGTATACGGTGATTGCGGCCTTAAGTGTCTTGTGATATTGTGAGTGATGTCCCAATTTTTCAACCCACTTTGGTGGCCTGTGGTTGTCTACTTGTGTGATTATTTGCATCCTAGATTATGCATTGTTTACGTAGTGTACACTTGTCTTCTACATGCATGTTTATTTGTACTAACACTTGTTTCTAGCCACTTGTTTTTGTCCCCTGTTTTATACCAAATGCATTCCTTTACCCTAGCAGGCACAATTTATGTGGTTAGTCCTCTTTGGGGCCGCATTCTCCTATCACGACGTCACATGCGCCCCCAAAGAGGGGGTCATTTGGGGTATCACACACTATTCAAATCTCTCTACCAAGACAATTTCGTTCGAGCTTTTCCGTCCTTGACATTTTGGGTTATACAACGAGTGGGTTCGCACTCACCTACAAACCTCATACACATTGGCTTTACAGATAGGTTGTCCTTGGCATTCTATGGAGCAGCTTATAGGTTGGGGATACAGGGATTTCCTCATTACACTACTTCACCATTGGCGTGGATTGCCCAAAACATCGGGTAGTATAGAGATCTCTTCATACATCTTCAGGGAAGCAATTACAAGTTAGAGAATAATGCAACTTTCTCCCTACACTTCTTCAGCTAGGGTGGCATGAGATCACCCAAAAAACTTGCAATATAGGATATCCTCTCTACACCCTTTTCTCTCATCACGGATCAGATGCACATGTTCCTTTTACTTTTTCATACTTCCATTTACAGTCTTTTTTACTATATACATGTGATTTTAACATATATATGCGTATTTGACTACTTGATCATCTTCTCCTTTGTAGGTCTGTCCATATGAGAAGCAAGCAATCCAACAACAAGAAACCACGAGAAATGTATCAACAACAACAAAAACATTATGCGGCAACACACACCTCATACTAACATGCAGGTACATCACACACATCAGTAACTACACACGTGTTTCCGCCCTAGGATCACTCTCACCACTTTTTGCACTTTTACATCTTTAGTTTTACACGCTTTGTCTAGTCCATCGACACACTTTCTACATCACTCTACATGGACATCGATGCAAAAACCAATTGTTGTGTTCCTTGTTTTGGAGCTAGATGGATGCAATGGAGCTCTTAGATGCCTTGATGGATGCATTCTTAGGTGGTGATAGCTAGTGCTTAGTGTTTGGTCTGTTATTATGATCACATAACTTCATATTTATATGATTCATTTACTTGAACTTTGTAATTAACCCCAAAAAGGCCGACTCCCAAAAATATAAGATGCTCAAATGGATAGAAATGACCCAAAAAGTGAGAGTAAAGTATAAAGGGGACAAGACCACCTAGAGGGGATGAGGGTGCCTAGCATTGGCTAACCGATTGGGTCTAGTGTCCAGGATGAAAAATGTCAAAGAGTAAAAAGACAGACTAAGCAAGTAAGATTGTAAGACCGAAAGTAGTTACTAAAGCAAAGGAAGGTGGTTGAATACATGAGTTAGTACTTTTCTTACTTAGGAATCATATGAATAGTATTATGTAATCGGAACTATATAATTACCCAAAGTGCATGATTGTGTGTCTACACTCACCCACATAATCTTCCACATTGGGTGGTGATTAAAAGAAGTATGCCATATTACCATCCTTTGTGATGACTCCGCCACTCGGTTTGGTGTATTCCTTCATCAAATCGAGAGGCCAACACCTTGAGCACAAATGAAAGCATTATCTTTAGCCTCTATAATAGATTTGTGCCACGACTTAGTAATCACAAATGTAATAGAGATCCCACTAAAGGAAATATTTGTAGTGAGTTGCATCATAGGATTAATGAGGCCTTGCCCAGACCTGGAACTACTATCATGTTCATTGCCTTTTCTGCTCCACATTGTTATTTTTGCACAATGAGGTCTATTATTTGTAATGGAATTGTTAGTTTAATTTAGAATGAAAATTTAATAAGCCATAAAATTTAATTTGGAAGGTCTAATTATGTGAATATGCTTACTCAATGGGATTAGATGTGGTTGATTCTCACACTTGTCTAATAGGCATCATAAATTTTTGGTAAAATCATGAAATATGAACGACCTAAATGTCCTCACTCTCTTTTTCATTTACTATAAACTAGGGAACCTTACGTGAAACAAATTTTTAATATTGATTAATTATTTCCTGATCAAGTAGTACAACATCAAATTTAAAGAGTAAATGGTTTTCTAGTGTTCCCACGCTATTTTTCATTTGCTTTGCAAAATATTATATGCATATAACACATATTATTTGCATTGGAACAATTTTTTCTATGAAATAGGTACGTCGTATAGAAGTATGTAATATCCATCATTTAATGTCCAAAATCCCATTTTTATACTAGTTTTATCTACCAAATTAAATGTCGTCCAATTCACAACCTTATCACCAAAAATTAAATAAATAATACAAAAATATGGTGAACATGTCGTTTATATCATACGATCATCCATTGGCGAGCTCAAGTAAGCATCTCTTTCATGCAACTCCTTCCCTACGATTGCTCAATCTTAAAAATGAGAAGGATGATTAGAAATTTCTACAAGATGCAAGCAATGTAATAGGGTTTTCTACCTTTGTCCTAATGAATGTTCCTCTTTTTTGGTCCCTTGAAGCACCAATTGCACACACGTAAGTAATACAAGAGAGATTGAGACAATAAAGAGGAATACAAATAACACATAATATTTGGCTAGGAGCATTCCAATCCATAGTGTGGAACATATAGGTATCCCGTTCTCACCATTTTATTTCCAAAATTCCATTCACATCTTTGCCTTATCTAACAACTTAAACACTAGCCCAATTGAAACCGTTGACTTTGATAGTAAAATACAAGAATCCTATTTTTATGGTAGTCACTATGTTACAACCAAGCTACGTGCCATGCAACATGTTGTTAACTTTTTATCAAATCTTTACCATTATATCATCTGCAAATCTTAACCATCATCTCTTTGTTATGTGCTAGAAATGAACATATGGGAAATTCAACTTTTGATTTGAAGTTATTTTATGTTGTTTGTTTTCTTTATCATGTTGAATCCACAATTATTTACTTCCCTATATTCATTTCCAACTTTCCATTCATGTCCTCGTCATGTTTCTCAAAAAAATTAATTTTTTCCAATAAAAACCTTTGGTTTTTCAACCTTGATCAAAAAATATTTTCTACTTGTTGCTCATATCACTAGTCGATGTACAAGCTCAATTATTGATGATTTTTGTACATCAATTGTTCCCTGCATTTACTAGAACTCACAACTAAAAATATGGGCTACAAAGTGCTACAAGAAGTAAACATCGTGGTTGGGTTTTGAACCAACAACCTTTTGGAATTCCCCCATTTTTTAATTTTGGACCCTTCAAGCTCACATAATTAGTCCAAGTGAGATCTCAACTATAAATTTGAGCTCATATACCGTATATTTCTTGGGGAGGAATATTCTCAGTGGTGGAAAAGGTGAGGTCCATGTAGGTAGTCAATTTACCTTTTCCAATCAAATTCCTTAACGACCCAAACTAGTTCTTTTTTCGGTGATTATTAAATGACAATACAATCACGATTGTTGATGAGGAGAACCACGCATGAACTCACCATGTTTGGATGCTACTTCCACTCATATTCCTCTCTCTAAATGCAAGGACTAAAACTACAAGAAAAAATTCACTTCGGCTATATTTTTCTACCACTCCTTACATTCACAAATATCTCTAAAGTTATTTCTACATTGTCATAAAACAACAACCCTAGTCTCCTTTAAACGATTGACATAAACGTCATGTATTTGTTAGACGATTCGGTTTCACATTGTTTCCCCTTTCTATTTTCTCCACCCTCGCACTTCTCCACACTCAAACCCCTTCTTCTTCACCCCTTTTTCTCTCTCATTATTTCTCTCCCTCAAATTTCACTCTTTCAAATGATCCTTTCAACGTGATTAACTAAAATTTACTAACTAGTGTAGTAAAGGATAGTTAATCTAATCTAGGAGGACATATAAACGCAGTAAATAAATGCATTAAGACAATATGTAAATGAGATAAGTAATAAAAGTAATGAAAATAGAAACCCTAATGTGCAAGAAGAAAGAGGAAAGAACTCATTTGATTCGACGAAGTGGCGGGACTGTGTCGCAGAGGAGATTGGAAAAATCAGAAGCAGGAATGATTGTGCAAGAGTGCCAAAAAGGAGCTGGAGGAGCTAGCTAGACTGGAGCACCTGGAGGAGGACTGGGGTATCTGTGGATGCTCGATATGCAATTTGGGCACCCAGTCTCGCGTAAAAGCTCTGAATCTAATCTTCATAGGGCCGAAAGGTGATTTGAAATATTCGTTGTCTGTCACATCAATTTTGTTGTCTTGTGTTAGATATCGCTAATAGAAGCATATGAAGGGGTCGACCGACCTTAGATGCTACAATGGTGGACTTACTAACTGAGTTTTGCACTACATCTCAAACTTGATGTAGTTCTATGTGCAAGTGTGTGTGAACATGCCCTAGGTTGCTCTTGTGCTAGTCACACTTTGTGAAGTAGTGAACAATAACTATGTGTAGAAAATGTAATAAAATGTGTGCATGGAATAGAATAGAATCCCTTCCCCTATGAAGTGTGATGCAGATGTCCTAGCCTTGTGCCTTGATGATGGAGCTATGTGGATGCAAGTGATCTCTAATGCAATAGATGGATACAACTCTAGATGGAGTGATAGTAGTAAGTGATGCTAGGTCTCTCATTATGGTCTCATAACTTTATATTTATAGGGTTATCTTGGTCTAATTTTGTAATTAACCCCAAAAGGCTGACCACAAGAAAGATAAAGATGTAAAACGGTTAGGATAGGCCCAAAAGTGGCGGGAAAGTGTAAAAGGACTAGGGCACCCCTAGTAGGACCGGGCAACCACTGGTAGGACCAGGGCAACCATGGGTGCCCTAATACTAATCTAGTCACCTCAGCTGAGGCTAAAATAATGCAGGATGTCGAAAATGGATGAGCATATGGGTGTAGTAGGTCTCAAATGACGAAATAAAATAAATAAGATGGCTAAAGGATGGGGGTTAATGAAATGTCCCTCTTTCCGGAATAACAATTTGAAGACCCTTGGCCTATTTGTCTACCGACGGCTAAGGGACATCAACAAGGTAGACTTAAGTCATCTATAAATTATTATTAAGTGCCAATATAAAAATATAAAATATGTCTAGCACTTATGATAATTTATAGGACTTAATAAAGTATTAGAAATGGTAAATGTAATTTTTATTTTCTCTAGGAACTTTGGCGACTTGCATTGGGAGGTCATGGGAGTCTTAGAAAGGATAAAAATTAAAATATGACTTTGTATCTCCTCTAAAGGAAAATGTGACTTGGGTAGGAATGTTTTTGGGTGCTTTGTGCATGGAAAGAATAATCGTTGTTGATTGGTTATGCCTTAGGTTGTCTTTTGGGTCACTTCTCTTGCATATGGGAGCAAGTCGACTTGGGTAGGGATTCATTCTATCATTTTGGACTTTGATATTTTGGCTTGGAGCTGAAGTGAAATTACAGTAATTTTCTGAGGACGAAAACCCTCATAAAAATCATTCGGGAGAATGGAAACTCTCTCTAATTAATGGTGTGAATGTTCGATTTAAATTTGCACTTTATCTAATATTTTTATATGCTCAAGTGACCCAAAATTTGGGTGTATTTTCAATTAATAGAGAGATGGAAAAATTATACTTTTGCTAACAAATTATTGCAGAGATATTTGTTGAGGATTTGACAAAGTTTCGTACTTTATAAAGGGTTTTCACCTTATTTCCAACACTGCAAGTACAGTCAAATTTGAGTTTTTTTCTTCATCAAAAAGGTCAAGTTCTTGGTTCAATTATTGGTGTTTCCTTATGTAAGAATATTGATGATATTATCTCTTCCCAAATATCAAAAATATTATACTTTGTGTGTATTTTTGGGTGATTGTATTTCCTTTCCAAATCACATTTTTTTCTCGGGCAAATCGGATATGTAGAATTTGTATTTAGTTTTTACTTGTATATCACTTGGGTTTTCATTGTTATCCTCTCAAGGCTACAATCGATTATAGTGGGGACATTACAGTGGTATCAGAGCTAGTATTCCTCCCATCTTGTGAAAGAAACAACAGTGATAAACTTGAATGCAATCAGCCAAGGATCATATAGTTTATCATAGAAGGAACACTCCAAAAAGGGTACAATGGATGATCATGGTCAGAGACCCCCTCCCAATGATGCTCTTAGCTATATGAACGAGACTATAAGCAGGGTTCAAAGAGAGTTACAACAAGCAATGAGGGAAAATCAAAGGGAAATGCGTGATGCTTTTACTAGTTCGATTCGTGACTTGGCTATGGCTTTATAGGGTAATACTACAGCTCCTAATCATGCAAATACTAATGTAGGAGAGGGCAGCTCTATGGGGGCAAACAGGAATGCTTCCAACACTTCACATACGACCTTCAAAGCCAAATTTCTCCATAGAGAGGAACCAATTGAGGAAGTGGTACAAAGTGACGTGGATGATGTGGAGGCCTATGGAGATGAATATATGCAACTCAGATTAGGGTAAGGGATATGTTACCTTTCAAATATTTTTGTCAATTAAAGAATAATAAAAATGCAGGAAGAAACAGGAGGGTCCAACAAGAAGCACCAAGGAGAGATATCCAACATAAGTTAGGGAAGGTAACTCTACCTTCTTTTGATGGCACTGAGAAATGTTCAGCTAGAGCTTGGGTACAAAAACTTGATACATATTTTTCCTTAAATCCTATGTATGAAGAGGAAGCCCTCAAATTTGCAACTCTACATTTAGAGGGAATAGCTCATGAATGGTGGTACCATGGGTTGATTACCCAAGGTCATGGTTCCATTACCACTATGGAGGACTTTAGTTCATGTTTAATTGAGAGATTTGATAGGACAGACCCGGATATGTACTTCAGAGAGCTAGCTCAGCTTGAACAAGAAAGATCACTAGAAAATATATTTCTGAATTCGAAAGAATTTCAGTTATGGTTCCGGATATCAGCGAAAAGAGGTTAGTGTTGTTGTTTTTAGAAGGGTTAGAAGTACAACTAAAGGGGCTTGTGAAAGCATTCAATCCACCATCTTTACAGGTGCTATTAGGAAGGCTTTTGACTTGGAAAAAGTAGTACCAAAGAATAAAAACCTACAAAGCATATGGGCAGCCAAAATCATCTTCATTTAGTGGGCAAAAGGCACCAAACTATGGGCAGCAAGGTAAACCATTTCAAGGCAAAACAAATGTGAAAGATTGGAACAAAAACAACAAGGAGATAGAGTCCAGAAACGAGCTTAGGAGGAAAAATTTATGCTTCCATTGTAGGGATCCATGGACTCCTAATCACCATTGTCTTCCAAAGGGGGCAGCCCACTACATAGAGATTATTTCAGATGATGAGGAAGAAGAAGAGGAGCTGATCATGAAGAAGTGGGAGAGCAAACAAAAGAAGAAAAAGAAGAACCCAATGATGGAACATTGGCCACCATATCCGGAGCTCCTAGATATCATGCTTTCCGTATTAAGGGTGTTCTTCATGGACAAAGGATCATAACTTTGATTGATAGTGGAGCTACCCATAATTTCATTGATGAGGGTTTAGTGACAAGAATGGGGTTGAAAGTAGAAGACTTTCAAGGATTCAATGTGACTGTTGCGGATGGATACACTCTTGCATGTTCCAAGAAAATTCCTCAACTCGAAATTACATTGGGAAGGCACAAGGTATGTGATGATTTTTATGTCATTGGGATTGGTGAAACAGATGTTGTTTTAGGGGTCCAATGGCTGCAATCTTTGGGTGAGTTTACTCAAAACTACAAGACCATGGAGCTGAGATTTAAGTCCCAAGGCAAGGAAATTATATTGCAAGGCTTGAGAGGTGGAGTTCCTCAAGTAGTAACCGCCAAAAGCATGGAGAGAGCTTTTACTAGGGGGCAGATTACATGGGCTGCTCATTGCCTGGTAAGTGTCAATTCTGATTTTCATCATAGCCATCATTCCATGTGGATATCCAATCTATATTGGATAGACATAGCAATGTTTTTGCAGATTTACCTCATGGCTTGCCACCGGATAGAGGATTTCAGCATATAATTGAGTTGGAACCCGGGTCAACTCCGGTAATATCTTCTCCCTACCGTCATCCAAGAGCCTTCAAAGAGGAAATAGAAAGGGTGATAAAAGAATTGTTAGAGATGGGCCACATAAGGCCAAGTTCTAGCCCATTTGCCTCTTCGGTTGTGTTGGTTAAAAAGAAAGATGGGACATTGAGGATGTGTGTAGACTACAGGTTGCTAAATAAGAAAACCATCAAGAATAGGTACCCTATACCAAGGATAGATGAATTGCTTGATGAATTGCACGGGTTGTTTTCTTCTCAAAGATTGATCTAAGATCCGGCTACCATCAAATCAAGGTAAGAGATGAGGATGTACACAAGACAGCTTTTAGGTGCCACTTTGGTCATTTTGAATTTTTGGTGATGCCATTTGGGTTGACCAATGCTCTTGCCACTTTCCAATCCTGTATGAATCACATTTTTAGGGAGCATTTGAGGAAGTTTGTATTGGTATTTTTTGATGATATTTTGGTGTATAGCAAATCATGGAAAGAGCATTTGAAACATCTTGATATGGTTTTAAGCATCTTGGAGCAGCAATCTCTCTTTGCCAAATTATCCAAATGTGAGTTTGGAATGGAAGAAATTTTGTATTTGGGACATGTCATCAATGTAAGAGGGGTTCATGTCGACCAACAAAAGATTCAAGCCATTTTGGATTGGCCTACTCCTACTACCTTGACTTAACTAAGAGTTTTCTTGGGTCTTTGTAGTTATTATCGCAGATTTGTGAAGGGATTCTCACAACTTTCAACTCCCTTAAAAAATTTGACAAAGTAAGGAGCATTCACGTGGTCACAATCAGTCCAACAAGCATTTGAGCATCTCAAAAAGGTAATGAGTTCTTGTCCCGTACTTGCTGTTCCGGATTTTTCAAAGCCCTTTGTGGTAGAGTGTGATGCATCCAGAGATGGAATTGGGGTTGTTTTGATGCAAAAGACAAACATCCTATAACATTTGAAAGTAGAAATATTAAGGATGTAGAGAAGGGATACTCTATCTATGATAAAGAGATGTTAGCCATCATGCATGCTCTTGTGAAGTTTAGGCAATATCTTGTTTGTGGCAAATTTGTTGTCAAAACGGATCATAATAGTTTGAGGTATTTCCTTAACCAAACTGATTTGAATGATAGGCAACAAAAATGGGTGAGTAAAGTGCAATCCTTTGACTTTGAAATTGAGTTTTTGAAGGGAAAAAAGAACATAGTGGCTGATGCTTTGTCAAGGAAACCTCATTGTTGTTCCATGAGTGAAATTGCAGCAGATTGGAAGGCTGATATAACAGCAGAATACGCCAAAAATCAGCTTGCTTGTGATATATTTGATGGGAAAATTAATGATGATAATTACCGAGTGGTGGATGATCTCATTCTTTATAAAAATAGAGTTCTTTTAGTGCCTGAATCTAAAGTTAAACACAAAATTTTATCAGCCATCCATGACTCACCATTAGCGGGACACCAAGGGTACTTTAAAACATACAAACAGGTGAGGGAGAAATTTGTATGGAAGGGGTTAAAGAAGGAAGTATTACAACACATTAGGGAGTGCCTTATTTTCCAAAGAAAGCAAGGCATAACATGAATTTCCAGCCCCTACCCACTTCAAATAAAAAATGGGAGAGTATTTCAATGGACTTCATTATTGGTCTTCCCTCGGTCCAAGGTAAGACTCTTATCTATGTTGTAGTAGATCGTTTAACCAAGTATGCTCATTTTTTTCCTCTTCCTACTAAGTTTGATGGACCTTTGGTGGCTGGAATATTTTTTAAAGATGTTTTTAGACTTCATGGGCTACCCAAGAATATTGTGAGTGATAGGGACAACAGGTTCATGAGTTCGTTTTGGCAAGAGCTCTTTCATCTTGTTGGCATGGAACTTACTCCGGAACCAATTACCATCCACAAACGGATGGGCAAACAAAAATTGTAAACAAATGGATAGAGGGGTATTTGAGATGCTTTGTTACAGGGCAACAATCAACATGGATTAAGTGGCTTTATTTGGGTGAATTTTTCTACAACACCTCTCATCATATGTCCATTGGTATGTCTCCATTTAAAGCACTATATGGCTATGGTACATTATCATTTGTTGATGTTGTTCTTACACAAACAAGAGGGTACCAAAGCTAAAGATTTATTACAACAAAGTCAAGATATCATGAAAGCACTCAAGGATAACCTTGCACATGCCCAAAATCAGCAAAAACTTTATGCAGATCAACGAAGAATAGAGAGGTCTTTTGAGGTTGGAGACATGGTTTTTCTAAGGTTGCAACCTTATAGGCAATCCTCCCTCAAAGGGAAAGGTTCGGAAAAATTAAAACCAAGGTTTTATGGTCCCTACAAAGTCATACGAAAGGTGGGAAAGGTTGCATACGAGCTTGAACTTCCAGCTCAAAGTAAAATACATAATGTGTTTCATGTATCTTGTTTGAAAAAGCTTTGGGCAACATATTGTTCCTTCCATGGAATTGCCTCCTCTTGATGATGAAGGAAAACTTGTCTTAGAACCGGAAATCATTTTAGAGGTACGTGAAAGGAGGTTGAGAAATAGAGTTATCCGGGAATATTTGATTCAGTGGAAAGGACTACCTACAGAGGATGCTACGTGGGAAGGTGCAGAAATATTGGAACATCCAAATCTGAAATTGCTTGTGGGCAAGCAATTTGAGGAAGGGAGGACTGAAATGTCCCTCTTTCTGGAATAACAGTTTGAAGACCCTTGGCCTATTTGTCTACCGACGGCTAAGGGACATCAACAAGGTAGACTTAAGTCATCTATAAATTGTTATTACGTGCCAATATAAAAATATAAAATATGTCTAGCACTTATAATAATTTATAGGACTTAATAAAGTATTAGAAATGGTAAATGTAATTTTTATTTTCTCTAGGAGCTTTGGCGACTTGCATTGGGAGGTCATGGGAGTCTTAGAAAGGATAAAAATTAAAATATGACTTTGTATTTCCTCTAAAGGAAAATGTGACTTGGGTAGGAATGTTTTTGGGTGCTTTGTGCATTGAAAGAATAACCGTTGTTGATTGGTTATGCCTTAGGTTGTCTTTTGGGTCACTTCTCTTGCATATGGGAGCAAGTCGACTTGGGTAGGGATTCATTCTATCATTTTGGACTTTGATATTTTGGCTTGGAGCTGAAGTAAAATTACAGTAATTTTCTGAGGACGAAAACCCTCATGAAAAGCATTCGGGAGAATGAAAACTCTCTCTAATTTATGGTGTGAATGTTCAGATTTAAATCTGCACTTTATCTAATATTTTTATATGCCTGAAGTGACCCAATTTGGGTGTATTTTCAATTAATAGAGAGCTGGAAAAATTATACTTTTGCTAATACAAATTTATTGCAGAGATATTTGTTGAGGATTTGACAAAGTTTCGTGTACTTTATAAAGGGTTTTCAACCTTATTTCCAGTATAATGCAAGTACATGTCATATTTGGGGTTTTTTTCTTCATAAAAAGGTCGGGTTCTTGGTTTAGTTATTGGTGTTTCATTATGTAAGAATATTGATAATATTATCTCTTCCCAAATATCAGAAAATATTATAATTTGTGTGTATTTTTTGGGTGGTTGTATTTCCTTTCCTAATCGCATTTTTTCTGGGCAAATCGATCTACGAAATTTGTATTTAGTTTTTATCAGATATCACTGTGGTTTTCATTGATATCCTCTAAAGGCTACAATCATATTATAGTGGGGACATTACGGTGGTTTTCGGTAGGATTTCTAGTTTTTAGTTGAATTTAATCACAAATTTTATCGTTGATATTTTTAGCTACAATTTTATCTTTGGCGAATTTGAACACGAATTCAAATGTGGTGACTAGCATTTTCCATGTGCTCTCATTGCAAGTATTTTGTCTTCTGTTGTTGTTGCATGTTGACACAAGTGGCTCGATGCATGGAGTAGGATTCTGGGTGGCGAGATATATATACACCTGTTTTCTCCTCTTCTCGTGTTGCATTTGGTGTGTATTAAAAACCCTGATCTTACCTGTGTTGCTTTTGTTTTCGTTTTACAAAACACGTTCCAAACAAGGTTTTGGTTTCTATAATAGGTCAGTTGCTTTCCTTTTCGTTGCCACAAGTTCTTGTAATGTGAGTATTATAGATTGCTTGTGCTGGGAAAATGGTTATCAAATGTTCAACCTCATATTCGGGTCTTTGTATTGTTCAGTTTATTATTATTATTTACTCTAAAAGCGAAAGTCAAGGATGCCTGATTTTGCTAAACAAAAGGGAGGAGATTAGAATTTAGGATGACCTACATTCAAAGTTGGCATAGAAAGACCAAATAAGGGGGAAAATGTATTTTCAAATTAAATATAGAGTACATGTCTCTTGTTTTTCTAAAAAATGGCATACCCAGTTAATCGTTTGGAAAAATAAAGTTATAGTCACATCTATTGTGCGATTTCGGGGGTTGTGCCCCAATTTGTAAAAGTGGCTTTGGCCATATTATCCAATCCTCCTTGTGGCTAGAATGATGCCAAACTAATACACTAGAAGGCATGTGCTCTTAAACTTAAAACATTTAGGGTCATAATGGTTCGGCTCCCTCACCTAATGTTGGAGCTACGGTCGTTTGTTGCTCATGTTTGTTCATGGGTTTTTAATGTTTTTTAATAAATATGTAGCTTTGCCATGTAGCTTGATAGCCCTTAGACTCTATGGTTTATTTGGACCTTTTTTGTTGTGTGGATTAGTATTCATTTATTGTGAGTGACATTATTATTGAGTGCCCTACATACAAATCAAAAGCAATTATTCTAAAATCCAAAGGTTTGACAATTTGACTACCTTATTTGTAAAAGCCAGTTTAGCCCAATTAGAGAAATTTCTTATTGAGGTTAGTAGTAGAAGATCTAACCTTAAGAAAGAAATGGAAATGTCACAACCTTAAATTTGGAATCTTTCATGCTAAGTGGTTGTTTGTAGACAATACATCCTAGTGACCACTCAATGGTCTCATACATTGTTTGGTCCTGTTGAAGTTACCTCCTCTCGGCTATGATGCCAGGTATGACACTCAATACTTTTTATTTAAGGTAATTATTAATCTCATTTGCCTTTCCATTCATAGGTAAAGTATTGGGTCATACTATCACCACCCACCAATTATGCGAAGGCCTACAACAAAAATCTCTTCTTGTCCATTTAGAAGGCACTCGAGTCCGCTTGGAACCCACATATTTCCACGACTTTTAGAAAAATATTGTGGCGTCAAAAGAAGATCCGAAGGGAGGATGAAAAATATGGGGTTAGGGTTTCGAGACATGGATGTGGACGCGTCTCCTCCGTCGGACGTCCCCGCAACAAGGAGACTCACTACCAACAAACAATACCTTTGCATGTAACAACAAGGAGGTCCCCCAGACAGGTAAGGCTTTTGAATTTCAATTTCCTGATGAGTTTGTTGAGATTTCTGCGAAGATTTCCCAGCACACAGTTGTTCTATTTTTCCTTAGAGGTATTCCACCTGAAAGTGATTTTTATAAATGGACAAGGCAAGTCTGGGAGGAGATTAGGGGTGGAAAATCAATTTTGTAAGGGGTTTAGGTAGGGGATATGTTTTTGTTCTCTTTGCCTCTTTTGATTTTGCTCAGGTAGCCCTTCAATATGGCACATGGGTCATTTGTGGTCAAGTTTGTTATCTCCAAGGTTGGAAACTAAATTTTCACCCTGAAGGGCCATCCCAATCACAATATCCCATGTGGGTTGAGTTCCCCTTTCTCAACTTAGTTGTCATACCCTTTCTACATGAGCTTGTTGGGTAGATGGGTAATGTTATTTGGTGTAAACGAGACAAGGATAAATTCTCAGGCCTTCAGAATCATCCAAGAGTTTGTATTGAGATGGATCTCTCTATGCCACTCCCCACTTCAATTCAATTGTTTGGCCCAGGTTTTTCTCAGCTTCAGCCTGTGGTTTATCTCAACAAACCTAATGCCTTTTTTCCGTGAAGATGGGCATTTAATCCATGACTGCCCCAAACACAAGCTCAAACAGCAATGATTAGATGAACTTGAGGCTCGAAGGTTGTCAACCTTGTTTTTGTTCCACCTAAAACCCCATCTCCACTTTTGAGTGATCTCGGATCTAATACACTCACCAAAACTAATGACACTCAACTCCTTTCTACTAGCTCCACTCCTGATTCTGTCCCCGAAATGCAAGTTAATGATATTCATCTGCCTCGACAATTGGAAGGTAGTTGGTAAAAGATCTCAGTCCTCATCATGAGGTAGAACTTCATCTCGCAGAACTAATGTGGCATCTAAGCTGCTTTGTTGAGGTGCCCCAAAAGGTGTCTAAAGATTCTCTTGAACTGAGGAAGGCTCATTCAAGAAAAAAACTAGAAAAGCTTCTTCTCTTTCCCCTCTTCCTAATCCTGCCTCCAATCACTTTTCCTTGCTTGCTAATAATGAGGTTGAGAAGCCTCCCTCCGAAGGTGGTCAATGAAGCTTTCTATACTCTCATGGAATGTTTGGGGCTCACCCTCCCTGAATGGAAATTCCACGTCAGAAGGGTCCTTCAAGAACAGATCTTATGATGTTGTTTTTCTCCAAGAAGTTAAAGTTAGTGGTAGTGCTTTATTGTTCAATCTCCATTGCATCGCCAAGCACTACTCGCCTTTTTGTACTTCTCATGAGGACAGAAAAGGTGGTGCAATTATCCTCCTTTCATCATCTCTTGCTTCTAAGATTATTGCAACATGAAAAGATCTTGAACATAGGTGTGTTTGGGTCACACTTTGTGTTGGAGAGCTAATCATTGGTCTATGCTCCATCTATGCCCCAAATTCCGTAGCAGAGCATGTCAATCTTTGGAACTGGATGTGTTCAAATTTGCCCCTAGTGGGTGGATTTTAGGAGGTGATTTTAATATGGTGGAACACAAGAGAGATCGTAGTTGGTCTCATTCCTCTCCTCTCACTTCTAAAGAATTTTTGCTTGGCTTTAGTGTTGTAACTCCTTGGGAGTTTTTAATCCTCTTTTTGGATACCCCAACCCGTGTGTTCAATGAATGTGGTTCACATGGTCTAATAACCAAGTGGAAATTCAAAGGAGGCTCACCAGGCTTGACCGGTTCTATGTCGATCCTTTATCAAATCACTTCTATCCTCACCTTTTGTTTCCAAGCTCAATGACATTGTTCTCTCTGATCACTCCCCATTTCTTGCACTTTCAATTTGAATCCTTCCTCTTCTCCCGCACCCATCTTCCCTTCAAACTTAATATTTCTCATCTCTCTTCCCTTAGTGAATTAATCGAACCTTAGTTGTTTGGGAGCTACACCTTATGGTGGGAAACAATCAGGCTAGAACCGTGAAGTTTTTTTGTGGATATGACAAGCTTATGGCCAAGGAGAGACGGAAAAAAGAAAACAACCTCAAGCATGAGCTTAGTCATCAACATCTTGCTCTTGAGGCACATCCCCTCGACAACAACATCCAAATTGTTGTTGCTAAAATTGAAAATGACTTAAGAAAATTTGAAAGTTATAGGTGTCAAGGTGCTCGCATGAGGGCTCATTTGTTTTGGATTCAACATGGTGATCGCAACTCTAAGTATTTTTTAAAATACCTGCAGCATAAACAAAGACATGAACATATCCCACATATCATTTCCGAATATGGGATGGAGTCTCACTTGCTTGATGACATCAAGGGAGTTTTTTTTCAACATTATAGTAAATTGTTTCAGGAAGAACATAACCTTGAAGAGTATGACTCTTTTCTTAAAGAATGGATGTGTGGATGTATCCCACATAAAGTAAATTGGGAATATAGATAACTCCTTGAGCAACAACTCATTGTTGCTAATTTAGAGACAACACTTTAGGCAATGTAGTCAGAGAAGGATCATGGCGTGGATGGTTTTCTGGCTGAATTTTTCTGTGCTCTATGGCCCACTCTCAAGATGGACTTGTTTCATGTTTATAAGGAAGCGAGAGGCCAATGGATCGTTGGGGGCTATCATTAACCATGGCCTGATTAAACTTATTCCCAAAGCTAGAAATAAAAATTAGATATGTAGTTGGTGCCCTATTACTCTTCTCAATGTTTCATATAAAATCATTACAAAGGCTATTGCTATGAAGTTTAAATTGATTGCCCAAGACATTGTTTGGCCGAAGCAAACTGGTTTCTTACAAGGCAGGTATATATTGGATAATATCCTTTATGCTTTGAAAACTACTCAATGGGTTGAAGATATGGATCAAGATGCACTTTTGGTCAAAATTGATTTTGACAAAGCTTATGACCACATCCGATGGCGGTTTATCCTCAAAATGCTTGAGTGGCTGGGATTTGGGCCCCGCTTTAGACACCGTATTCAAATGTTTTTTTTTTCCAAAGCATGTGCTCAAGTTATGGTTAATGAGCAGCCTCACAATGCCCTTTGACCTCCAACGATCCATTCGGCAAGGTTGTCCACTTGCTCCTTTCTTGTATGTGGTGGTTGTTGATGCTCTTGGGTATATGCTCCAACGAGCACACCATCAAGGAGATTTAAAAGGAATTTCTCTTCCTCAAGATTCTTATGCTCTTAACTCTCATTTCGTTGATGACTCTCTCCTTTTTTTTGCAAAATGATGAAGTAGAGATTGATAATGCTCTAGACAATTCTTGATATTTATTGCGATATGTCCGGCTCCAAGCTAAGAACCATAAAACAAAAGTGATATACATTAAAAGTGATCCAAATAAATCATGGATTCCTCCAACTTGGGCTATCATTCCCCATGGGAAGATCACCCGTTACCTAGGTATCCCTTTTGGCATTCACTTATCTTCTCGGGATATGTGGGATTGGGTGCTTAATAAAATTCAAAAGAAGATTGACAATTGGTCGTGTAAATTTCTCTCTCTTGCTGCCAATTGTTGGTTATTAATCAAATTTTTCGGCTAGTCATGCATATTATTCCTCTTATTGGCTTCCCTCCAAATCTGCATATGACAAGCTCACGAAGTTGGTTCACAACTTCCTTTGGAGTAACAATTATGGAAAGAAGGGGATGATCTGTCATCTCTTTGACACTTTGCACTTAGACTAAGTCCTGTTGGGTAGTGAAATGGGTGGTAAGAGCCACTCAAGGTTATGAGCCTTGGAAGATTCTTGTGAGGGAACGAATCCGAAAAGCCTCTTACAAAGGCATGTGGATTTGTACCTCATGGGAAGATAAACTCTTAAATGCAACCTATTTTGATATTTCTGGTTCTTTTTCGCTTAGGCGCAATTGGACAACATGGCAGGTTATGGCCCCGTTTCTTCAATGGCGCCACCAATCGCTCCGACATGGATTAAGTATTCCTTCATCCAACCTTTGGTGGAATTAGATTATTCAATCCAACAACCTTCCGCTTGTTGTCCAGCCTGATTTCAAAGCAAAATACTTAGCAAAAAAAGACATCATTACAATTAAAGACATTTGGGACAAGAACACTGACAATTGGCTCTCTTGGCCATTGCTGCGCCAAAATTTCAACTTGCCCATTAAACTTGAAAATGTTTATTCCACAATTTTATCATTGATCCCACCTGAGGTCCTTCTCAAAGTCATAGATAATCCTTCAACTCTTTGGAAAGATTGGTGTTGGCCAACCTTGGCTGCCATCAACACTGTCACGCTAAGAATTTTGTATCACTTGATTCAACCCCATTATCACTTGAAGACTCCCTCAACCACAAGTGGTCTATGTCCTTTATGCCTCTTAATGGTAGCATATGGCATACATGATATGGTAGACCCAAGTTGAGGCAAAATGCCAACTTTTGGGATGGCAAATTCTCCATATGAAGCTTCCCGTTGGCCTCACCCTAGCTAAGCTTGGTCTTGCTGCCAACGATTGTATCTTCTGCTTCTGTGCTTGAAATTATTCTCGCATCTCTTTTGGCATCGCACATATGCTGCTCAACTTTGAGATTCTCTCCGAACCTCCACTCTAGACCTCTTTCCTAGCAATTTTAATAATCAAATCACCTTGGCATTTCTTCCCCCTCCATCCTCATAGCCATCCATCGGAATACTTGTCGTCCGATTATCCTCTATCATATATGGAAAAGCATTAAACAAGCTGCTCACGGAAAGTGTACCGCTTTAGTTATTCAACAAACTCATATTTTTCCCTCTCTTTGGATGCAACTATATAACTTCTCTGTTAAGACTCGGAGGAGCGGGCCACTCTCGACAAGATAAAGTAATGCTTACGTGGAGTGCTCAAGACTAATGCTCGGACAACAACCTAGACTTAATCAAATATTGCGACCTCTAGCATTTTGTACATTTGGTTTTATAACTTAACCACGGTTGTAATTGTTTACTAATTTAGACTTTGTACTTTGGTATTATTAATATAAGCATTTTCAATTTCAAAAAAAAATCTTTTCTTAATGTCAAAAAAAAAAAAAAAAACCCTTAAATTAGGAGAAGTTCAGGCATGAAAAATAAAATTACCCTTAAGCGAGTGCTGGCTTCCTGGCCATTATCCAGGAGCTGGGCTACATCTTTCCTTAATTGTCAAGGATACATCCTTTTGCAGAAGATTTTAGGCAAAGACCAAGGTCAGAGACACGAAATTGAAAACAAATGAAAACAGTGAGTGTTGCTCTGGTACCCAAACTCATAACTAATAAGTTTCCAAAATACAAATAATTGCAACGTGCCAGCCATGAGATTACGGAGGCCTTCAAGATGAGCATAAATATGTTGATCTTTCACTACCGTTTTCTTGTCGCCTTCAAGATCTTTGTCATGGATTTTTTTCTCTGCAATTTCCTTGGCTTTTATGGCCTCATCTTCATGGTAGTCCATTAGTGCGATTCCTACAAAAGAATTCTTACCTTCCAAGGTTGATGCTAATTCTAGGAGAAAGGACAAAAATACTATGCAGAAATTGGGATCCCAACTTATGGTTAGTACTGTAAACCTATTTATGTAATTTTGGCCGGCATATGCTCTGCTGGAGGTATTTTCTATCCGCCTGTTGTTGCTGCATGTAGTAGGGTTCCTGGGCGGCGGATATCTGTACCCGTTTTCTCCTCTTCTGTGTGTTGCATTTGGTGTGGTGCGTATTAAAAACCTAATCTTGCCTGTGTTGCTTTTGTTTTTGGTTTACAAAATGCGTTCCAAATAGGGTCGCTGGTTTCTGTAACAGGTCAGCCGCTTTCCCTTTCGCTGCCACAATTTCCTGCAATGTGAGTATTATAGATTGCTTGTGCTGGGAAAATGGTTATCAAATGTTCGACCTCATATTCGGGTCTGTGTATTGTTCAGTTTATTATTATTATTATTCTTCCAATTTACCCTGAAACCGAAAGTCGGTGGATGCCTGATTTTGCCAAACATTGTAAAACCCAGCTCCGGTTTCAATTTTAATCTAGGGTTATTTATATCCGTGTGAGTTATAAGAGAAGATATGAATGGAAGAGAGAAGTGTTCTCCCGAATTCTCCATTCTCCATTCTCCATTGTCTACTTTAGGCCAGACGGCCCCATATATAGATTCTCTAGGGGCCCTCCAGAGAGAAGATGGAGAGATAGATAGGGTAGGGGAGATAGGGGATTCAGATGCCGAAGCATATCCATTTAGCAAAAACAGAGTCGATATTTTCTTATTTGCAAGAGAAACAATATAGTTCCCCTGCATCTTTGGATGTATTACAGTGGATATTTGTACCTGTTTTCTCCTGCCTTGGGTGTTGCATTTGGTGTGGTGCATATTAACAGCCCTAATATTGTCTGTGTTGCTTCTCCTTTTGATTTACAAAAGACAGAATAAAAAGCCTGGGCTCGAAGGGCAATGTGAGTATTATAGATCGCTTGTGCTGGGAAAATGGTTATCAAATCTTCGACCTCATATTTAAGTCTGTGTATTGTTTGGTTTATTATTATTATTATTCTTCCGGTTACCCTGAAACCAAAAGTCGGTGGAAGCCTCATTTTGCCAAACATTCTAAAATCCAGCTCCGGTTTCAATTTTAATATAGGGTTATCCATATCCGTGTGAGTTGTAAATTACTTCTGAATTTGGACCAAAAATACAAAACAATTAGTGTTGATGATGTATTCGTCATTAAAGATTTAGATGCTGAGGCATATCCATTTAGCAACAAACAGACTCGATATTTTCTTATTTGCAAGAGAAACAATATAGTTGTCTCGCATCCTTGGATGTATTTGTTATAAATTACTTCAGTTGTTAACAAAAGGCTGTGGGCCATATTTTAGCTTCTTCAATGATGTTATGGAAGTTGGAATGTAAAATAGTGGGCATGTATTTTTCTGCACACTAGTGCTCTTCATTGAAATTTGGACTAGAAGTGCAAAACAATTAGTGTTGGTGATGTACACATCATTACAGCTTAAGATGCTGAGGCATATCCATTTAGCAAAAAGCTAGACTGGTGCTCTGGTTCTGCCCTGATTCCAATTATGTAAAGATTATGTTCTTTATGTTATGCAAATATTCCTGTGATGTATTCGCAAATTCAAACATTAGGTTCTTGACTTATAAGTTTATAGTCTATGCAACAATGTAGAAACTATTATGCAATATGTGATGGTATATGTCGGGATGCCAACTTTTCTTAGAGCTGTACTTACTCTCTTTCCAACAGTGCGGAAAAGTATAATGTAATGCGGGTACTATTGTTTTCGCCTTACACTATTATTTTACATGGGACTGCATGTGAAATACACAGAGGCTAATGTTCATGTTAATATTTTCCCAATTATTGCTATTCTAAATGTCTATGTTTTATTTATGTTGTTGCGGGCATATCTGTGCCGGAGCAACAAACGATCAAATGATTTAGTCTTATCTTATAAACTTCCCGGTGGAACCATTTTGCGAAATTTTCCTGGTACAACCCCTGGTTTAGGTAAATTTAGTAGACTTTTTAATTAGGGAATTGGTTGGTGTTTCAAATATGTCATGCTTTGTAAGCAATGGACATCAAGGCGTAACCGTTTTTAAACATCGTTTGGTGATGCTTTCCATAGTGCAAAGAATAAAATGCATTACTGTTGGGAAGAGAGAAAGTACAGCTCTAAGGAAAAAGTTGGAATCTTTCTCAGCGGCGTCATGAAAGGTAATAAAAAAATAGAGATAGAATATACAATAGTATTGTCAATATCGATATTTTGCATATGACGAGGTAGTTCAATCACTTCAAACTTTAAGCAATTCATGTATCAGGTTATAGTCTAAGCAACAACTTCTCCGAATTAAAAAGAATGTTAATCTCTACCTCCCAATTCATTACATTCAATATATCTGTTTTTAACATCCTGCCATGAATTTATAATGCATATTTATACATCAGAGATTATTTGGTTAAAGCTAATATCTGATATGAAGGGCATCAAGACTCTTATCTTCCATCTCATTAGGCATGGAAGATTCACAGTCTTTTTGATTTTTACGATACTGCTATATATATTATATATATATATATTTTATTTACCGTAGGAACCGCTAATAGAATCTGTTGTGTTCCAGAAAGCAATAGAAATATTGGCCAAATCATTTGCCAACTACAACTTGACATTATTGACTTATATGTTTAGAGCTATGATGCCGTGGTTCGTCCCAGCCCCCCGAACCTTGCCTGATACATATCTGGTACGGATACATCAGGGTACGGGTTTCGATACGCGGGGTTCGTATCGGCACGTCCCAGTGCGTTTGGATGTATCCGGGATGTACCCGGTATGTACCTCCACGTATCCGCCACGAACCCAAGCCAAAAAACGGGTTTTAAAGCATTACATTTTTATTTTTATTTTTGACTTAGTCAATGCAAAATAATGAACCCTAACAATTAAATGAACAAAATATTCAACCTTGAACATTTTAAAAAGCTATAAAAAGCACTCACCCCCTCCATTTGGAATCACACAAACAATTCATTGTTGATTTTTGCAAGTGTATGAGCAAAGAGCCAAAGAGGAATTGAAGAGCTTAGAGGAGGCAAAGATTGGAAGGAGGTTTTGCAAGGAGGAGATTGGGGGCAGCCATTGCTTGTTTTGTTTGGAGTCCACCATTGCAAGGAGGAGGAGGAGAGGAAGCAATTGTTGAGACTTGAGAGGAAGAGATTGTTTTAAATTTATTGTTCATTCAAAACTAAAAGAGTAGACATCACATTTGGTCCTTAGAGGTAGCATTTGTTTGGAGGCAACAAGGATCTACACTACAGGTATTTTTTTTAATTCATCTTTTTATTTTATTTTTTTATGTTTTTAAAAATTTATTTTGTTGCATTTTAAAAAAAAGTTTAGAGTTAAACACATCCTAAATCTGTGTATGCTCTCACTTCGCACCTTTATGGTGATCTTGGTGATCAAAAACAAATTAGGATGGCATGGTTTAGGGTTTTTTAATTTAATAATTTGAAAAATCGTTTTTTAATTTTTAAATGCATTGTTTAATGTTAATAAATTGGTTTTTTTATTTTTTTAGCTTCCTAAATTTGTGTATGCTCTCACCTCGCGCCTTTATGGTGATCTTGCAATACAAATTAGGATGACATAACTAATTTATTTATGTTAAGGTAAAATGTTGCTACGCCCTTAACCTATTGCTTGTATTAGGATATGAGTAGCCGACTTGTGGCTTACCATATCATTTTATTATATCATTTATACTTTCTCATGCTTAATAGGTCGGCCTTGGTGATGGCTATAGCATATGAATAGTATATATAGGGGATTAGGTAGTAGTTCATTATCATTTGAGCATTTGAGTCTTATTATATGGTTTGAGGTTGCCCTCAAGTGGCGAAGCTATTCTAATTGCATATTGAGATCATTATTATGAAATATTGTGTTATTTGGTGTTCTATTGTTTCTCATAATCTGAATTATACAAGTAATTTCATTACAAGTGGTATCAGAGCTGCGATATGGGCCAAAATTAGGGCAAAAACCCTAATTTTTGTTTCCGCCATATATTGCGAACCAGAGTGAATTGGTGAGAGATATTTTTACTAGAGTTGCGAAAACATTTCAAGTAAGGTTCCCTGAAAATTTCAGACTTTTTTGATTTATTTTGCAAAAGTTATTACAAATTTAGGGTTTTTCATAAAATTGCTCCCTAGGGTGAAAATTATGGAATGTTTTCAAGTTCTTTACATTTTTGGAAATCTCTTAAAAAAATAGTATTAGTATCTTCTCTGTGTTTTTTCCTTTTCGCCAAATTTGTATCGAAACCCTAAACCCTAAGGTTTGACATCATGGCGGGGCCTTCCACAAGAGCAAAAAGAATCCGGTTACTCCGGGTAAAACCCTAGATAAAGATGGGGTAGTGATTGAAGAGATGGAGTCAGAAGGGGTAAATACAAATTCTCAAGACTAGGGTTTACCTCAGTTGATCATAAGGTGAGCCAACTTGAGTATGAGCTGCGAAATGTACAATCTGAGATGGCCTCTAAAGGAGACAAACCAAATCAATCATCGGTTGGATGATATCATGCAACATGTAAAGGGTAAACAATATGGCCCAAATCTGCCCCATATCAACCAAGGAGGATCTTCAATTCAAAATCATGGACAAAATAACCATGTTGGATCACTTTTCTAGCCCAATCAGAATCCAACTTATTCGCAACCACTAACATGATGTCTAAAGTGGATATGCGCAAATTTGATGGTAAGGATCCCTTGAATTGATAAATCAAATGGAGAACTTCTTTGAGTTACATCAAACATCATCGAGACAAAAGGTGACATTGGCATCCCAGATTTTGAACCGACCAATTCGTTTGGTATCGATGGTTATGTGCTCGAGGCGTAAGAATGGTCTCGGTGTCACTTGGACGCTTTTACCGAGGAGTTGCAATTGCACTATAGTTCCAAAGTGTTTCGAGAACTACTTTAGTCAATTAACAAAGTTACGGCAAACAAGATCACCAAAGATTATGTGCATCAATTCTAGAACCTATCCTTATGGGTGGAGAATATTCTAGAAGAGAATCAATGACTGCTTTCTTGGGGTCTTAAGGACCACATCGAGCATGAGGTACGCATGTTTAATCCACTCAAACTTTTTGATTCTATTATCATGGCACGTTGAGCAGAGGAAAAAGTTCTTTATAGTAGGAGACCGCCTTTCATTAACACCAGAGACCATAGGATCCCTTCCCCTTCATTTGCTAGGCCAACTAGACTGACTCCTCAACAAATGGAAGAAAAGAGAGCAAAAGGATTATGTTTTAACTGTGATAGCAAATATGGACCGGGACACAAATGTGCTGAGAAGTTGTTCTATGTGCTGAGAGGTAATGAGGATGATGAGGAAGTTGAAATTATAGGAGAGGCTGAGGAACTAGTAGAAGATGAAGTAGAGGATCACCAACCTACAATTTCTTGCCATGCATTGTCGGGTATTAGTACTCAAACACTCAAGGTTATTAGCTATCTCAAAAATGAGAGGTGGTGACGGTGTTGATTGACTCGGGAGTACTCATAACTTCATAAATAGTAAGTTAGTCATTTTGCCCTCAATTGTTTTATTTACCTAGCTCCAAAAATGCAAGTTATGATTGCATGGATGGTGGGACGATCAAGTGCACAGAAAGTGCCATAAGTATCAAGCTTTCCATGGGATACTACATGTTAGACTCATCTATGTTTGCTATTTCTATGGGAGGGGCGATATTTTTTTGGGTGTCCAATGGCTCACAACCTTAGGTACTATAGAAATGAATTTCCAAGAATTGTTCATGCAATTTCATTCAGATGGAAGGGCAATACAATTTAATGGGATGGTAGCTAACTCTCCATAGATTATTAGCTCTCATCGATGCGATAGGTTCTCGAAAAGGAGTAGATGGATTTATAACTAAGTTATTTTCCATAGAAGTACAAAATACGTAGTCTTGATGCCACCCGATCTTCAAAAGATTGTTGATGTTCACTCATCCGATTTTGATGCAATTCCAAAGGGACTACCACCAGTTAGGGATCATGATCATGCCATTCAGTTGATTCCAGGGAGCCAAACATCTAACATCAGACCATACAGATACCCATATTCCCAGAAAAGTGAGATCGAGAATATGGTTGAGGAAATGTTGAAGGTAGGTATCCTCAGGCATAGCCAGAGTGCATATTCTTCACCAATGGCCATGGTACGTAAGAAGGATGAAACATGGAGGATGTGTCCAGATTACCGACAACTCAATAAGTACACCATCAAAGATAAGATTCCTATTCCAGTAATTGATGATTTACTTGATGAATTGCACGGTGCTTGTACGTACCCAAAATTGTAGGGTACTACACTGCCGGAACAACGTAACACGTGCCCCAATGATGATACAGTCTTCTCGCAAGGTGTTCGGGATTCGGAAAAGCTCTCCAAGCGTGCGTTAACGTCCACGCCCCGCATACCCCGCTTTAGCCCCTCGTGCTTCCTTGTTCTCTTTTTTTCGCTTCCTTGGCAATTTGTTTTTCATTCTGAAACCGCCGCCCTTTGCTGGCGGCGGTCTGCGGAACCGCCGCCGACAGCAGTGGCGGCGGTCCTTCATGCATTTTCCAGAATGCTCTTTTAACGCGACTCACGTAAATTTCAACGTTTACCAGCTTTTTTCACCGCCTTTGGCTTGCATTAATGAATCTGGTTCCCTGGAATAGTGTTTTGGCATTGTTTATAGTTTAAGAGATCAATTTGGTTTTTACCTTTGGTAAATGCAAATGCTATAAATAGCTGGCTTGTGCTCAAGCAAATGGCCCCTCAAATTTGCCTCTCAATTTCTCATTTCAGTAGTTCACTCTTTCATTTTGCTTTAGGATTCATAGTTTTATTCATCATGCTTAGTGTTATTTTGCTATTAGGAAGCCACATATCCATCTTGTGCAAGTCTTGTCATTACTTCATGCAATCCACTGAAGTAGAAAGGTTTAATTTGCAGGTAGGAAGCCATTAAAGTTGCGCAGGTTTTGTTCTTCAAACAGATAGTTTCGGAGTTACGGGCGTTTTATGTTGCATGACTCGCAATAAATCCCGCTAGGAATCATTGTAAGCCAAGCTCTGTACTCTTGCGCTATCCCTCTCCTACTCGCATTATATTCAGTCTGTATCCTAAGTTGCCTTTGTTCCAATATCTACTTCTGTTGATGCTAGCATTACACGCTTTTCTGGATCCACGTGAGCACGAAGGAACGAGGAGATCACACTGAGGGGACAAAGCCACACACACCATCGGATTCGCCACTGTTCTGCAAAATCCAGGTTCTAGCTTTCAAAGTTCTAGTTAGAAGCATATCAAATAGAGTAGCCAATCATTTCATTTCAGTTAATTTTACTTTCGATATTGCCAGGGAAGCTATGGGGATTGATAGTTTCTGAGAAACTATGATTCATTCCTCACTTCTGAGGTAGGATCGAGAGTCTTTCAAATAGATTAGATCAGTTATTTCATTATTTAGAATAGATTCACAACTGCACAGGCAAGTAGCTATACTCGGTTGCTTTGTTTGTTTTAAATTCGTTATTAGTTTAACTATCAATTCCTAGATATATCAAATAAGTTGCTCCTTCAAATTCATTTAAATAATTCATCGAAAAATACAAAAAAAAGAGAAGTTATATATGTTGTAAATATACTTCACATAGTTAATTTTACTTTCTTTGCAGTGAGATTTACATTGTTGCTTTTTGTATGACTATCACGGGACCTGAGAGCCCGGAGAATACGTATTCGAGCCAATCATGCCTCAACCCAATTTTATCATAGCAATAATTGATATAGATCGAATCTTAGAATCCAAGTCTTCCAAACAACGAGAAGACTTACGGCAGATCAGCTCACGCTTAAGAGGGTTAAATATAGAAGACGACCGAGCACACATATTTTGGTCAAACCAACCAAACTACGAGATTACCCTAGATACATATCCATGACTGACATGACCGTAGAAGGGCTCGAAAGTGAACAAACGTTCGGATCCTTGATCCTTTGGTCCCACCCCGGAGCACGTAGGGAGATATTCTCACGCACATGATACTAGCTTAAGAATTCGGTTGCGCACGAACGCCCGTGAGATATTCGAGAAGGTCGCACAACTATTAATTTTGAATATAGAGGCCGAGAAAGCATATGACTACCGGATACTAGGGATTAGGGACTGATTCCGCACATGACCATAAAGCAGCTTCCACAACAACCAAGAATCTATGGTTGTGACCCACGAATCCATAGGTGAATCGGACATAGATGTTGGCTTACGCACATTAGTATTCAGATCTACTCCACTTCCACCTATCATCATCACGCAATTATCCTTGTTAGATATAGGCGGTTAACAAGGCTAAAGATTTCTGGACTAGACCAGAGAATCGACCATAGAACCCGCTATATATCCATCATCCATCACATGACCTATCCGGAGACATACACGAAACAATCCCGTGTCATTTTCCACATCCCACAACCCATAGATTGGATCACGCGAGAGCTCGATATTGATTGAGTCTTGAGCAACCATCCTCGCCGACCGATCTATCACGCCGATTCGGAGTTGGAGGGCCTTCTTTGTCTTAAATTCGTAGATTCCCTTAGTGCGTGTCGAAGATATAAGATTACCCAATTAGTTTGCCTATACCCCGTGTATATTCCATTCCCACTGGGTCATTTCTTTTGCACGACTCGGGAGGTCGGGTGCGAGGAAGAGTTACTTGTAGATTCCCATGCTTGCATGTCACTTTTCCATCGTACAGTGCTATTTATTTCACAAAATTAGATCTTCGTTAGGTACCATCAAATTAGAATAAAAGAGGAAGATGTTCATAAAATGGCTTTCGTGGATTCATGAGGGCCATTATGAGTTTTTAGTAATGCCTTTTGGTCTTACAAATGCGTCCTCAACCTTTCAAAGCTTGATGAACACTTTTTAGGCCATTTTAAAGGAAATTTGTATTAGTTTTCTTTGATGACATATTGATTTATAGTAAGACATGGGAAGAACACTTACAACATGCAAATAAAGTGTTGGAAGTTTTGGAGAAACATACTCTCTATGCAAAGCCATCCAAATGTTCTTTTGGTGTACAAGAGGTAGACTAATTGGGTCACATTGTATCTCATGAAGGCGTCAAAGTTGATCCTCAGAAGATCAAAGCTATGGTGGAATGGCCAAGGCCCAAAACTCTCAAAAATCTTTGTGGGTTCCTAGGACCAACAGGGTACTACAGAAGATTTGTGCGGGGATATGGTAGAATAGCAACCCCACTCATTGCATTGCTAAAGAAGGATGCCTTCCATTGGACAAGCGTAGCCACTAAATCCTTTGAGCAGCTGAAAGAAGCCACGTGTAAGACCCCGGTTTGCTACTCCCAACTTCTCAAAAACTTTCATTGTTGAATGTGATGCTTCAGGGCAAGATTGGGAGCCGTTCTAATGTAGGAAGGAAGACCAATTGCATTTGAGAGTCGCGATTCAAAGGAAAAGATCTGCTCAAACCTCGTCTATAAGAAAGAAATGATGGCTGTTCTTCATGCGGTCAAACAATGGAGGCCTTATCTCATGGGTAGACACTTCAAGTTAAAAACTGATCATGATAGTCTCAAATACTTTTTGGAGCAAAGGTTATTATCTGAGGAACAACAAAAGTGGGTAACAAAAATGTTGGGTTATGATTTTGAAATCATATACAAAAAGGGTAAAGAAAATGTAGTAGCTGATGCGTTGTCTAGAAGGGATACATCCGCAGATGCCTTACTATGTGGAATGTCCATGTTGACGGCCGATTGGGTGGATGAAGTAAGATTGGAATGGGATCAAGACAAGGATACACAATCTCTAATACATAATATCAAGCAAGGATCTATGACATCTAACAAATTTGAGTGGAAAGGTAATGCCCTATGGTACAAGGATAGGTTATACTTGAGTAAAGATTATGAGTTGAAGCATAAGATTCTTGCAGAGCTACATGCCTCACCTGTTGGAGGACACTCTGGGTTTTTGGAGACATATCATAGAATAAAAAGAGAATTCTTTTGGGAAGGACTCAATGAGGATGTACAAAAGTTTTTATCAGAGTGTTTAGTGTGCCAACAAAACAAAGGGGAAACAATTAAGACACCGTGTGCATTGCTGAACCCTTACCAATTCCTAGCCGAGAGATGGGAGGAGGTCTCAATGGATTTCATCACCGGATTGCTTTGTTCGGAGGGGTAAGAATGTTATTTTCATGATTGTGGATAGGCTCACAAAATATGCCCTTTTTTGTGCCCTATCACATCCATTTACAGCCGCATAAACTGATTGAACTATTTTTTTGGAAACAGCTTCAAAGGCTACATAGAACCCCAAAGATAATTGTAAGTGATCGTGATCCTATTTTCACAAGTAATTTTTGGACGGGATTATTTTCACGTTTGGGTACTCAACTAGCTCACAGCTTCATCTTATCATCCTCAAACCGATGGGCAAACGGAAGTGGTCAACAAATGCTTAGAGGGGTATCTACGTTGTTTTGTATCGATAAAGCGAGAAAGGTGGATTAAATGGCTACTACTTGCAGAATGGTGGTATAACACATTTTTTCATACCTCTTCTCAAATGACCCCATTTTTAGCATTATATAGTTACCATCCACCTTCTATCACTTCGTCCCCGAGAGTGCAAACTAAGGTCGAGATGTTGAGGAACACATTTAACATCAACAACAGTTTTGGCTTGTTTGAAGGAAAATTTAGCATTAGCACAAAACAGATGAAACAAGCAGATCAACATCGTAGTGAAAGACATTTTGAAATTGGTGACTGGGTTTTTGTATGTCTCCACTTTATAAACAAATGTCCCTAAAGCAACGTAAAAGGACAACACACTTGCTCCTAAATATTATGGCCCTTATTCTACGTAAAATCGGTGTTGCTTATAAACTAGAGTTGCCTCCATCTTCACACATACACCCAAAGATTCCATGTTTCATACTTGAAGAAGGTTATTGGACAAAAATTTGAATCCCAGACATGAGTTACCGTAACTTGATGAGGAAGGAAGAATCATTTTGGAGCCGAGAAAGATTCTGCAAACACGTACTTCAAGAGGTGAGAACCAAAGACATTAAGGAATATCTCATCAAGTGGAAGAATCCGAGTAAAGAAGATGCAACCACGGGGAGGATGAAGGGTTTCGCAACAACATCCAGATTATTCAACGTTGAGGACAACGTTGGTTTGAAGGGAAGGGCATGCTACGCCCTTAACCTATGCTTGTATTAGGATATGAGTAGTTGACTTGTGGCTTACCATATCATTTTATTATATCATTTATACTTTCTCATGCTTAATAGGTCGGCCTTGTGATGGCCATAAAGATATGAATAGTATATATAGGGATCAGAGGTAGTAGTTCATTATCATTTGAGCATTTGAGTCTTATTATATGGTTTGGAGGTTGCCCCCTCGAAGTGGCGAAGCTATTCTAATTGCATATTGAGATCATTATTCGAAATATTGTGTTATTTGGTGTTTTAAATGTTTAAACATCCTGTGTGTATGCTTTCACCTCAGCACTTTTATGGTGATAAAAAAACAAATTAGGATGGCATGGTTTAGGGTTTTTTAATTTAATAATTAGTAAAAATTGTTTTTTTTTAATTTTTAAATGCATTGTTCAATGTTAATAAATCTGTTTTTTTTATTTTTTTAGCTTTCTAAATTTGTGTATGCTCTCACCTCGCGCCTTTATGGTGATTTTGGTGTTAAAAAAGCAGATTAGGATGACATAACTAATGTTTTTAAATTTTTAAACATCCTAATCTGTGTGTATGCTCTCACCTCGCACCTTTATGGTGATCTTGGTGATCAAAAACAAATTAGGATGACATGGTTTAGGGGTTTTAAATTTAATAATTAGTAAAAATCGTTTTTTATTTTTTAAATGCATTGTTGAATGTTAATAAATCTTTTTTATTTAGCTTCCTAAATCATATGCTCTCATTTCGCGCCTTTATAGTGATCTTGGTGATCAAAAATATATTAGGATGACATAACTAATTTATTTATGTTAAGGCAAAATGTTTTTGATTTTGTAAACATCCTAACTCGTGTATTCTCCCACTTCGCGTCGTTATGGTGATCAAAACATATTAGGATGGCATCAAGTTCTGTTTCAGTTGGAGTGGAAGGTCAAGAAGCTTATGAAAACACATCAGTTCCTATGAAACATGATCCTAATTCCCCTCTTTGATACATGTGACAAAGTTGGTGAGACAATCTCGTTGGTGGTGGGGGTCGGATTTGGATATGTCATGGTTGTCATACTCATTATACATCCTCATATAGCCGACTAAAAATCCATTTGATTGGGGTTGGAGGTGTGGGGATAAAGAAGTGCCCTAAAATAACAAATGAAAAAATGGCAGAGCACCTAAGAGAGCAAGGTTGGAGTTCTTGAAGGTTGTAGAAACAAGATTTGCCTCTCACATGCTCGTTTTGAGACGACTTGTGAAGGTGAGAGAGGCTTTAAGTAGTATGGTGATCAACAATGTTTGGACAGTGTGGAGGCAGTCAAATACAGAGAAAGCTTCAAGGGTAAAATCATGGGTCCTTGATGATGATTGGTGGGCCAAGGTTGAGTACTTGCTGAATTTTACAGAGCCCATTCTCTCCATGTTCGATTCGTGAGATCATCGATGCAACATGCATGGGAGAGATATATGATGGAATAGATTCTATGCTTGAACGTATCAGAGATGTAATACAAACAAAAGAGCAAGATCTAGAAGAGACCTTCTACAATGAGGTCAAGAGTGTGGTCATGAAGAGGTGGAATAAAATGACCACCCCATTACATCTCCTTGCTTATGCATTGAACCCAAAGTATTATAGCTTTGACGTACTTGGGTTACCTAATAGAAACCACCATTCTCGACTCGAAGTTGGAAATGGAACTTGTTGGTGCTCAAAATAGTCTCGTCCCATTTCAGTGCCTTTGAAAATTTATTGATTTACGGACCTTTGTCATTTTCTACTTCCCCGTGTTGTGCTTGATGGAGTCTTTGTTGCCATTTTTAATTAGCTCTAGGGTTGAAGATCATGTATGGGTCCATACTTGTTTCCGCGTTTCTTTGTTCCTCTGGAAAGGTCTGTATTTTGAGTCTCCCGTTCTCTGTTCCTTTGAAAACTCACGCTTCTCGTTCTCTCTATTTCCCACATCGGGATTTGTTGTCCTTGACGTTTCGCCCTAGATACTTGGAAAAAAATGAATTGATGCGTCCTTGAAGAACTTTTTTGAGCCTTGAACATTTCTCTGAACTCTCTGATCCTTGAAGAAAATTTCATTTCCAGGCTCAAATGGTCGTTTTTCTGTATTTTACGGTTTGACGGGTGTTTCTCCTGGTCAAATTTGCATCCTTGCATCTACAGGGGACGTGGCACCTTTTGGTTGGACGCGGCTTGGCTAAATACTTCAAAAATTCTATAAAAAGCCTCAACTCAAAAATCTGTCCACGTGGGTGAACGACGCTCGTTTGAAGATTTACTTTTTGGTTTGGCTCTGGAATAGCGCCGGGAGGACACGTGGAGATTTGGTAGGATAGAGACACATGGAGGCTTCCATTGGGTCTTCTCATACTTAGTCTTTCTCAAAGAAGTTTTTGAGAGGTCCGAGACACGTGGAGGAACGACGCTCATTTGAAGATTTGCTTTTGGGTTTTGCCTTGGAGTAGCGCCAAGAGGACACGTGGAGGTTTCCGTTGCTTTCTTTGGACTTAGACGAATTTTTATGCAGCTGGATACAGTTTGGCGGGACAGGGGACACGTGGTGAGCCCGCGCTCGTTCAGGGTCTTAAACTTGGGCACCATTTCGAAATAGCGCCAAGAGGACACTTGGAGGCCTCTGCTCACTTTGCATTTTGCTTGGACTTTTCAACGACCAAAGGAGACTGCCTCGAGCATGACACTTGGCGTCTTCCACTAAGTTTCAAGCCTTCAAACAAATTTTGTCGGGCCAGGACATGTGGCGAGCTGCGCTCATTCAAGGTCTCATTTTTGGGGACCATCTCAAGGTGCGCCATAGTGACACATGGTAGTTTGACAAGTCAAAAGGAATGGGGAAGCGGACCATCGGGGCAACTTAGAAATTTTGCCTCTTATGCTCAAAAGGGTTAAAATATCAAAATGGCCTGCAAGCCCGATGGAGAAAAGGTCAAAGCTTGCTTCAGTCAAAGGCGGAGGTGCGGACCCTCGGAGGAAAATTGGAAAATTTTCCTTTTGAGAGAAAAGAGTTAAAAGTAAAAGGGAAGTGCGGTTCACTGGGACCCATATTGGGACACGTGTCAGAAGCATTTCTCAAGGCGGAGTTGTTGGGGAAACTTGGAAAATTTTCCTTTTTCCAAAAGAGGGTCAAACGACAGAATTTTCCGCATTTCCTTTGGGACCCACCTTAGGACACGTGTCAGGCCCATTTTTCAGAAGCGGAGGTGCAGAGCAAAATGTAAAATTTTTACATTTTTTCAAAAGGTCGTAAAAAGTCAAAAAGAAGCCCCCGAGCCCGTTTTTGAATCTTCCACGTGGACGACCCACATTCAAATCAAAGATCAACGGCAATTGTGTGTCTAAATCTGATTTCCGCCCCCCCCCCCATTTCTATTGTAAAGCTCTTGGAAGTGCGAGTCTTCATGATTTCTTGTTATTTTCTACACGCCAAACAAAGAGGCGAGTTAATTTTGATATCTAGAGTTTGGTGGGAGAGATCTGGAGATGTCTTTTGCCATTAAAATGGCCTGACTGTCGGGCCTGATCTGGTTTTCCGTTTTTCTTCTCCCGAGCACGCAAGGAGCCGGATTTGATAGATTAGGGGCGGAGGTAGTTGGTGAATCGATGGAAGAGTGATTTTCTAGAGGAAGGAGTTGAATGCGGGAGATATTCGAAGAGATTTGCCCCTCGAGTGTCTAGCGACTTTTTGCAGATCGGATCTCGGAAATCGTGATCGTGATCATGGCAAGCACCGGTGCACTCAATGTCTGGATTTTCGGGGGGGAATTTGTTGTAAATGTTATAAATGGCACGAATTTTTCTGTGCAAATGGTTGGGAGTTTTGGAGAGGTCAAGGACTGATTTTTCTAGCAGAAAAAGCTTGACAGAGCCCATCCTTTTCTGAGAAGCCGTCTAAGAAGCTTGTATATCCCTCTTTGTGTCAAATTTAATCGTGTCAAGGTGGTTGCAAGAGTACAGACCATTGACAAGCTTTGAAATTGTTCTGGAAACTTTCCCTTGCTGATAAATTTGATCAAATTTGAGTTATTCTGTGTTAATCTTAAGTAAAATGTATTTATTTCATCTTTGAATGCATGCAAGTAGTTTTTCTTGTTTCTGTTGCAATCTTGTACCAAAATCCGGTCCAATCACATAGGTCTCAATCCTTGTGATAGTTTAGTGGCATCTCGTGAATTTCATTCCTTAGAAGAGCTTTCATCGATTGGAATAAATGATTTAAAATCACTTTTCTTTCATTTATTTGACAGAGAGATTGTCCGTAAGCCTTTGGTGCTACCTTAGGCGTGATTTGACTCGATCTTGACACTTTGTTTGGGTTCTCTGACTCGAGCCTTTGTGATAGAATCCCATAGGTTGTATGAAAGAGTGCTAATCTGGGCCTCCATTGAAGCACATATTCTAGTTGAAGAAACATTTTTAACTTTTTGTGGCATTTTGTTGGTTGAATCTTTCCATTTTGCATAAGCTCTCAAGGATCTGGTGAGTCAAGTTCATCCTATCTCCCCTCCCACCAAAATCTATTTAAAAACATCTAATCCTACCCATACTACCCCTGTTTTTGCTCTGTATACCCACACAAGACCAAAATCCATTTGCTAAAGTATGTAGAAACAGATTAGGATTCCAAATGTCTTTAGTAACCTTAGCCTTGTGTTGAAAATATCTCCATAATTTGGAAGTGACAACTCGTGAGAGTCAGATTTGGTGTGTTGATCATATTTTCCCCAAGGTCTTCTCTATAAAATTTATGCAAAAGAAAGGTACCTGTATCTCCTTTCAGATAACAGAGGTTACAAAATAGGTTCTCTTACCTTGGTTGAAAGGCACAACCTAAAATAGTTAGGATAAGATCACATCCTTTTAAGGTGTTATCCATCTCTCCACAAATCCAAGTAACAAAGGGACAGTTAGATTCCTCCCATTACAAAACGACATATATTTATGATCTAGCTGCCTCTAAGCTCCCTGTTGAATTTGTGTTGCTACTTGGCTTGAAAAGGAGAACAAATTTGGATACCAATAGAACCAGGGCAACATTCATAAGCTTTTTTTCCGATCCATCTATAGTTAGTCTGGTCAGAAGTGAAATGGGCATGTTTGTTGCTTCAGAAGGCAACATGGGAGCGATTGAGGCTCTTTTCGACAAGAGCAACTTGAGCCCAACCACATGGTGGCGTGTACATGGCCATGATGCCAAGTACTTACGTCCTATTGCTATAAAAGTTCTTTCACAGGTATAACATTTATAAATTTATAATCATTGAATATTTTAAATTTTATTAAGTTAGTAGGATTATTTTTCGCACATTCTTAGTATGTTACTAATTTGAATTTGAATTTTCTAACTTTGTTGTAATAGGTGGCTAGTAATTCTTCCGCAGAGCGGAATTGGAGTACTTATACCTTTATCCACTCAGCTAAATGAAACAAGTTGGCATCTAAAAAAGCTGAGGATTTGGTATATGTGCATTCCAATTTGCGTCTCTTGTCACACAAGTCTGAGGACTATGCTAAATGGCCTCACAAACTTTGGGATCTTCTTCTAGAGACCACAGACTTGGATGCCTCCGCAACCACGCTTGCCCAACTTTCAATATTTGATGGCGAAGATGACATTCAAGGGAGTGGAGAGTGGAGCTAGCGCAAGTGGCACGCAAGAACTTGATTTTGAGGAAAATCTAGATGATATATTCTAGATTTGTTTGTATTCATGTTGACATGATATTCCTATATCATATGTATGGCAGCCACATGATCAATGAAATGTAAAATCTTAAGTATATTGTATGTTTTGAAAATTTGAACATTGATCCTAGTATATTTTTCAAGTTTTGTTCGTATTCATGTTGACATGATATTCGTATATCATATGTATGGCAGCCACATGATTAATGAAAATGTTAAGTCTTAAGTATATTGAATGTTTTGAACATTGATTCAAGTTTTGTATTACTATTTCAGTTTTTTATGGACTAAAAAATGAGTATATATATATATATATATATAATTTTTTAATATATATGTACGGACGTATCCAAGACACATCGTACCCAAGGGTTTTTAAAATTGACGTATCCGCGTAGCAAACCCGCACTGCACCGTATCCGTATCCTGCCAACATAGGTTTAGAGTGAATGCAAGAATGTCGAAATCATTATGCAATATGTAATGGTACATGTTTAAAAAATAGATGTATTGAATGTGATAAATTGGGAGGCATAGACTGATATTTGGTATATTTGAGGAAGTTGTTGCTTACACTAGAAACTGATACGGGCACTGTTTTATGTTACAGGTTTAATTAGTTCATGGTATGCAAAATATTGATATTGACAATACTATTGTATATTTTATGTTTTTGTGCAGTTATCAGATTTGAATTAAAGAATACATTGTCGAAGAGGTGTCAATCGTTGTTATCTTTACATTGACAACTATACATGATCAAATTGACATAGTTTTGAAGGTGAGTGCTCTCACATGATATAATTTATTGCATTTGAGTCTTACACAAGAAAATGTAGGTATGTATTTCATTTCATGATTTACATTAGCCATTATATACATGGGAAATATTATGTACCGTCTTTCCTACTAAACACAACATTAAATTATCATCTTATGCTTGGTCTGGTATGAAGACTCTTTCCCATACTCCATCTATTTTGATGTTTACATGTCTCATTTCACATGATGCTATTTCTTACAGAAATATAGGAATTGATGGTCATCGTTTTGTTTGCCTCGCCGGGTTCCTCTACATTAAAAAAATCGCCTTCAAATTGACACTTGCGTAAATTGCAAATACAATACCATCGTTTTGATTGGGATTGTGAAATTCCCCTTCTACAATGCATGAATAAATGAATGTAATCTTTGTAAATATCAGTGCCGGATTAATAATACTTGATGCGCGCAGAAGATGATTGGAACATGCCATGTACAGATTCTTTGCCCAACTTCTCATCCTATTTGTTCTGTGAATATTCATATTAGAAACAGAATTATGAGTGCAACACCCATCTAGTCATTTACAATCTGCTTCTCACAGTCACTACCTGCGGCTATTAGTTTGCATCGGGCTGCGTGTGCAATATGGTCTAGATTATGTTTGCAATATAGTTTAGGTAATGTTTACTATATACTTGGTACTGTAGACATATATCTTCTATTTTGGTCATCATCCTGATTCGTGAGTGTTATTCTCTGATTCGTAAGTTGCAAATACAATACGATCGTTTTGATTGGGATTGTGAAATTCCCCTTCTACAATGCATGAATAAATGAATGTAATCTTTGAAAATATCAGTGTCGGATTAACAATACTTGATGCCCGCAAAAGATGATGGGAACATGCCATGTAACAGATTCTTTGCCCAACTTCTCATCCTATTTGTTATGTGAATATTCATATTAGAAACAGAATTATGAGTGCAACACCCATCTAGTCATTTACAATCTGCTTCTCACAGTCACTACCTGCGGCTATTAGTTTGCATCGGGGTGCGTGTGCAATATAGTCTAGATAATGTTTGCAATATAGTTTAGATAATGTTGACTACTACGTTGCCAGGATACGGATACGAGTATCCGTTTGGATACGGATACGATACGCGGATACGTCAATTTTAAAAAACCCTTGGATACGATACGTCTTGGATACGTCCGTACATATATATATATATATATATATATATATATATATATATATTATGTACATCTACTCATTTTACTCATTTTTTAGTCCATAAAAAACTGAAATAGTAATACAAAACTTGAATCAATGTTCAAAACATTCAATATACTTAAGACTTTGCATTTTTATTGATCATGTGGCTGCCATACATATGATATATGAATATCATGTTAACATGAATACGAACAAAATTTTCAAAACAAACAATATACTTGAGATTTTACATTTATGATTTCATTGTTCATGTGGCTGCCATACATATGATATAGGAATACAAACAAATCTAGAATATATCATCTAGATTTTCCTCAAAATCAAGTTCATGTGTGCCACTTGCGCTAGCTCCACTCTCATTAATGTCAAACATTTAAAAAAAAATGAAATAGAACTTAAAAAAAACGTTTTTGAAGGCGGATACGGCCCGGATCCGCGCAGGATACTCCAGGATACGTGGCGGATACGCCTGTACGTATCCGCCACGTATCCTGGAGTATCCTGCGCGTATCCAGGCCGTATCCGTATCGTATCCTTCGCGTATCCGTATCCGAGACGTCTCAGGCAGGATTCGGTAGGGGTTTTGAGGTATCCGTGCAACGTAGGTTTACTATATACTTGGTACTGTAAACATATATCTTCTATTTTGTCATCTCTGATTCGTGAGTGTTATTCCCTCATTGTCGCACAGATATGCCCACTTTTATTAAAACAATACTGTTGTATGTTCTATCTCTGCTTTTGTTAATCAGCTGTCTTGAGGCCGTTGAGCTGTAGTTCCTACTGCTCTGCTTCCGATCTGATTCCGATTACTTAAATATTATGTTCTCTATGTTGTATGCAAATATGTCATGCTAATTAGATATTTACTTCGCAAATAAAAAATGAATGTAGTTTAGGTGGTGAGGTTATGTTGCAGAGTGCTTCTGGGAGCTTTTTCCTAAAAGATGTGCATTGCATATCTGCTGTTTGTGCTATGAAAATGTTCCCTTTGCATCTGTTGACCTTTGTTAAGGCTTTTGACAATTGCTGTAATGCAAACACATTATGGACATACATGGAACACATGGAAAAAGGAGGAATGTATTGTTGCCAATATCAATATTTTGTATACCATGATTTATTTGCAAATTGCAACTTTACGTTATTGGCTTATAAGTTTAGAGTGTATGCAATAATGTTGAAATCATTATGCAATATGTAATGGTGCATGTTAAAAAACTGATGTATTGAATATGATAAATTGGAAGGGACACTAAGAACTGATACATGAATTGCGTAATGTTACATTTTGAATTAGTTCATGGCAGAAATCGAGGAGTGAGTGTAGCGAACCACTCGCCCGAAGAATGAGGGCGAGGACCTTTAGGGACTCGTCCACCCCTCTATCTATCTAGCTAATCGTCAGAGAATTTGTATTTTATTATGAATCAAATTTCATCCTTTCCGCATACAACATGTGTATCATTATTATTATTTTTTAAAAACCACCACATTTATATTAATATAAGTATAAAGTACAAATTACAATGCCAAGCAGTTATACTCATACTTGAGGAAATATCCTTAGATTTCCAATAACAAATAAGAGAAGAGAAATAGCATATCTGCAATTTATCCATCATGCGATTTCAAAGAAAGGATCTGCTCAATCTGTTGGCGTTTCTCTATTTATATTTATGATCATTGTATTTTTTTATTATTTCGGGTTTTATTAAAATCAAATTTTAATAATATATATATATTTATACAAATGTATATACATATATATGTATATATTCTTTTACCCAAGTAAATACATATACCATTTTAACCATTTCACTAAAATGGGGCAAATACCCATATGCCCATTTGGGCAAATGCTAAAATAGTAAATTAAACAAAACAAACAAATACATACGAAACCCTTGGAGAGGGTGTAAATAAAACTTGAAAAGAAAAGGGAGAATGTGCATCCTTCCATGAGCTTGAGATTGCCTCTCATGGCTTCCTCCTCCATAAATTTGCAAAAACAAAAAGAAGAAACAATAAGCCAAAACAAAAGAGAAAAAACTTTTCATAAGCATGCTTAGGGTTAGTTGAATCCCTAAATCTAAGGGCCCCAAATGAATCCATCTAATGGATGAGATTCATCCCTACAAAAAGTAGGTGGGAAGTGGGTGAGAGAAATTCAAATTTAATTTGCATGGGTAGACTTTATTTTGGGGCCACTCTAGTTTGTGTAGGGGGTGTTATTATTTCCTAACCCAAGTGTCTTTTAAAATGCAAGCTTAGACCCTTTGTGGGTATAATAGAACTTTATTATTTAATTAAATGGACCACAATACCCTTGGGGTTAATTTGAGTAAGTTTATTTAAGGGTGAATTAATTTGTATTAAAATATATGGTAGGGAGCCTAAGCCTTACTTTAGGCTAATTAATTTTACTAAATGGTATTGAGAGATTTTATTATTTTAATTAAAAGGGATCTTATGGGAAATTAATAATATTAATTTAATGTAATTTTTAAAACAAGAAAGTCACATTGTTAATTTTAACCTTGTGTTGTAAGTAGGTTTTAACAAAAAAAATAAATTATTCTATAATTTTTCTAGTTTGACATAGGTTTGTCTTGGGTTTCGTGCATGTAAATTTGTGGGCGTTACAAGGTCAAAGGTACAGGGCCAAAATTGATCAGATTAGAATGATCTAACGCCCAATTTGCCAAAGCGTCTGCCATCTTGTTTTGACCCCGAGGCACATGATGATATGTGATTGTTTGAAACTGTTTGGCTATGACCTTAATATTATCCTGAATTCTTGCAATAAGCCAATTATTGGAAGGATGTTGCTCTGGAGCTTGTAGAAGATTAACAATGACCTTGGAATCAGATTCCACTATAATACTAAGACACCCCAATTTAGTTGCTTCCAAAGAGCGCGTTGGATAGCCATGATTTCAGCCACATTATTGGTGCAATATCCCAATTGATGAGCAAAGAAAAAAAGGGGAGTTCCCAAAGAGTCATGGGCTATCCCTCCCATACTAGCTGGACCTGGGTTGCCTCGAGCTGCTCCATCAGTGTTTAGTTTTACAAATCCAAATGGGGGAGGTTGCCATGTTCTGAGGCCAGAAGGCATCCTCTGTTTAGTAGACTGCTTTGTCTGGAGTTGCCTATTACTGAGATTGAGTTTTTGTAACATGAACTTTCCACTTCGCAGGTGGTGGGAGGGAATTTTCAGATTGTGCATTATAGTTTCTCCAATGTTACTTCGGTCAGTTCCATAACATACCAAATTGTCTCTACTTTCTGATTTGAAGATGCGTCTGTTTCTTTCCTTCCAAACATTCCACAACATAAAAGAGATAGCGAGCCAGATTCCTTTGGAAAAGTCCTGGGTATCCCTAACAGAATGTTTCCAGCCTCTAATAGTATCCACTAGATTCATAGAGGAGTTCCAAGTAACAGAAAGACAACCAGCCAATGTATACCATAGAGAAGAAGTAAAAGGGCATTGAAAAAGAGATGATTCAGGGTCTCCTCTGCTTCTTTGCATAAAGGACACCAAAAGGGTCCAACCATCCCTCTTTTCATCAAATTATCTCCTGTAAGTCTATGTTGCCGGAAATGGAAACGGAAACGGAACGGAAATGGTGAGAAACAGATATGAAACACGGAAATGACAATTTTCAAAAAACCTTGGATATAAAAGGTTACCGGAAATGTCCGTACTATATATATTATACTCATTTTACATGTATATGCATAGTACTCGTTTTATAATTGTACTCTATGAACCATAAAAGATAATTGATACATTAGACATTAAACTTTAATTTTAAAAAGTAGCCTATCTTAATTACTTTTTAAATAACAATATAACTTTTTTTTATATACATAGAATAATAGAACTCCTAAACTAAGACTTAAATTACATGACATTTAAATAATATAAACAAATAGAAACTTGAAAGTTAATGAATTTTAATACTAATATGAAAGACTGCTCTCTATGGCACAAAAATTATTCCTTCTTTTGTCGTGCCCTAGCATATTCTAGTCTGCACAAAAAACTTTAATGAACTCGCATTTTTCTGCACCAACAACCTCCCTCAAATCTCGTTTTCCTTCAAATCGTGTGCCTTAGCAAGAATTTATGCCTCTGCAAATCATCGTGACCTCTTCTATTCTCCTGTCGAGAGGGCAAATACAAAAGAGACGTCTTTTTCCACAGTTGTGAGGGCATTTTCAAACGATTTTTTATCAATCGCGAATAGAGCACGTTTCTATGGCGTTTCCCCCTGTTTCCCCCGTGTTTCATGTTTCTGAAACATTTAAACCTAGAAATGGCACCCTCCTAGGCGTTTCCCTGCTTCTGAGCTGTAAGTACCCTTTTATAGATTAAAAGCCAGATAAAGAATCTCACCTTCGGCCATAGGGCGGGTTGCCAAAGATCCACGAAAATATCCTTCCAGGGATGTGGCTGAGGAGCTACCAAAGCTCTATAACCCTCAGCTACTGAGTACTTTCTGTCTGACTCTGTTCCCCATGCCAGGGTATTTGATTCAGAATTGATAGGAAGGATCCTGTTCTGGAGAAGTGTTTGAAAAAAATGAACTTGATCATTATCCAAGTTGAGCTGCCACAAGGATGGGGAAATCCATTCTCTCCCTTGATATGTTGGCTTTATATAATGACTCACCTTTTGCTTTCCTTGTCCATGTAGAGTATTCATAATATTTCTAAGATCCGGGTATTGTTCAATCAAAGGTGGGTGACCATCCCATGAATCAGTCCAGAATGTGGGATGGTCATCCACCTTTGATTGAACAACATGTGTATTATCGAACATAAAATAAATTTATTTAATTGCAATACTTGAACTTGCAATATACAAATGCAATCACGCCTCTGCAAACCGCATTAATGGCTGGTACTGCTGCCACAATGCGGCCCTTGTTTTGTATTGGTTTTCTTTGATTAGGGGTTTTCATGATCATATTTGAGTAGCTCTATAACCCTCAGCTACTGAGTACTTTCTGTCCGACTCTGTTCCCCATGCCAGGGTATCTGATTCAGAATTGATAGGAAGGATCCTGTTCTGGAGGAGTGTTTGAAAAAAATGAACTTGATCATTATCCAAGTTGAGCTGCCACTAGGATGGGGAAATCCATTTTCTCCTTGATATGTTGGCTGTATATAATGACTCACCTTTTGCTTTCCTTGTCTACGTAGAGTATTCATAATATTTCCGAGATCCGGGTATTGTTCAATCAAAGGTGGATGACCATCCCATGAATCTGTCCAGAATGTGGGATGGTCATCCACCTTGATTGAACAACATGTGTATTATCGACATAAAATAAATTTATTTAATTGCAATACCTGAACTTGCAATATACAAATGCAATCACGCCTCTGCAAACCGCATTAATGGCTGGTACTGCTGCCACAATGCAGCCCTTGTTTTGTATTGGTATTCTTTGATTAGGGGTTTTTCATTTTGGGTGGATAAACTTACTTAACAGTAATTTTCCTCTTCATTTATTGTTTCTGTGTTACACATGTTTCCCCATCTCTTGCAAGCGGCTCCTGCTTGGGTTGTTTTTATGTGTGAATATTTTGGCGATTGCAGATCTCTTCCCGGGCTGCTCTTAAATCTGCCTCTGCAACAGATGAAGTAAAGTAACCCACTGTTTACCGCCCAGGAACTGTGGCTTTGTGGTATATTTAAAGTCTTCTCAAGTGAGAGAAATTATGGTATTACAATGTTAAAATTTGGTCCCATAATTATACTCGCATTGGCAGGAGAGTTGTGAACTAGCAAATTTGTTCTATAATATTTCAAATTATGTGATCTTTGGTGGAATAAGAGAATCCACCTCATAAATGGTTAATTCAAAGTTTTGTTTTCATGAAACTTTTGAAAGATTTAGACAGTTTTCTTACAGAATGAGTTGCAGTGTGCATATATTTGTTAAAGCTTGAGAAAATTCGTGACTCACAAATTTTGGCAGTATCTCTTTTTCCTGGTTCGCATAAGAATAAAATAGAAGCACACGGATATTGTTTTTCCACTGCTTTTCCCTTTTCTCTTGTTATTTTTTTCCTAACTGAAATGTTAAGAAGAATGTTTATATGAAAATTTAATTACACTAACACTTTGCATCCTTCAAATAACTATGGCTGCCGCTATCACCTTCTTCTGATTGCCATTTATCAGCTGGTAAGTTTACTTCTTTGCTACTTCATTACAATCGTTTTATTTTACTAACTTTTGCCTTCTGGGGCCAACAAAAACATATTAGGGTTGCAAAATGTAGGTCAAGATCTGCCGGTTTAGAGCTCAAAACCTCCTATTTTTAACATAGTGAAGGAAGAAACTGACGGGTTTAAAAATAATCAGTTGTCATTAACATCTCCATATTTAGAGTATCTAAGAAAAATTCAACCTCAAATGTGAAACGATTTTCCTGAGACAACTGACAGACTCTCCACCGGACACTGCAATGTCAATAAGGTTATAATAAGAATTTTTGATTTTGAGCTCAAACATCTAGACAAATGACTGTATTTTGACCCATAGAATTGATCGAGACAGCGTTGGCTGGTCTTCTTTTCCACTAGGCTAGGCCTGCTGAACTAAATTTCTGGAAATCTGAAACCTATATTTCCATTAAAAATGTATTCATGGGATTCATTTGCATTTTGGAAAGTTGTTTCTTCATTCATTTATTTATTTTTGAGATGAAGTTTCTTCATTTGTTTTTATTTGTATGCTTGAAGGTGAAAATCTTTTGTGGAGAGACAGCGATAGTTCTGATTGGGATAGAATGTGTTCCCCCAGTTGTCTTAAACATCTGTGTGTGGGGAAATTATATATGATGTAAAAGCTACCATGTAGTCCATAAGATGGCAAGGCATGCATGATGCCAAGCACTGTGTACCTTAAACAAATCTATCTCAAACAAGCCTTTTCTTTTTTATTTTCTCTCAGTCATGTTTGCTTATAGCATTGGTATAAAATCTTGAATGGGTACCTTGGGCACTCGTCCTTTTTATTCTGAGCTATCTTACACAAGGAAGCATTTTAGGTATAGTAATTGTTTTGTTGTGGTAAGAAAGAAGTAGAAAATCAAGATATTTTTCATATTATTAATGAGAATAAGACTATATAATTGTACAATACCCAATAAAAAAATTGGTCTCAAGGCATTATTAGTCGATAAATTATATAATTTTATTATGTTATTTATATTATTGGTTTGTAACGTTGAACTTTTTGAAATTTCATATGAAGAAGAAAATGAAAGTAATTATGAAAAAGAAAAAGAAAGTAATTATGAAAAAGAAAAAGAAAGTAATTATGATGAAGAAAATGCAAATAAGCACGACGAATAACAAGAAAATAAGAGCATCTACAAAGAACAGAACGAAGAAGAATAGTTGACTGGCGGTGATGAAGAAAATGAGAGCAACGATGAAAAATATTTGAGTGGTGTTGAAAAAGAAAATAAGAGTAACTATGAATTTTTTGGATGCTACCTTTATTGTCTGTCGGGTGTTTTTGCAACAACTGCAACTGTTAGTGTTAAATTTCAACTCCAACATCTTCAGCAGGAATAAGTCACTTCATGACACTTACCGTAATAGACATTCTCATCTTTTTGCTAAAACTATTCAGTTGGAGATTTCTTTTGAGTAGAGCGGTTTAAAGAACACTGTCAGCATTTTTATGAAGGTTCCTTCATTTTATGGGTGTAATTTCTTGTCATATCAAGGTAATATACAGTTGGCATATTCTTTGACATGTATAAATCTCATTACTCGTAGATATCATTAAAAGTTAAAAGTTAACATAGTGAATGTTTTATATAGAATTTTGAGAAGAGCGGAGGACAGAGCACAATGGTGAGGGGAGATGTGGACGTTGATAATCTCTCACAAGCTGATGTTTCCATTGAGGTTCATTTTCCTTCCTAAATCACTCTGTTTCATGTTTCCATTCAGTTTCTTTTTCATTCTGTTTCAATCAACCCTCTCTAATTTTGGCTATGATACATAGTTCCATTTTGTGACATGCCCCATTCCTGAACCAGCCAGACTTGACCACTAAAAATGTAATTATTTTTATTTCTTCAAGTTGCAATTGGCAGAAAACTAACAGTTTATTAGCAGGAGCAAAACCCTACTTTTTTGTTTTTTTTAATCACGATCAGTTGGCACAAACAGACGTTTTTAGCTTTATTTGAAACCCTACTGCAGAACATGTGGATACTGATACTGTATAATAATACTGTTGCGGTATATATTCGGATTGAATTGAATGTATTTTAATTACAATGGCTACTTCTAGAAGCAGTTATTTTCTTCCCCCTTTTGATAGATGAAAATATAGGAATGGGACAACAGTGGCACAGGCACAGTATAGATTGAAAGGAGTAAACCAGTCTACTCATCGATTTTCTCTACTGCAACCTGCAATGCTAGAGCTTCCTAAACAAGGTGTTTATGTTTATAAAGATAATTATCATTTATAGGATTGCAATACTGCTGATTTTATTCAACTTAAACATATCTTATACATTATCTTCATCTCAATCTATTATCCTATCTGCAGCTATCACCAAAATAAAACTATTTGATTATTTTCAAGAAGTGCTGCATCTGTCATCCACCAGAGGAAGGATGTGTGAGAAATTTAAACTTAAAGCCCTGGTCTTCTAGAAACTTATCAGCAGAAAAGAGTAAGAAACTGATGAAACTCTGAACTGCAGATGACCTGGTGACTGAGGTGAAGATCAAGAACCACACATTCATTCATTCTTCACAATTGCCTCAAAAATTTGAAAACTTATGTCTGGGATGACTTCTTGAGTTGATTGTTGCGAGAAACTGCAAAACTGCCCCAAAACCTTGAAAGCTTGTGTCCAAGAAGGCTACTTGAATTGATTATTGTGAGGAAATGCAGCAAATGAATCTGAATTCTGTCCAAGATGGGAGCTTGAATTGATTACCATGAGGAACTGTAATTAGTGAAACCGAAGGCCGAAAATACTAAAACCATCGAGAGCACTCCAGTGAAGGACCAAATCCTCTGTTCTAAATTGAAAACCTCCAAAACTGAAGGCATGATATCAAAATGACAAGTCTTCAAATGATTAAAATTAAAACTGTTAGCATTCCAAATGATGCACCTATCCAAATTGCTTCCATAATAGACTTGGAAAATCAGGGTAACTAATTGAATCTGAACTCCAAAAAGTTAGCAAAACCAGGAGGCAATAAATACTCTTACCAATCTCCCAACAAAATATGCGAGGGCTGGAAGAAACAGTTGTATCTGTTGTAAAATGAGTGCCCTTTTCGACCACAACCTTCCAGTCATCAGCACATGGCTAGGTAGCAAAGGATAAAACTCTTCCATTTCTGATAGAGGGGTCCAGCACAATGCTGCTAAAAGCAATAGAAGCTGATATCCTTCTTATGGCCTATTGTTTAGCCCTATTACAAAAGACTCACAAAATGATGAAAATCAGATCAGCTGTGAGAAAGTTGATTAACATTGAGTAAAGTTGAAAAACATACATTCGATATACATTACTGATTACAAACCTTGAAAAGGTTTGCTCCTCTGTCTTGAACTGAAACATCTGATAATTGAGGGCTTGAAATCCATCTGCTACCAAAAACAATGGCCAGATCAAGCTACTGTCAAAAATGTCCTTTCTGCGATAATTTTCCAATCCTCATGAAAGGCCTATTGCTCAGGGTTTGAAAATCAAACTGATTAATACTGCATCAGGGTCCAGCATTGTACTGGTACATGCAGAAGATGCTGATATCCATCCATAGCTGGTCCAATCATCAACAAAGCCATTGGAAGAAGCATAACTGAAGCAGTCATATAACAGATCTGGTATCCGTGGTATTATCCCACGATTTGAGCAGCCTGGGTTCTGATATTGGCAAAAAAGGGATGTCTGATCAACTATAGGTTATCGCATTTTATCATAAACCAACGATTTATAGAAAGAAATAGTGTATCAACACATGTGCACATGGACATACATCATTGCTAGATCTGCATGAAAGTTGGGTGCTAGATTTATATGATGTGATGATAGGATAAATTTTGATGATAAAGAACACTGCCATGCACCCATCGTGCATGCCACCCCAAAACCTTGAAAGCTCAAGAAGAGATCTCACAATGATTGCAGAATGGGGGTTTTCTTAAACTTATGTCTTAACTCTTGAGTAAAAACATAATGTAATATGTTTGAAGGGTATGTACCACTTCACTGTTTAGTATATTATCTAACTGCACATCACCAAACTAGAGGATTATATCACTGGGTTTGACCCTCGGATGGACGTTGGCCAACACATTTATTAGAAAGGTATTCTGCACTGTTGTTTCCAGCCATTCTGATATGAGAGAGAAACTTGGTATTGCAGTCTCAAGTCTCTCTAACAACGCCTCTGATGATCCTGTTAAGCTGCAATTTAGGACATGTTCCTTTCCTGATGGCGTTGACTGTAACCACGGAGTTCCCCTTAATTAGAAGGTTAGCCTGTCATTTGTATTTGGAAATATAGATACCTTTGATTAGAGCTTTAGCTTCCTTTATATTATATGATGTTGATCTCAAGTCTTTGTATACACTAGCAGTGTTCTTCCTTGAGAGTCTCCGATGATACTACCTGCACTAGCCGGGCCTAGATTCTCTCTAGCTGCACCATCAATGGTCAGTATAAGCCAAATAGGAGGGGTGGGTGCCAATATACCATGGATTTATTGGACTTTGTTTTTCCAACCCCTTTATTAGAGATCCTATGCAGAAGAAGAACCTCAATTTTCATGATAGCATGCTCCTCGGGAGTTATAGCACTGTCCTCAGGGGTATAACCACAAGGATCTCCCGCAGACACTCGTCTATTCTGCAATCTATTCTTAATTTCTTTCCCAAGACAAAGGTGATGCCTGAAAGAGTAGACTCTGGTCTATCCTGCAATCTAGTCTTAAGTCCTTTCCCAAGATAAAGGTGATGCCTGAAAGATCCCTCTGTTTCTTTCAAGCCAGATGTTCAAACAGATTAGGGCTGGAGCAGACTCCCATATTACTTTTAGTGGGCATGATTTAGACCAATTGTCCAGGAACTGATAAGGGACCTGATATCCTTGGGCAGGCTATTGAAAATTGAATCTGTTCGAGGAACCATTTTCTAATATTGGATGCAAAGCTATAATGAAGTAGCAAATGAATCACCTCTTCTGCCCCTTCACACAAAAGTCAAAACACACTTCGAGGGACCTCCAAAGTGTCTTCTTGCAAACCAATTGAATTAGGATCTTGTCCTTTGAAGCCATCCATAAGAAGGCATTGGCCTCTTGGAGACCAGTTTTCAGCCAAGTTTTCCTTTTGGGAACTTGGGTGAGGAGTCCTTGACTTTATACTGCATTTCTATAGGCTTCTTTTACAGCACATTTACCACTCTTTGAGCCTTTCTGAGAAAGACTATCTGAGATGTGAAAAGAATATTGAAGTTATTGAGCCTCTCCAACTTGATCTTGGAGATGAAGGATTTCTGGTTTTTCCATCGTTTATTTTCATTTGAACTGATTAAATTCTCTGGTACTCTGAGTCCAAAGATGGACACGAGCTTAACTTTCAAAGGTTTGCATTCATCAAAGGAGGACAGAGGCTTGCTGCATACCCAAGCATTATCCAGAAAATTCACTTTATTTCCAAAACCAACATTCCATATTAGAGGATGTCTCAAAAGGGAGAGGGTCATGCATAGAAAGTTGCAAATGACAGAACCAGAAAGGTGAGAGGCTGCAGAAAAGAAGTGTTCTGGGGCATTTGAATCCAAACACTTATGTCTGAGAGTTCTGTTGGAAAGAATTTCTTGTTCTGAGTAGATTCTCTAAACCAGTTTTGCGCCCATGGCTAAGTTCATGAGTTTATTAGAATAGATGCCAGCTTGTCCCGATTCCTTTGGAAAACAAACATGATCCCATTTTAGGAGTGGGAATTTCCTTGACCGGTCAGTGCCACACCATGGAAATTTTTGTTGAATTTGCTTTATAGCATTGGCCACTTTAGATGTCATCTTCAGCATTGACATCATATATTTTGGCATAGCCTAAAGGGTTGATCTGATCAACAATATCCGACTGGGTTGTGAGATCCATTTACCTTTCCAGCCAGCAAGTTTCACTTGGACTCAATCTAACAAAGATTCCTTAAGGCAGGAAATTTTCTTCTATGAAATAGAGGATTCTCGAGATGTCTGTGTCGAATAGAACCTGCATCAAAATTTTGAATCCTGCAAATCCCGTGAAGGTTTCTGTCCAATTTTGAGAAAGAGATCTTAAGTTTGTCTTTGCCAACCGGTTGACCAGAGGCTATTTCATATCTGACCAAAATAGAGTTGAAGTTTATAGTTCCATTTATTGTTGCCTTCCCACCTAGCAAAATGTCATGAACAAATTGTAGACGAGAAAGATTTGGTAGAGCTTGCGTTATTTTGACGTCCTGAATAGCTCTACCCTCGTGCGTCCTTAAAGGTTTACCAAGAACCCTTGACAGATTGATAAAAAGGTAACGGTATATGTGGTCCCCTTTCCCTAAATGCGTAGAGGTATTGGAAAATCCTGCTGGTTCACTATTAATAAGGACAGATAATTTAGGTGAAGAAAAGCAACTCCTTGAGTCCCAAGTCTCAAGGACAGGTGGACAGCGGGACGGGGTTTCTGGGATGCCATTTTTTTTTCAGATTTTGGTGATGGCTACAAAAACATATAAAAATCAAAACTTTAATATTTTATCTTTATTCAATGAAATTTAGGGATTTAAACTTTATTAAGTATTTTCTTGGGTACATTTGGGATTCAATGTTCTTGATAAAAATAACAATTAACTTAAATATTTTATCTGTATTCAATGAAATTTAGGGGTTCAAACTTTATTAAATATTTTCTGGGGTACATTTTGGATTCAATGTTCTTGATAAAAATAACAGTTATTTTAAAGTAAAGCGTCAGATTTTAAATAAATAAATTAAAAAATTGGGGACGTCCTCTCCAAGCCCCCAAGTTACCAAAACATTATGGACGTCACCAAAATCTAGGGTACACATCCCTGTGTAACATGAGTCTTGACCCATTGGCGCTCTAAAACTGCATCCAATAAGTTTGAATTATGGTCATATGCTTTCTCCATAACCAACTTAATAATCACACCAGATTTTTGGGATTTTATAGAATGAATGAGTTCAAACTTAACGTGCGATAACTTTGACATCTGATATTTATTCTCCTTTCACAAAAAAACCTCTTGCCCATTTGAAATAAAAATCAGCAGAATATTCTTCAGTCTATTTGCTTTAACTTTTGAAATTATCTTGTAGACCCTGTTGAAGAGGGCAATTGATCTGTAGGCATCAAAGAAACTTGCATCATGCTTCTTGGGAATCAGGGCAAGAAAAATAGCGTTAAGTTCTGTAGGGACTTTTCTACTTCACTTGACTCTTGAACAGCTGTAACAACATCTTTGGAAAAACTGATTGGGAATCCATCCGGATGAGGTTTTTTTTTCCTTTTTGAAAGAAACAACAGCTTGATGGACCTCTTCTTTGATAGTTGGGGTTAGTAAAAACTTCTTGTCTGCTTCAGAGTTTATTCTAGGAATGAATTATAAGAAGTGTTCTTGATCTTCACCCCTTTGAGTGTTCTGTTTGGACGAAATATCTCAAAATAGGTTACTGCTTCATTACTGATTTTGTACAGATCATTAATATTCTATCCATCTAGCTTGATGATTTTTGTAATTTTATTAATACTTCTTGTAATGACTACATATTTGTGGAAAAGCTCGACTTTCTATCAACTTATTTCAATCACCTTTCTCTAGATTTCTGCTTCTGGTGGATTTCATCTATTAGTAACACAGTCGAGATCTTTTAAAAGGGATTTCTCCTTTGTCAATGTGTTTGCTTTTATTCCATTTACTTCTCTCTCCTTGAATCGATTGAAGATTCTCTTGAAGATTCCTTTGCCTTTAAAAGATATTATCGAATCTGTTTTTATTCCAATCTTTCAACTTTGATTTAACAAACTTCTGAGCTTTTGTGAACGCAACCAACCCCAATAAATAAAACTCCAACAGCCATACATAAAGCTCATCAAGTACAATAGATCATACTCTTCCAACATTGTTCAATAAATATTACATGAGAAGATGGCCAATGCCTCTAAGCTGGTAAGGGGTTCTCAACTGTACTCCACCTGCAGCATGTCTCAAGGTAGCATTAGCAAATCAAGCTAGGAGTGAGGGAGAGCAGTATTGAGGTGCTTTTCCTCCAACCACGAAGACTTATGGTTCCCTCGCACACCTCCCTAAATTTCCCAAATGGGAGTGGCCCTACCCTTCAACAAGGACGGATGATGTGATAAACCTAGTGGCTAGAGAATTAGAGAACCATGTGCAACGACAAGTACTAGTGACCTTCGTAATGCAGTCATGTAGAACCGAACAATACAACAAAAGCATCATCACCATCTACAAACAATCCATGACAAGCACTACGAACCAGACGGTACAATGAACAAGACTAGTGATCATACAAATCATGCTTTGGCCAAATATAAGGTATTGGCAGCCACATAACCACTTGCACTGCACCCGATGATACATGAGTTTACTAAAAACACTGAGAACTCTTAGTGTTTCTAAGTCCATTGCTTATCTTGCACAATCATCTCAAAATCAACTCCTAAACGGCTCTAACTAGAATCAGGTTCAACATAAGTGTGAAATTTTTGTGCTTTTAGGTTTATACAGCCACAACAACCTCAATCAACTCTGCGTTACAGCCTCAAAAGCAGATTTTACAAAGTCTCAACACCTCAATTTATACCAATTTCCCACAAAGAGGAGCAATCTCTATTCACAGCAAACATGCCTCTAAACAAGCTGAATCAGCCATCGACATAAGCCACCTCTTTCTCATACATAGTTACTCGTGGTTTTAAGTAAATTTCATCTTTATCCATGCTACCCAACAGTTCATGCATCATATCATACAATAATAAAAGAATGATGGGAGATTTGTACAAAGGAGAAAGGTTTGACGGTGTTGGGAAAGTTTATGGGATCGAGCTCCAATGGACTTACCCAACACCTTCAAGTCCACCTCCAAATAAACCCGGGCAGACTTGCATCACATTCAACAACCTTCAAAATGCATACTTGAAGCTATAGCTCAAAAGAAGGGATACCTCTCTTATATCTACAAGAAGCACAACCATAATTCATGCCGACCCGCAGATTTTGAGGCACAATAGTTTAGCCAATTTATTGCAAAGAGTGAGTGAGGCACATGGCGTGGGGACGAATAAGCGGGAGGCATGTGGCACCGCCGGATCACCATGTCGGTGGATAATTCGGGATCCGGTGGGTGCCAAAGAAGAGTGCACTTGCTTGCTATAAAGCTCCAACTGGAGTTTTTGCAAGATTCTAGGGAGGAATATTTAGGGAAGATTCGTGGTTAAGTTGGTGGTGCCTTGGAACATACAAGTTGTTGCAATCCTTCATTATGGACAAGTTTTTAGAGTTCCATTGTAGAGTTTTATAAAGCTTTTTAAGAAGAAAAAGTGTGCAAAATTCAAAACTAGGCCAACACTTTTGGTTCTCTTGTTGGGATCTCTCTACATTGGTTGTGAGGGTTTGATGCCGGTGTTGTGTGGCTAGAAGGATCGGGGTAGATTGCAAGTTTTTCTGGAGGTTTTGAAGAATTTTGGGTTGAAACTTATTTATGATGCGAGGGTTAGGTGATGGTAGGGTTTGAGGTGAGTTTAGATCTTTCCAGCCCGGATAGAGATGGGGTAATTCTTTTGTAATATCCTTGAAAAGAAACTTCTAGCAAATCTGGATATTTCCGTTAAATCCTAGGAGCAACAGTATTGCAAAAATGAACTTTTACAACAGCAGCAATAATCTGAATTTTATAAATAAAAACAACGAACCAATATGGGAAAAAACAGTCTTTTATTTATTTCCAACCAGATACAATAAAACAATACTAGTGTTTGAATACAATTGCCTGGAGCTGAACTGGCGGAACACTTGCACCTTAAATGACCACTGCAAATGAGGGTTTTCGTCCTCTGTTGCTGTTTGCAGAAGCAGAAGCTACTTGCAGACAAAGAAAATAATTCATAAATTTCCAAGATGTGTTACAATGAACCCCCAAGTTTGCCTTTATAACTCTCAAACACTCCAAAGTGGGCGCCCCATCCTAAAAATATGATTAAACACTTTAAATAATACTTTTTCCACCCCTTATCCTAAAATTAGGATTTACAAAAGCATGCAGCTCCCTTTTTATTAAATCTAACTAAGAGCCTAATAATAGAAGTCAACCTTCTATTATTATTTTATTCTAACAATGCTTTATGAATTAAAAATATAATTTAAGTGTCCTTTTCCAATTAAAATATAAAAATATTCTTGAACCACTTAAATTAATTTATTTTTCTCTTTTAATTTCACCTTTGCCACTCAAGGTGTTCTTCACTCTATTACCATTTCCACTATGTTGTCCATGATGACCACACATATGTAATGACTTAGTAGGAAGCAACAAATCCACAACACTTTCATACCTTTGGCTGTCCTCAACTTGTTCACCTTCCTTTGTTGAATGAAGCTTGGTTGAGATATCTTCAACATCCCCAACCTTGTGACTCGAACTTTTGGGTTAAGATCAACATTCTTCTTCACCTTGAACTCTTCACATTCAACAAGTGAATCTTGTTGATGCATGCAAACATTAGAAGTCAATAAAACATCTTCATGATTCTTAAAGTCATGAACACATTCAATTTGCTTCTCATAGGTTGTTATGAAAATTTCAGCAAATTGAAAATCAACATTAGCAACTAGTAAAGCCCTTTTTTCATTTTTATGCACCTCAACATGGTCTTCTTGGAACTCCACCCCAAAACCTTCTTGCAGATTAATAAAATTGGTGAGGGAAATGGCATCTCTAATCTCACCAAGAAGTACCTTGTACTCCTCATAGCTAGTAGCAATATCATCTGCTATGGTAGGTTGAATTTCTGCCTCCCGAATTGCTTCCTCTTTACGTAGGAAGTTTGGTTGGAAGGGCCTAACAGTAGAACCGGTGACCGTCCTCTGAGTGAGTTGGTTATTGTTCACCCTTAAAGAACTTCCCTCACTTTGTTTGGAGCCCTTTGCACATTCGTGCCCTGCATAGCTTGGATCCCTTTGCACATTCGTGCCTTGCATAGCTTGGATCAACTGACCCATCATATTAGCTAACTTGTTCTGTCCTTGAACAAGCCTGTCAAAATGTGCATCTTTCGGGTCCTTGATTTCCATGACTTCTGGTTGTTTTGTAGCTTTCTTCTTCTCCCTTTGCTAGTACCCGACTTCTCTGTTGCTAACCTGCACGAAGTTCAAAGCTGCAATATTTTTTTTGCTTTAGGTATCCAAAATTAATTAATTTTTTAAAGGGCACATTACATCGTTACCAAGGAATGATTATTGCAACAATTGAGGAAGGCGAGCTTGATAAAGTTGCTCCCGGGACTTCTAGAGAGATGAGAGGCTTGATCTTGTGGATGCCGTTGAAACCTCATGTGGAGGGTGTATACTCTTAATTTTTCATTTTAACTGACTTTTCTCTTTGCTTGCAACTTTGTGCATTAACCGTCCTAAGTGATGTCTCATGAGGCATTATCGAGAGTGGGGTGTACCGAAAATGGTGGGGCTGGTTAGCAGTATCTGTGAGAAATATTTGACGTTCAATACTTGATACCTTAGATATTTGATCCTTACTACCTCCTTCGACATCTCCTTACTAACCTCTTACTATTGTCTGCACATTAGTATTGATTATGGTCGATACTGCCTTGCTGTACCTTTTAACAAACTGCATCGACCATGGTGATGCTGAGCTGCAACGAACAATTATGTCCCCTAATTATAGGTGTCCTTTAAGAGCTTTTTCATAACATAATATCATCGTCTATCGGTTTGTTTGCGTTCAGCCAAACTGCTCTTAAGGTCTTAATGGTTTAGGTTTAGTATGCTTACATTTGGAGGACTATCTTTGGAGCATTGAATGGAGGGATACTCAAGAATAGGAGCTGCACCAACAAGGTTCACCAAGTCTTTGGAGTCCCCAATTGTGATTTATCAAGGGTTTTTTTCTATTCGTCTGTGGTCCCCCACATTAGCTCTCTCATAAGTTTCTACTAATCTTGGGGGGGTTAATGAGCCAATGGTGTCTTCACAAAGGTATCTTTATCCTTACTTTTCCTTTATGTTATATTATGATTTGATTGTTTATGATTGATGTATCATGCTCTAGATTAGAATAGAGGAGTATATTCTGTCTATTGCATTATTTTATATCGGGCATTGCCTTACATTTGTCTTTGGCTTATAACCCTTATCTATCTCTCTTAACCCATGTTTATCTTACAACCCTAGTCTAGATCTCTTTAGATTATCATTATCTTTTGTGGATCTTATTACAATCGAGATACTAGTAAGACTCCATCCCCTATCCTAAGCTTAGGCTTCGAGACACTACATCTTTAATAGTGTGGATTATTGTCTTTTAGATCTATGGCTCTTGCTCCCCTTGGTTATATCTTTGCTTGTGTGTAGGCCCTAGAATGGTCTTCTTTCTCTATCCTTATTTGTCTTATTGAGAAGAGAAAGAGGACAATGATAGACCTTCTTAGCCCACATACATTATGGTGAACGTGACGTAAATCTTACTCCATTGTTCTTATCCTATTTTATCATAATCTTCTTATCTTTCTTAAGCTTCTTACATCACTTATGATCATGTCTTCACCTCTTAGAGTTTTTCTAGCGTGCCTTAACCCATTCAAATTCTACATGGGTTGCTCCTTTCTCCCTTCCATGCCCACCATTGAAGCAAATCATTCATGGCGCACATTTTCACAATCTCAACCCATGCTAACCATTCAATGTAATATGGTTTAAGACTTTAAATCACCTCAATAAATGCCGAACTTCTCTTTAAGGACTTAGACAATGATGTATACTTCACTCCCGCAAAGGATGGCTCATATGTTTGAGTTCTTCAAATTAGAGCTCCCATAGAAACAATACCATACAAATTATTTTCAATTCCCCTATTCAAATCATCTTCAAGATAGTTTACCTATCCGTGAGTACATTTCGTCCCGGTGAATAATCGCCCAAAAACTCACAACCTTGTTTTGGCTAGTCAATCCAAAACTTGCTGCGAGTATTCTCAGAATACTAGCCAAAACTTGGCAAGTTTTTCCCTTGAACTAGCCATACCCATACATGACTGGGATGCAGAACACTCCCAACACACAAATTTTACTTTACAAAAATGATGCTTTTTGTCCTAAAAATGCTTCACACTCTCTCACTTGTAATCACATAGCTATTGAACATCCTTGCATGAATTGAAGAAATTTTATAGCGAATGTGAAGAGCAAATTTGAAGAATTTCATTTGGAGGTAATTTTCATAAGGTAATGATGATAATTTTCAATGGCAATCATCATGAATTCGTAAGACTCATTAGTTGATTGTTGTATTCGCATGATGTTGCGATTTTGTACTATATTTGTATTCAAATCTAATAGAAAACACTTCTGTAACGTTTTGCAGATTTATTTGATACATTTTGTATCTATATTTTTCATAAAATTCATGTTTTTAAAGGAAATTTGCATATTTTTTAAGTTACCGAACATTCGAGTGAGTCTTGCTGAGTTTTTTCCAAGTTAATTTATTTTGGGTTTGCAGTATTTGTTGAATATGAGTATGTGAACTATGATATTCAAATCCTTGTAGTAATCCTCATTCCAAACCCTCTTGTAAATCCTTGTAATAATACCACTAATCCTTTTGGTTCACACCAAAACCCACCACTTAACAACCTCGTGTTTGTCAAGTTTGATCAAATGGCTTGTATGTGAACAACTACTAATCAAAGTATGTGAACAACTACTAATCAAAACGTAGCTCGAATGCAAAATCAAATATCACAAATAGCATCTCAATCCCCGGAAATCATTATAGGACCTACCGATGTCTCTTCTACACCTCCGTGGCGTTTGGGAACCCAATTTTCCAACCCCCAATTCACAACAAGGTTCTACAAACTCTAGAAAATGAACTTGTGGCTCCTTATATTGCTTCAATGTATATAGGGGATTTCACCATCTATCTCTTATGATGAGTCAACCAACCCCACTCTTCATCTTAAGGCATTTGGAAACCTGTACAAAGAGTAGATACAAACCCATACCCATGCAACTACCAAGCTATTAGCTAAAACCCGAAAATGCGAAGCTTTAGAATGGTATAATCAACTTCCTCCTCATTTAGTAACTAAATTAGAAGACTTAGTTAATCTCTTAATGAAGGAATTTCAACAACTTGAGCTTCTTGAAAATGCCTTCCAAAGATTTGTCAACATAAAATAATCTCCTAATGAATCATCAAATAAATCCAATCATAATCTTGATAATCAAAATTTCTTTCAAATCTTTCTTAAAGCCTTGAATCCCATTCTCCAATATAAGGCCTACTTTTTCTCCCCACGACATTGGAGGGGGCCGTTAAACAAGCTTAGAGGCAAGACAACCTTATGAGGGAATTTGAGAATCTTCTAAACTAAGGATTCTGCCATATCAATGCTTAATGCTATCAACTTATCTACAAATCAAAGCCACTTCTAAGGGAAAATCTATCTTTCCTTCTTCAAGTTCTAATCCACTTAGTTCAATTATTCAACCAAACTCTCACCACCCACCTTTGAGTTACTAAGAACTCCAACACATTCTACCTAGTACCAAAATAACTCACCTTGATCTCTCAAAACCAATGCCCATCATTGTATGACCCCAATCTCCTTTGTTGGTGGCATGTTAATTGGGCACTCTCATGAAAATTGTCATGATCTCCATAAGATCACCTTCAACTTCTTAGGTCCTAACTTTTATCTTAACACCATCATCAAAGAATGCTATGATAAATATCAATCTCTTCATCAATCTCATAAAAATGATCAACAACGAAATTCTAGACCGGTCCATATCCATGAGAAGGCACCCATGAACAACTTTGTGGGCATCATTGAAGGGTTCTACAACCATAATTATATTGATTTCTCAATATATGAAAGCTTCTAAAGTCAATTATCGACGAAAGTCCACACATAAGGATCTTGTCTAAAAACCTAAGAAACCTTCTCAAAGCAAATTATCGCTCAAGGATACTTCTAATGATCAATTTAATAATGATGGGCCTGCTCCACCAACAAAGCTTCAACCAAAGGAACCTCTTCCTAAGGGAAAGGTCCCTCCATCTACTAGTCAACTCCGTACAATCAATAAATATCTAACCACCTATAATTCTTCCCAACCTAAGTACCGTTATGGACCTTATCAAAAACCACAATCGAACTTCTTTGATGAACTTCATTCTATGCGTTGTGAGATTCCCCTTATGGAACTCATGCAAACTTCTCTTCAACATCATAGATGTACTTGACCGCACTGGGGTCCCGATTGTACACTAACCACTCTCGTGCACGTTTACGGTTAAAAATGACTTTTAAATTTTTTTCTCTCTCACTATTTATAATATAGTAAAAATAAATTATATTTTATAATAGGTAACCCTAAAAGTGAACTAGAATAAATAAAACAAAAGAAAAGCAACTTACCTTTCATTCCCTCATTGCATACTTGCCTCTCTAAGCTCTCATTTTGTTCATTTAGGTTTGATACTTCATCAAGCATTGCAATCATTTTCCTAAGCTAGTACAAGCGCCCATTCGTTGCCAAGGTCATTGAGGAGCCTGAAAGGAGGAGGATTTGTGGATTATTCATTGAAGGTAAAATTTAAACTTGCAAGTTTGATTTTAATTTTTATTTTCATTTTGTTTTCAATCTTTCACACACTTCATGCTTCTTTTTATTTTTTATTATTTTCATTTTAGAATTTTAAATTGTTTTTCCATTTATTAAATTATTTTATAATAAATACATGTTATGCCCTAGGGCCTAGGGTTTAACCATTATTTTCTTTGCTTATGTTGGTTTTTAAACTTGTAGGTAGTAGTACAATGGCAACAAGTTCCACCTCCTTTGACAATCCCTATTCAATTAATTTGATCTAAATTCACCATGTTATAGAGGCATGTCACAATACTAGAGCAACTTCCAAGTGGTGGGTGTTTTGTTTGGAGATGCCATAATTGTGAAACTGTATTCAAAGGCTCATATAGTTAGGTGAAAGCCCACTTGTGTGCAATATCAAGTCATGGTGTTAGAATTTGCAAGGGGAAGAACAATGTAGGGGTGCCAACAACAAAAGTTTTGGAGTATATCAAGGAACAAGAAGATGCGAAGCAACCTTTGCCTTGAAAACGGGTCATTTGTTGTAAAAAAAGGAAGTTCATCTCGATTAGCAAGCCACTTGTTGCCCCATCTAGTATTGGCTCCCCAGTTGTGACCTTGCCACATCCATTTGTGATGTCCACCTCCGTGCATGATGACAAAAAGAGGACAAAAATACTATAGGAAAAGTCCTTACAAAATGAGCGTAGGGATATCACGGAAGAGCACATTGCAAGATGTGTGTATGCAAATGGATTGTCATTCAATGTTGTCGGTCACCATATTGGCAAGAGATGGTGAAAGTGATCAACGAGGCCCCAAAAGGGTACAAAGGGCCAAGTTATGAGAAGCTCCGCACCACCCTATTGGCAAAAGAAAAAAATGTGGAAACCTCATTGCAGCCAATTAGAGACTCGTGGATTAAAATGGGTGTGTCCATTGTTTTTGATGGATGGAAAGATGCAAGCAACTGCCCTTTAATCAATGTGGTTGTAATATGTCTTAAAAGGGCAATATTTTTGAAAGCAATTGATTGTGAGGGGCATGTGAAGGATGCCCAAGTAAATTAAAGTGGATTCAACAATCAGTATGCCGAGTGTGAAGAGATCCCAATGCTTGTGACTAACTATCACCAATCGCAATACATCTTTATATCTTTCTTACATTTGGAGCTGCTAAAAGTAAGGGAAGCTATCATTCTTTTATTTATAATGCAAGTTTTTTTATTTCTAAAATATAGTATTGAAAAGTTTTCAATTTTTAAATTTTTTTCTTTTCTCATTTCTTGTTAGGTTATTGAGACTTGATTCATATCATAAATGATCGTCTTGAGACGACTTGTGAAGGTGCGAGACACACTTAGCAGGATGGTATGGAGGTAGTCAAACATTGAATGAGCCCAAAAAGTGAAGGTGTTTATCTTAGATGACATATGGTGGGATCAAGTAGATTATTTCTTGAGTTTTACCGAGCCCATTATGAACATGATCCGCTTTATTGACATGGATCAACCATGTATGGGAGAGATATATGATGGTATCGACTCAATAATTCAGAAGATAGTCTATCATAAATGCAAAAGAGCAAGATCCCGGGGAGAATTTTTTCAAATAAGTACAATCAATCGTCATTGAAAGGTGGAAGAAAATGACCGACCCGCTACATCTACTTGCCTTTGCATTGACTCCTAGATTCTACAATACGAAGATCCTTTCTTTTTCGGGGAGGATGACACCATGTAGAGATGCAAAAATCAGTGAGGGATATAAGTTGTCATTGTCTAGACTCTTCCCTAATACTGAGGCATAGGACATGGTTATAATAGAGTTTGCGAATTTCATAATGAAAATAGGGCATAGCCTATGCACTCTTCGGTGCAAATATAAGATGGATGCTCATATGTGGTGGTCCATGGTCAAGCATTTTTGTACCTGCAACCTCTTGCAATCAAGGTCTTGCACAAGTAAGTTATTTCTCTGCTTAATTCTCTTTCATTTTTTGTTTTAACGTTTTTAAAATTTAAGCTCGAGTGTTGAATTCTAGATTTGCATTGAATTTTCCTGAATATGTTGCGAGTTCATCTTCCTTTGAACGCAACTGGAGTACATATACTTTCATCCACTCATAGAAGCACAACAAGTCGGGGGCTTAAAATGTTGAAGATTTGGTGTATATATATTCCAACTTGTGCCTTCTATCCCACAAGTAGCCGGAGTGCAAGGAAGGTCCAACAAAGTGTTGGGATATTGATATAGAGAGAGTTGACTTGGATGCTTCCATTTCCCACTTGTCATTAGATGATGAGGGATTGGAGGCTTCTTTGGCACCGCGAGACCTACATGCACAAGGGGGTGCTAGTGGTAGTGGCCCTAGTGGGAGTGGTTCGAGTCCATGTGGTTCTAATGAACCACATAATGATGTTGATGTTGATGCTCTCGATGAAGAGGAATATGATGACTATTGAATACTAGTTTGAACTTTGATCATTGGTGTAATAAATTGAATTTAATGTTAATGTAAGCCTTTAACAAATTATGATTTGTTTTTTGTGGTTATTTAGTTTTTTTGTCTTTCATATGCATTATATGTGGTTAATTCCTATATATTAGGCTGGAATTTATATATTTTAAAATCTTTTATATATATTTTGTAAGGCCGTATGCAACATCGTATTCAAGACCAATTGTTTTTTTATACCCGTATATCGGATACTCTGAACCTGTATTCAAAATGTATCGACAACTTAGAAAACCCCTCTTCAACCTCCTACTTTCAAATTCACACTATAAACATTGTGACTCCTCACCTACCAAGGCACTTTCCGTAGAGTTCCCTAAGGATGACATATTAAATGACAAAATCCTCTTTCGTGCCAACGACCCCCCTCTTTATTAGTGTCCTCATCTAGGATGTCCAAATAAGGAAGGTCCTTGTGGACGAAGGTTCATGACTTAATGTTGCATCCCTCTAGCTAATAAAAACCTAGGATTTTCCGAACAAGACCTCAAGTGTGCATGACTTGTTTGTTAAGGCTTTGACAAAACCAACCAAAAGCAGCTTCGCTGTCTTTGGCTCCCTATCACCATGGGCACCAAGGTCATGGTATTAGATTATCCTCTATCTTATAACCTCCTTATAGGCCAACCATGGATGAATCGCATGAGAGTAGTTGCATCGTCTACAAGCCAATGCCTTAAATTTATCCATGAAAATTAGAAATACAAGCATAAGGCCGATCCGAATTGATGGGACATCCCCATCCCCCATCCTAACAAATCCTTCTGGATTCCAACCACACCAACTTGCGTAGTCCGCATAACGGCTAAAATGGATCCTTGCCTGTTCACTTTCTATTGGGGATCAAATCTGGGCTGTAAACAAGATGTAGATATCGAAGGTGCTCAAGGAGTGCAAGGCTCACAATTCTAAAGGATAGTAATCCAAACCCTAAGATATAGGTTTCCAAGGCCTATACTTAAAATAAAGAGAGGTATCCTACTAGGATTCAGAATAAAGGTAGGTCAAAAGATGGATAAAGCCAAAGGGCATAACATAAATAAGACAAAGCAATAGACTAAAGCAAACATACATCTACCCTAATCTATAACAATGAATGATCAACCATCCACACAATAATAAACATGAAACAAACGACATAAGGGTTATAGATATTTAGAGGATTATGCCCTATGTTGTAACTTGTGACCGCTATGTATTTGGAGCAGCCCTTAGATAGATTGGAGGGGGCATTGCAAAAATGTAGATGTTGAAAAGTTGGATGCAAAAAGAGAATTGCTTTGGAGAGGTTTTGTCTGTCAAGACCAAATAGAGGTCTTGAATGATGAGGATTTAGAGGATGACATACTAGATTTTCCTAGGGATAAGAATTTAAAGTATTGATATATAGTGAATGGTGTGATATGTGGCGAATAAGTTGAAGATCCTAGTAGACAACGTAGAAGTGGAAGTACTAGAGAAGATGGGATTCACTCCCAAAGGTAAGTTGGTAAATGAGTAGAACTCAACTAATAAAAGACACAAGAAGTTGAAAAGATGCGTTTCCAACACGTGCGCAAAAATAAGAACAAAAAGCAAAAGAAAGACGCGGAAAAAGCGCATAAGACGAGGACAAAAATAGGAAGAGATATTAGAAGAAAGTATTGAAGAAGAGGAAGCCGATGAAGGAGAGGAGAAATTGAGAGTGGTGAATCCTAAAATGAGAGTAGGGAGGATGAATTGTGTTAAGGCTGATGAAGAAAAGTTGTTTGCGGGAGAAGATATTGAGATGAAGAGGAGGTAAATGACAAGGCCTTGGGATATGAAGAAAAGTCCGATGAAAGCCAAACGAGAACATAATATCCAATGCAATCCTTATTCGAGGAGCAACTATCAGGATTTTTTCACACAAAAAGGGACCTTCAAAATGTTTTGGCAACGATATGAACATGCTTGCATTTTGAAGAACTTGCGATAGGGGTAGGGAATGTAATAATTCTTGGAGGCGGCCATGTCCTTGGCAATGTTACAATGTGTGGCCCGAATATGTTCACAAAAGAACAAAAAGGGTCTGACCAAATTTAGCGAAATTTGGTTGCAGAGGTAACAAGGAGGCACCTTGCACAACAACTAAAGCAAGTTAAAGCAAGGGAAGTCAAGCTCAAGGAAGAATCATCTTCCATGCGGAAGAAAATAGGGCGATAGTTGTTAGGAAAATAATAGTAGTGTTTACATTATTAATACTGTAATGTGAATAATTATGTTAGTAATTAGTTCATGTAATAATTAGTATTTAGATATTATATTGTTTTATAGTTATAACAATATAATATGTTGTTAATTTGTTTCACCCTTAAATTGATCAAACGGTTTATTTGTTTCCTGGTTTGTAAGAGGTAGTTTACCTACCTCCATGGCTATATAATAGCCATTGTAATAACAATAGTTTAATAACGAATATTATTTGTATTAGATCTGCACGTGCTCCTTCATTTGGTACCAGAGCATACTTGATCTGACCTTGCCTTTTGGTGTCGGCCTGTATTGTTTTTGAAGACTGCAGATTTATTTTTCCCATGTGATGGAATACTCAGCTCCAGATTGAAGGAAAGCTACCGTTACCCTCCACCTTAGACATTGCTTCACGAATACTTGATGGAAATGTGAAGGAATATTTCTGCAGCTAATTGAAGAAGGAATATATGTGCATTCTGTTAGGTGAATAATAGGTTGTATCATTTGTATTTTTTTACAATGGAAATACCATTGGAAAAATTCAATGGTCTCAATTTTCACACATGGAAAGTCAAGATCTAGATGCAATTGATGAATAAAAATCTCTGGAGGATAGTAGATGGAAAAGAACCAACACCTTCAGATCCAACCAAATTGGCAAAATGGGAAACAAGGGATGATAAAGCCAAATCCATTATTGGCCTTGCTCTTTCAGATTCTGAATTGCATTATGTCGATCTAGAGAAAACCTCAAAGGAAATGTGGGATACTTTGAGCAAACTATTTGGCTCAAAAGCAGTCAATGCAAAGTTTTCTCTGAAACTTCAGTTGTTCAAGCTCAAAATGAGTGATGGAGATACAATTTCTAGTCACATCAATGATTTAAGATCTCTTCTGAGACAACTTGCAGAAGTCAAAGCTCCAATAGATGATGAGGATGCAAAAGCTATTCTGCTGAATAGTTTGCCACCCAAGTATAGTAACATTGTTTTCACTCTTGGTCAGATGCCTTCCAACTCACTGGAAGATATGATATCAGCTCTTCTAGCTGAAGAAAAAAGGACTAAAGAAGATGTTGAAGAGGAAACTGCAATGTACGTAAAAAAGAAATACAAACATTTCTCTAAAAACAAAGAGGAATTAGAATGTTTCTATTGCAAGAAAAAGGCCATATATCTAAATATTGCAAAGTTCGAGCCAAAGATCTTCTCAGTGGAAAATTGAAGTCAAATGAAGCAAATATAGTTGTAGAAGAATCTTCTCACTCGAGAATATTAACGAGTGACCGATGAACCCGATTATAATCAAGAAGCGCTTGTATTGAGTTCAGATCACTGGAGGACGGAGGACATCGGAGGTTGGAGGTCATTCAACGACCTCTCGTCAGTCACCAATGACGGGGCCGTGAAATGCTTTGGTGACATATGTGTAGTGTGGTTTCTATTTTCAATGCATTTTAGTGTTCTGTTTAGCAGTGTGATGGTTTTCTAAATAAACCCCTTTCCAAAATTTTGGTGAAGATTCATGTTTTCAAAAGACTCGCTTTTGGGGAGTAGGAGAAGATTTCGAGGTAGATTCAAGGGATGGTTATCCAACTAGTGTGAAGCTTGTGGATCTTAAAGATTCGAGTCGGGCCCCAGGAGGAAGGGAAAGTCCCACAGGAACCCAAGGAGGTAGGGAGCATTCCTGCATAATTCGGCGCGACACTACGCCTTTACGAGGGTAAAGAGATAATCTTTGGAGTTTGTACCTGGTCTAAGCATTTCTTTCAGGAAGTGGTTCAACTTCTTCAAATATGGTTCTTCGTCATGTTCACATTAAGGGGGTGAAGATTAGAGATTAATAATGTTCACACTAAGGGGGTGAATGTTAGGAAAATAATAGTAGTGTTCACATTATTAATATTGTAATGTGAATAATTATGTTAGTAATTAGTTCATGTAATAATTAGTATTTAGATATTATATTGTTTTATAGTTATAACAATATAATATGTTGTTAATTTGTTTCACCCGTAAATTGATTAAATGGGTTATTTGTTTCTTGGTTTGTAGGAGGTAGTTTGCCTACCTCCATGGCTATATAATAGCCATTGTAATAACAGCAGTTTAATAATGAATATTATTTGTATTAGATCTGCACGTGCTCCTTCAATAGTGTAGGAAGTTACTAATCAGCACCTAGATATTAGAAACAAAGTTTTTTGGAGGGGATGACTCCAATTGAGAAGTTACATGTGGCCCTCATCAAATTGGTTCTAGGCTAAAAAGTTACGAGTCCATTGGGAAACCCGAACCCAACGTCGAAAGATAAAGGTAATAAAGGAGTTGCAGGGCTCCTTATAGTGGTGATGGAAGAGGAGGCACTACAAAAAGCATTTACAAATGTAGAGCTAGTCTCAGTAAAAATTTTGGTAAAAGAAATGAGATTTTACAAGCTCGTTTTGTAGAAGCGATGCAAAATCAAGCATTAAAAGATTAGGCTGAGGAGGCCAATGATGGAGAGGAGAATACAACTCATGGTGCAAGTCCATGAAATGGACAAACAACTATGGGATAAGCGAGGGGATGCCTTGGATGAGATAGGTGAGTGTTTCGAAAACATTTGATAGGTTAGAACAAAATAAAGAGAGCAATACTAGTGTTGGAAAATGAACTCAAAATATACAAACCATGCTTATAAAGCAAATGAGGCCTTGGGTCTCGATGATTTTGAGAAGGCTCTAGAGGAGGCCAAAGGAAAGAAAGGAGGAACTGAGGCAATTTTGGCAGATTTGAGCAACAATGAAGGTATAATTGTAAAGGCAACTACTACCATCTCGCATAGGAACTGAAACCCTAAGGGAGAAATGATGCATGAAACCTTGTCTAAGGATGAACAATTATTTTAGTGCGGGAGATGTTGACCCGCATATTTTGAGGCGCAATAGTTAAGCCAATTTGCTACAAAGCATGGGTGAGACATGTGGTGCGAACAACGAGACCAACGTACAAATAAGTAGGGGGCATGTTGCAACACAAAAATTTCCAAGTTAGTGGACAATCCGAGATCTTTTGGGCACCACAAAAGCGGAACGTGCTTGCTAAGGTCCGGGCATTTGGAGATTTTGGAAGATTCCAGGGAGGAATATTTAGGAAATATTTGTGGTTAAGTCGGTGGTATCCTAAAACATATAAAATGTTGTAATTCTTCATTATGGACAAGCTTTTAGTGTTCCACCGTAGAGTTTTATAAAGTTTAGTTGATCCGTGATTCATTGTAATGCTCGGGTTTCTGCTGGAATTTACACATAGCGAAGCCTATAACACGTAATGTATAGGCTAATTCGGAACAATGATTGTAAATTCTAATGACCGATGGATATAATGGAGTCTTCTTGCAAATCCATGTTAATTAGGGTTTGAATGATGGATGCTCATGAGTCCTATGCATGTTAGGCTTGGATTTCGTTGAATTGTGTTGTGTATCTTATTAATGAGTTGGGCTTGCATCAAATCCTTGCAATTCTATCTATAATGAGGCGTGCCTAGTGTTCTCTCTGCGCATTGGGTGAGACCTTTGAACGAAAGCTTGATTGAAAATGCCAGCACAAATGGAGCTTTGTGCTATAATGTGCGAAGCACTATAGTCATGCTCTAATAAGTAAAGTGGATATCACCTAATCAACAAATTGCTTAGAGTATAAATTTCTCAGTAAGATCTTCAAGATATACTTTAAGAGGTAACAAATCCCTTTGTCTCTAGGTTTCCTTCTTAAGGCCTAGGTTTTAAGATGACCAAACTAGTAAAAACTACAAGTCTACTTTTAGGGCAGTCTATCCCCTCATCGCACAATAGTAAGGTCTGCATTCGTTTTAAAGAGCAACGTAAAATCCATCACAATCCCTAATTTTCATCAAGGTTTACATCCTGGGTAGGGGATGGTGGTGTTGGGAAAGGTAGTGGGAGCAAACTTCCACCGTATTTCTTGACACCCTCACGTCCCTCACACCTTCATAGTGTAGAGAAATTGTAAAGGAGGAGCATAGTCCACAAAGAAATCAAGAACAATAAAGTCCCGAGGAAGTGATAGGGATTGATCCTCTATCGCTCCAATGACGTGAAAACATAGGTATTCAAAACTTGCAAACAATGTAATAAGCTTTGCATGACCGGATCCCAAGGTAGGGTTAACACAGTCCTTAATATTCATTTTTTAGAAGTGTCAGGGTTTACCACCACACATACAAAGCATACATAAAACATATTAAGACAAACCCATACTTGCGCTCAGCTTTTAGAGTTTATCATAATGGGTACCCAAGCACGGGTTTCCCTCCCTTCTAAAACATGATAAATAATTACCTACAGATCTGCAACATATTCTCACGAGAACCCTAGTTTATTAAGCAAAATAACTAACTATTTGAGCAAAAAATCAACCTCGGTCAGTTTTTGTTCATAGCGAGAAGAATGCAATCAATCACCTCTTTATAATCATGAGAATTGGAAGGGTTAGAAGCATCTCAAATACATGCCTCGGAATCCAAGAGTGCATGAAGTGGTTTTAAAAAGCACGAGTAATGGTGCAATTAGCATCCACAAAAGCTACAACACCCGGTTGCACAAAAACTTCTACTCACAAGGTAGTCTCAAAACTTGAAGCAAGATCCCCAAATACGAGTTTGAGAGGAATACAAATAACGCCTTACAAACATACCATCCTCGTGATCATGCGATTGCCATGAAGAGTGGCGGTGTGTCTCTACTAAGAATAGGAATTTGCCAAAACAAAACCCCTTGTACCTCCTCCGGATGAAAGCATGTTGTCCCCATAAACTTTGTCTCAAGGTCGTCAAAATAGCAAGAAAACTTAAACACCCCCTAAACAAAACCCTACTCGCATTCTCTCAAAGGAGATAAGGAAATTAGGTTGAAAGACCTAATCCCTTTACAAATTCAAGTTGAGGCGCGATCTAATGAAAGTTAGAGATTTAATGAAAAGAATAATCCTACTAAACAACTACTTTAGCATAAAATCCCATAAAGCACTTGCCATATCATGCCTCAAGGTTTAGAGTCTTAGACTGCCTTATATAGTAAGGCTATAAGGTGCCAAGGTTAGGTCTCATGCAAACTCTATAGCAGTTAAAACCAACGTCACACTAACCATAATGCCAAAGGATATCTCAAGGCCATAAAGGCCCTTAGAAATGTAATACCATATCAAACACCGGCAACCAAGGAGTAATCCCTTTTAAGAAAAGACCAAGGTCAAGAAGGCAAAACTCAAGCACGAAAGACAAACTTGAGCAAGACAAACTCGTAAAGACCCACATCACAATAACCATTTGTCAAAATCAAGCACAGGAGGAAACAAGTATATACATGAGACGAGACATCGATAAGGCTAATAACATGATGAGTAACACACACTAATAAAAGAATTACAACTGAATGCTCAAAACAACATAAACAAGCACGTAATGAATGAAACGATAGTTGTATGTGAGTTCACTTTCATCTCTCCCGAGACACTCATCTTAGATCTGCTGCGCCTCGACGTGATGATACTTTCTCTTTGGGCCTCCCCACTATTGCGGGGTAGGTGGGGTAGTCTTGCATCCACATCAGTAAACATCGCACAGCCAGTCCGTCTTAGACAACGGATGAAAGCAATAATAAGATAACTACTAATGCTAAAGGAAGAAACACATTTACCAATTTGCTAAAACTAATAGACATAATTAATGCTGACTGTCATTTGCATTCAATCATCAGATATAAATACAACCCATCTAAATCAGAATAATCACATCAATATCTAAATGACATAAATAAGGTAATCATTAAATAACATAAATAAGAGTATCATAAAACTAAAAGAAAAAACAAGGAAATAGCACAAACCCCAATTGATAGTAAATTGAATTTTATGCAAGAACTAGGGCAGCAACCTGTTTTAGGTCCACCAAACCCTAAGTGACCTAGGGTAAATTCAGATTTTTGCCTTCTCACACACAAATTTTTAGAAATACATCAACAACATGAAACCCTTGATGAAATCATGCAAAATAATTGCTTCAACCATAAATTGCAGATTGTTGGAATTAATTAATGCTCAAAAACAGCTGAAACTTCAAAATTCCATAACTTCATAAATACTTGGAGAAAAATGCAAATGATAGCTCAAAATGACCATAAAAATGGCAGCTATCAAACAAATTAGAATAAGATTTTTCTAACCATCAAAACCCACTGAAAAGTGATCCCAAAATCTCCAAATGGGTAGATCAAGTGGAAATGAATGTGGCAGCCCCAAAAAGGCGTGCCCTAGCTGGAATTTGTGCCCTAGCACTGATAGAAACCCTTGCCGTTCTGAAATTTTGAATTTTGAAGCTCAAATGTGACTCCTAGATGAAGCCACCAATGCAACAAATGAGGGTTTTTGTCCCCAAGTGTTGTAACTATTGAGGTTTTTCGTCCCCAAGTGTTGTACCTATTGAGGTTCTTCATCCCCAATATAATCCAATGAGGGTTTCTGTCCCCAAGTGTTGTACCTATTGAGGTTTTTCGTCTCCAATATAATCCAATGAGGGTTTCTGTCCTCAATGGATGAGAGAAAGAGGCAAAGCATGCTCCAACTCCAAGAAAATATCAAGATCCCAAAATGCATAATCTTCTCCAAGCCAAGCGAACCCCTTATATAGCTCATATGTGGTGCCAAATCTCTAAAACATGATCCCCATGAGGACCGACCTCCTTGGGAGATATGTTTCTCCTTTATCTTCAAGCATGCACTCCAAAGACCGACCTCTTTATGAAAATATAAGTTTCTTTTTCTTTTCTTTTTCCCATTCCATCTTTTTTTTTTTTTATATCCTTTTTGCTGACAAAAGAAATGAGTATTAAAAATACCTTTATATTAATAATAATATTAAGTTGCCCCTAAAATGGAGAATTGACCAGGCCCAACTTAAAATATTATTAATTATTTTATTTTAGAAAAGGGGACATTACAGTCCTCCCCTCCCAAATTTGCTTGCCCTCAAGCAAATGCAAGCTCACATGCCCAAGTACCATGCCCAATAGATGAAGCATGTTGTAGTGCTCAAAAAGCTTGGATCCCGTGCCGGTCAAATGGAAGAGCTCTTGTAAAAACAAGCTCATACACCTGTTGTCCCTCTCACTAATGATGTTCTTTGGTAGCCCGTGAAGTTTAACAACTTCCTTGAAAAAGAAATCAGTTGCTACCTCAATTCTGCCCTCTTCACTTTCACCTTCAAAAATAGCATTAGCAACACTTCTCTTTGCATACTTCAGCTGTACAAAAAGCCTTCCAAACTGCTGTAATCTCAGTCATAGAACAAGAAGTTGATGAATAATCAACAACTTGACAAGCTAATCCATGTCCCAATGTGGCATCCTCATTCTTCATTCCATCCTTGTCAACTAAGGTGGAAGAACACTCCATATTCCCAAATACAAATGCAACTGAAATTAGGTGGGGGCTGCTAGAAATGATGACAACAACATCAATGATGGCAGTTTGGCTCATGGCTGTCATAAAAACACTTCCTTTCTCACTTGGGGTAGATAACACCTCATTCCCCAACTCTTGATTGCATTCTTCACTCAACGGCAAACTCAGAAAGGCAAACTTGAGCATCATGCAAAACTGATCCAAAGTCAAACACCTAGAGTTACCTTGTTGTAGTGGCCTCCTTGGCTGCCCAAAAGGTGGTCTAGGCTGCCCTCTTCCCACTGTCCTAGGTTGAGTTGTACCTTCCTCAAAGCCTTTATGTTTCACTCCCAATCCAAGTATTGGAGGGACTCTATTTCTATGCAAAATGAAACCTTTTGCAATCACAAACTTGCCATCCTCCATTATGGCATCTTCATCTTCAGCTGCAGTCCCATATTCTTCATCATATGCTCGGGTGGATAACAAATTCAGCTGCTCTTTCTTCTTTATTCCTGTGCCTACACAAAGAACAAACACATTAAAAGAAACAAGAGCTCCCAATATCATTTCTTCATGCCTCGTAGGTATGGAAGCTAGCTCTCTTCCATGGCTTGCATTCTCCTCATGATTTTCATTCAAGTGATGGAATCCCAAAAATCCAACCATGTTGTCCCAAACACAATTGTATCCATGCATTTCCTTCCTTAAAATCAAGATGATAGTGGCTGGAAACTCTCCTACAACTGACAACAACATGGAAAGGGGGCTGGAAATGTCTATGACAAGCAGCACAAAAACTCATGAACAACATGCTTGAAATCCCACAAATCAAGACTCCTACTACTTCCAATCATACCTCCAAATCCCAGCTGAGTTACAATGCTCAAAACAACAAGATAACAACCATCCCGCTCAATTTCAAACACAAAATTCATGAACTCAACTTCTACTTCTATTGGAGCACTCCCTCCAAGAGCACTTATCAATTAGGAATTCAAAATTCTTATAACATGACTTGTTGTTTTGAAAATAAAATTGTAGAGTTTTACCTCATTATGTGTTGCCCATATGTCTTGCCTTCTTTCGGAAGTTCTTCCCCTCCTTGGCTGTAGCAACTTGAGGAATCCCATTTGTCATGCTTGGAAGCACAACCTCTTGGCCATCAAGCTTGAACCTCAACTCCATGGTTTGGTAGTCTTGGGTAAATTTACCCAAAGAGTGTAGCCATGGCACTCCAAGTACCAAATCCATATCTTCATTACAATTCACATAGAAATCACCACTTACCATGTGCTTGCCCAAGGTGAGCTTGAGTTGTTGGAACCTCTTGGTGCAAGGGATGATGAGGCCATCTTGTAGCATCTCATCCTTCACAAGGGAGTTCAAATGCACAACAAACTCCATATGATTTCTCATAAAATTTCTTTCTAACCATATGCACGAAATGAAGCACTCACTAGCCATAGTAACATGGAACCCATTGAGGACTTCATCTTTTTGTAACTCAAAGGATCTATGTACCCTTTGCCACTTAGAGTGTTCTTCACTTTATCACCGTTTCCACTATGTTGTCCATGATGACCACCAATTATACTATGAAGCATCAAACTTGACATAGGCTCATTCTTTTCAACAAGCTGCCCATGATGACACAAGTATGGCAGCGACATAGGAGGAGACCAAAAACTGAAATGTGATTTTCACTATCATACCTTGGGCTGTCCTCAACTTGTTCATTCTTTTTGCCAAATGAAGCTTGGTTGAGATCTCTTCATATTCAACTAGTGAAGCTCTTCCCACCTTGACTTCATCCATATTTTGTTGGCACATGCATGGAGCCTCTTCGTGGTTCTTGCCAAAGTCATGAACACCATCAACTTGTCTCTTATGAGCTGCTGTTTTGAAAATTCCAGCAAGCTGAGTATTCTCATTATCACCCGAGAGATTGGGCTTCAACCACCAATTCCCCTCCACAATTTGGCGCATCATATTTCCCTTCTTTCTTGGGCTCATGCTCCATGGTTTCTTCATCAAACACATGCCCCTTCACACTGCTGTCCTGAAAATCAATCAATGGCTCATCCCTAGGAAGAGTGATAGGTACTTCTAGGGCTTCCATGGGCTGCTCCCTCTCAATGCCCAACAACTTTGAGTGTTCTTCTTCTTCCTTGATCACAATGGAGGGATTCTTTCCCTCTAGGGATGGAACATCTTTCCCATTTTCCTTGGGCATAGCTCGGGTTTAGACCTTGGTCCAATTCCCACTCTACCTTTCTTCAACCCTATGAACTCAACGAGTGATATGGCATCACGAATCTTCTTTGGAAGAGCCCTATACTCCTCATAGTTGTCTGCAATGTTGTGACCCACTGAATGTCGTGTTTTAACCACCAAAATGACTTCCTTTCTTGGGAGGAAGGTAGGCCAGAATGACCTAGATGAAGAATCACTCACGATTCTTGGTGGCTGAATATTATTGCTTGCCCTTGAAGAGCTTCCTTCACCATTTAGGTTTTGCATGGCATGGATCAACTGTGCCATCTTATTCCAATCTTTCTTGCCCTAGGGCAAAAGCCTCTCAACCTCTAACATCATCACAAAGTCTGCTCAACTCAACTCAGCTTTTCCTCTTGAAGAATCTCTTGATGGCCCATACTATCCATCTCAAGTGGCTGCCCTGAATTCTTCTTACCCTTCCTTTGATAGCAAATGTACTCCTTGTGATCTTCTTGCATGGATAACCCTCAAGTGGCAAGATCTTGGGCTCGATACCATTGTAATGTCCCTTTCGGGCTGAAACTAAAAACAAAGAAATAACACAAACCCCAATTGATAGTAAACTGAATTTTATGCAAGAACTAGGGCAACGACCTGTTTTAGGTCCACCAAACCCTAAGTGACCTAGGGTAAATTCAGATTTTGCCTTCTCCACACACAAATTTTTAGAAATACATCAACAACATGAAACCCTTGATGAAATCATGCAAAATAATTGCTTCAACCATAAATTACAGACTGCTGGAATTAATTAATGCTCAAAAACAACTGAAACTTCAAAATTCCGTAACTTCATAAATACTTGGAGAAAAAATGCAAATGATAGCTCAAAATGACCATAAAAATGGCAGCTATCAAATAAAATTAGAATAAGATTTTTCTAACCATCAAAACCCATTGAAAAGTGATCCCAAATCTCCAAATGGGTAGATCAAGCTGGAAATGAATGTGGCAGCCCCAAAAGGCATGCCCTAGCTGGAATTTGTGCCCTAACACTAATAGAAACCCTTGCATTATGAAATTCTGAATTTTGAAGCTCAAATGTGACTCTCGGATGAAGCCACCAATGCAACAAATGAGGGTTTTCATCCCCAAGTGTTGTAACTATTGAGGGTTTTTCGTCCCCAATAGGATCCAATGAGGGTTTCCGTCCTCAATGGATGAGAGAAAGAGGCAAAGCGTGCTCCAACTCCAAGAAAATATCAAGATCCCAAAAATGCATAATCTTCTCCAAGCCAAGCAAACCCCTTATATAGCTCATATGTGGTGCCAAATCTCTAAAACATGATCCCCATGAGGACCGACCTCCTTGGGAGATATGTTTCTCCTTTATCTTCAAGCATGCACTCCAAAGACCGACCTCTTTATGAAAATATAAGTTTCTTTTTCTTTTCTTTTTCCCATTCCATCTTTTTATTTATTTATATTCTTTTTTTGACAAAAGAAATTTTTTCATTTTTTATCCTTTTTATTATTAATTATTTTATTTTAGAAAAAGGGACAAAAGAAAAGGCTGAGTATTAAAAATACCTTTATATTAATAATATTATATTAAGTTGCCCCTAAAATGGAGAATTGACGGGCGGGTATGGGTGCCCAACTTAAAATATTATTAATTATTTTATTTTACCTTCACGAACAAATAATAAAGACATCAGCTAAATAGGAATAGGCTATAAAACTGCTTGGAGAAGCTCAATTTTTCCATCCCTTGATATTCATTCCCTTTATATGAAGCCAACTTATTCTGGAAACTACTAACACGGTTATCCCATGAACATTGTTTCGGCCCCACCTTCAAATAAAAGGACTCCCAAATACTTACAAGTTCAGTAATTTGGAATCTTAGAATCAATTCAATATTCAGTAGTTTATGAAGAAAATTTTAGATTTCAAATAGAAGAATTTACAAAGAATTATACAATAAAAAAGAAAATAATTATGCTTTTGACAGGGTACATCCTGATACATCCGGGACTTACCTGGAAGTACCGTACTGTACCATACCCGCACCTGGTACATACAAGGCAAGGGTACATGGATCAAGGGCACACCCATGCTTCTTATTTTAAAAAAGAATCATTTACTCATAAAAATGAAGAAGCTATATATGTTAATTCTTTCACATTTGCTGAGCAGGAAGAGGTACAGGGCAAGAAAATTTTCATTTCATTTGATATTGGCGGATTTAAGATCAAATCTATACTTTGTGCATGTAAAAAATTAAAAATATCTGTAGTTTGGTGATTGGACTATCCATCTCACATTATCACTGTTTTGCAAAGAAGAATATGCATAATTCATTGTGTTAGTGAAATGTCTTATAGTTAATGATTTTTAATTTGCTGGGTTTGAGTCGGCCTGGGGACTGTATCTTGCTGAGTCTGAGTTGAGGTCGAGTCTTGCAGCTATGGGCAGAACTATCTTTCTGAAAATGATGACTTTATGTGTCTGAAAATGATGACTTTATCCAACTCCGAGGAACAGTTTCATATAATCATTGATTCAAGAGAAAATTTTGCTATTTTATGTGTCACTATATATGTGGATACTGTCGAGCAGTTCTCTTATGACAAAAGCCTTTTTGTTTTTTCGTAATTTGAAGTTCATGAATTATTTTAAAAAATTAGTTGGTTCTCACCATAACATGTAATCTATTAAACACAATTTGTCTGGAGATACATGCCTTTACAAAGCACCCTTAACTCAACATAATTGATGCTAATAAATAAACCTGTTCTGATGTAGACTAAGCCTTGTATGACGAGAAATAACTATGAAATGTTGTTTTGAAATTGATAATGAGCCCAGAATAAAACAGTCTGGATTAACTGCATGAAGCTACCAAGTGAGCCGATATATTCTTTTGTACAACTTGCACTGCAGGAGCGAGACAAGCTTGTTGCTGAAATGATGAGATTCATGCTTTTCAAAAATCATCAACACCCTGGTGTTCCTGTGAAGAGAGAGGAGCTCACACAAATTGTGACTAAGAACTATCGTCAAAGGAATCTTCCAAATTTAGCAATTCTTCAGGCTCAAAAGCAATTTGCAAGCATTTTTGGCTATGAAATGAAGGAACTACAACGTTCTCGATCTTCAAAGAATAATCTAACCCGTTGTAGCCAACAAAGTAAGCTTTTCAATTGGTTTTCATGTAATGGCTTGTTTGGAAATCAGCATATATTGCATTTGATTTAATGCAGGTCAACTGCGTGTTGCATGCAGGCACAACTGAGGCCAAATCATATGTTTTAAAAAGCATGTTGCCAGAGGAGCTTCGAATCAGATTTGTACAGGACAAAGACAGTTCACAACTTCTTGGATTGACTTTTGTTGTGGTTGGCATTCTGCAACTCTGTGGAGGCAAAATCCCAGAAGGTAAATTTTAGAAACAAAGGAAACATTTTTTCAAGGTGCATAAATGATAGCTTATTTCTCTTGCCAACAGATACATTATGGCAACACCTGAGGAGACTAGGAGTAGATGAACATGAAGAAGGACATACCGTTTTTGGAAATGTAAAACAGGCAATCGAGACAATAACCAAGCAGAGGTAAGATTTAGTGTTAAACAACTAAGGTGTGCAATATTAATTATGCATATTTTGTGGAAGAAACAATATCACAAACTTTAAGATATTATTCCCTATGTTTGGGCCCCTAGGTATGGGGTACGGTTCAGGTACAGGTATGGGGATCTGGTATGCTGGTTTGACAATTTTTTTATGGGGGCCTGGGTACCGCCGGGTATGGCCGTATAATATATATTTATAAAATATTAAAAATATAGCCAAATAAGCAAAATTTCAGCCTTATACATGCATAGAGTAAACAAATTATTAAATAAGTGAAATAGCCACAAAACATAAGTGAAATAGCCACAAAACATATTGATAATTCAATGCATTTTGTCATGATATTCATTGATCAAACTTAGAACAAGTACATTGTTCAAATGTTACAATGTATACACAAAAATCAAGATAAATCAACATACTAATAGTCTAATTATAATCATAATCAAATGGCTCTCCTCCAATGTCTTCAACGAGAGCATCATCACCATCATGTGGTTCATTAGAACCACAAGCATCAGGAGTAGAACCACAAGCATCAACAGTGCTGCTCCTGCTAGCTCCACCATGCAGGTCATGCAAAGTATGCTCTAGGTCCAAGTCTAGCAATGAAAGTTGGCCAATGGAAGCATCCAAGTCTAGAGTCTCTGGGTCTATATCCCAACAATTTGTTGGCCCTTGCTTATACTCATCCTTCTTGTGTGATAAAAGGTGTAGGTTAAAATGCACAAAGACCAAATCCGCCATCTTTTTGCTTCCAACTTTTGTGGTTAACTCAAAGTGGATAAAGGAGTATGTACCCCAATTCCTCTCAATTGAAGAACTCACAACCCTATTGAGGCAAGCATGCAAAGTCAATTTAAAATTAAAATTTTAAATTTATAAAAGTAAAGACTTAAAGAAAGAGATAAGAAATTTAAAATCTTACTTGTGCTAAAATTTTTATCAAGTGGTATGAGGTAGGTGTATGCTTGCCTGCGTAGTACCACCACGAATAAACATCCATCTTGTATTTCACGAAGAGCACTAATGGAGTGATCCTGAAGAATATGAAATTCACAAACTCTTCTCTCGACCAAGTCTTCTACTTCGGATTCGGGAAGTGTCTAGCAAATGCTTTGCCTTATACTCCTCACTAACTTCACCATCCCTATATGGTGGGACACTCTGGCAAATAAATGATTTCCTCATTGCTGCAAGGAAAAAAAGAAGATGCAATGGGGTGGTTATTTTATTCCACCTTTCAATGAGATGTGACTGTACTTCCTCAAGAAAGTCTCATAAGGATCTTGCTCTTTGACATTTATGATGGTCTTAATTGACTCAATCATTGAGTCAATTCCATCATAAATCTCACCCATACATGGATGATCCATATCAACAAATCTCAACGTACTCACGATGGTCTCTCTAAAACGAGCAAGTACTCCACGTGATCCTACCCTGCACCATCAAGGATCAACAATTTCACATTTCTGGCCCTCTCACTATTTGCCTTCCTCCATATAGCCCAAATGTCATTGATAGCCTTGCCACTAAATGTCGCCAGGTGCCTTCACAAGTCGTCTCAAGACAAGCGTGTGTGAGACAAATCGAGTCTCAACAACCTAATAAGAACTTAAAACAAATAAAATGAAGACAAGTAAATTTAAAACATTCAAAAATCGAGAATTCTACAAATTACAAACATATAAAATTAATTTAATGATTTTTTTACCTTTAATCATTGTAACATTGAGAATCTCCTAAGATGGCTTAGGATATGTGGTGGTTGCTGACAAACATTTGGATCTCACTCGCCTCCTCATAGACTTGTTTGATCCAAACAATTTTTGTGCCCAATTTTTGTAACATTTAGTTGAGGAAATGAATGGTGCAAGGTGTCCAAAATATGTGCCCATACCTTACCTCGACCAACAACCCAAAGAGCTCTATAATTTTTGCATTGTCTAACTTGGGGCATTTTCTTGGTTGATCTTTTCAACCACGTGGTACGATTTGGTTTTCTGCCGGCTTGGTCACATCACTCCATTCACCTCGATACACAAATCGGGCCCCAGTTTGATCCCAATAATTATAGGACTATCATGGTTGGCCATACATTCTCGAAGCTTTATGCTACTGTTCTCCACATGTTGCTTTCCAGGGAGTTGGAGTAGAGACACCTCAGAGCTAGGGGGGTGGGGTTCTGGCCCGCTTACTAGACCATTGACCATATCTTCACTCTTCGGGCCATCATTGAGGAGGCACATCATCGCTCATCAAAAGTCTATTGTTGCTTTGTAGACTTTTGAAAGTTTTTAATTGCTCTCCTCGGAGGCCCTTTTCCGTAAAGGCTCAGAGACATTGGCATTTCCGAGATCCTTTTGATTGCCATCATGCGTTTATATGAGATTGTTCTTGGTTGTCTCCGTACTTATTCATGGGATATCAAATTTCATCAAGAGTACCGTTGGGGTTAAACAGGGCTGCCCCCTATCCCCCACTTTGTTTGGGATCTACATTGATGAGCTCGAGACCTTTCTTCGTGAGCATATCTAGACAGTGACGGGTGCCTCCTCCACATGGTCTGATATCTATCCTTTTGTTTGCAATGACGTGGTCCTCCTAGCCTTAGGGTTGTTTTGTGATCTCTGGTAGTTGATGGTCAACTTGGGTAAAACCAAGGTTATGGTCTTCAACGGGTTGAAGACCTCACACCTCCATTTCTTCTTCAAGGGGAGGAGATTGAGATTACCGATACCTACACTTACTTGGGTGTGCAATTCTCTGTCCGCATTTCACCCTGAAACAAACCCTCCAGCCACGTGTCAATAAGGGTTATGGTTCCTTAGCTCTCCTCGAGCGACAGTGCTTCCGACACCATTTTTAGGACATCTCCAAGATGTCCCTCATGGATTCCCTTATCAGACCCATTGTTCTTTATGGCTCTGTGGTGTGGGGGCCCTCTTTGCTCGAGTCGGATTGGGCTTCACCGAGAGAGTCCAAACACTTCTCCTTCGTCGCTTCATCAAGTGCAAGCAATCCGTTCCCCATCACATCATTCTTGCGGAGTTTGGGGCCCATCCTTTCAAGTTGGAGACCATTTTTGATCTAGTCTCCTTGCACCGTATCCGAAACTTTGCTAACTCGATGAAGGGGACAGATAGGTACCCACCCGTATTTGGCATATTGTTCCTCGAGAGCATTGCCCTTTTTGATTCTCCGGTCGTGCTCGTTGTTGGTACGTCAGTGGGTTTCGCTCTCTTAGAGTCAGTGGGTATTAGGATGGATCGTCTTCCTCCTTTTTGATACTCCTTGGACGCACCGACTCATCCTCTTCCTTCTAGACAAGAGCTAAACATGATCATTAGAGAGGATATTTACAAATAGTTCATCCACACCACTTGGGTGAATCCTCATGGTGGGTTATGCCCGAAGATGGCTTTTTATGCGGAGCACTTCTTGGAGTTGAGTGACGAACTTATTATTTGTCCTCGAATACCCTTCGCCATTGGATGCACGCTCTTCGCATCCCCCTGGGTCAGTTCAAAGTGGGTTCTCATAGGCTTCGGAGTGAGATGGACCACTAGATCGATCGGTTAGACAAAGACTTGCCAACTATGCAGTCTTCAAGAGGTCGAGACAAAAGCACACTTCATCTTCCGCTGTCCCATCTACTACGAGATTAGGGGAGGTTCCATTCTCTTTTAGGAGGCACCCACGCACTTAGTGACTTTTTCAAATATGTCGATCAGAAGTGCCTGGACTTTATACATACAGGAGGCTCTTAGGCTTCAGGATCACACTATTCAGACACTTAACAAAGCAAACTCTCCCTAGAGGATCACTTCCTTCTTTCCGGCTCTACCCTTGGAGAGAGGCACTAAGCACCAGATTGATACCAGTACAACGTCACACTCCAGATCAATACGGTTCAGGGGGTCCATATGTAACCCCTATATCTCCCAGCAAGATATACCAGCCTCCAACTCTAGAGGGCGAACCAGATCCACCAGGTCTTTGAGACATACTACTTTCGACAAACAACAACACAGTGGAGGTCTTGTCATCTCACCTCCTCTTCCTCTTCTTCTGATCATCACACTATTATGAGTTTCTTCCGGTTGGCCTCGGATGTTAGGAGAGATGGGTTTACCATTCTTGGATAGACATTCCCTATTGCTTCACCTGGGTCTTCTTCCTTCTCTTCTTCTTCCCTTCTCATGCTTTGTACTTCTTTGGAAACCTTTTGGTTTCCTGCTTCGCTTTTGATCTTTGACCTCTTCTCTTGCTTTATACTTCTTTCGGAAACCTTTTGGTTTTCCGCTTTGTATGGACACATTTGTACTTTGCAGTCCCTTTGACCTACTTTTGTGGTCATTTGTTGGACATTAATATTTTTATCTCGATGTCGAAAATGAATCGGGCATCCTTAACTCCCTTCACAATCAATAGCCCTCGTAAACATCATTGGCCCTTTAGGGCACATTCCAACCACATTGATCAATGACCTATTTGCCGTATCTTTCCATCCGTTGGAAACGATGGACACCCATGTTTCGATACATTGATTCTTGATGGACAACAATGCCTTTTTAACTTTTTTTTCTTTCTTTTGACAATAAGGTGGTGTGCACCTTTTCATACCCTGGGCTAGTGTACCCTTTAGGGGCTTCATTAATACATCTCACCATATCCTCGCCAATATGGTGATCTAACAACATTAAAAGGGACACCACATGTGTAAATAAAATGCCCAATACCTTGGTCGGCTATGTCACTGCTTTCATTCTGGAATGCCCTTTCCAATCTTTTGTTCTTTTATGAGAAAGAGGCAAATCCTTTTCCCATCCGCCTGTAATTGGTGTAGACAAAAATGGGTGATTTGGGGGCCACAACATCAACAGATGGAGAAATAGGTGGCTTGCTACTCGATCTTCCTTTTTTGCCATAAGATGCTTGGATTTTAGGGTAGTTGCTACATCCGCTTCCTCTTGCTCTTTGATGTATGAAAGGGTCTTTGCACGTGGCAACCCCTTTCCATCCAACCCTCCACATGGTCTGATTTCGTGGCCAATAACCCCACACAAATGGGCTTTCACCCGACTATAGAGCTCTTAAATTGTATTTTACATTTTGAGCAAATCCAAACAATGCCCCCTCCACCTGGTAGTTGTTCTATTTGTGTGACATGCCTCCAAAGGGGGAAGTATGGATCGAATTTGAAGGGGAGACCTTTAATACCTTGGCCCACAAAACTAGAACTTGCAGCCATTTTAACTGCATAATGCATTTAAAAAAACAATTAAGTGTTGAGAGAATGTTTAAAATCAAAAGTTGAAAATTAAAGCTTAAAACAATATTACAATAACAAAAAAATGAAAACAATTACAAAATAGTAAATACAAACTAAAAAACTTTAAAAAATCCACAAAACACTTACCTCAAATCACCAAACACCTTTGTTGCAAGCTCATTGAACTCCTTGGCACTTGTAATCAGCCCTAAGCAATTGAAAATTAGAGAAAATATGAAGGTGAGAGTCTAAATGTGCAATGAGAGGCAAGTATGCAAATGCGAGGTTAATGTGTTGTTGAAATAGAGTTTGGGAGCATGTTTTAGGGTTTAGAAGACTTTTTAAATGTTAAAAAAATCGGTTTGACCTTTATTGACCCAAAAAATAAAAATAAATTGCAAAAACCGCTTTTTTATTGTACTTATATTACGTATCGGGTATGGTACATACTTGTACCCAGGTCTTGTACCGCTGCCCTGTAACGTAGTGTTTGGTTGTTAAGTATTTGACTTTTCCTTTGTAACTTAAGTGGATGGGGCTATATTAAAAGACTTTTTGAACATTTTTTATTAGAATGTCGTGCCAATCTATGCAAACAATGGAAAATCTGATTTAGAAGCACGATGATTCAAAATAATGGTTTAGAATATTTTCCGTGATCAAGATGGGATGTTATGATTAGCAAGATTTTCAATCCTTCAACAAAAACGAGTCTGCATACTTTATGTTTAAAAGAAATATACAAGGTAAAATATTATATTGAAATTTCTAGATACTATGTTTTGGATGATACGTATGATGCAAAACCCTATTCTGCACTTTTTTGTTTGTTAAGGGTGAGTGAGAACATAACTGGGTCTAGAGCGGTTCTAGGAATGAACGGGTCCCAGTCCCAGACATGTTATTACACGCGACATGTCTGATGAATCATGGGTCACCATATTGAAATGTGGGGTTTTGAACTTGAGTCTCTCTCTTTATGAATGCACCAGTCTACCACTACACTACAACCCCGGATGACCTATTCTGCACTTTAGTATTGTAGTCCTCATTCCCTTATATAATATACATCCTAAGCCCAATTTGATTTCAAGAGACAAACATAGAGCTGTTGATTAAATTACAACTGAAATGCAGGATAGCTCCATTGAAACTGTCATTGACCCAGATTTTCTGCCTAGAATTCAGATGATATTGGTGTTTGGGAACGGTTGGATGGGATAACCATTTTACTTCAAAATTGAGCAGTTCATATTATTAACACTTTCAAGTTTATGTTTTTTTCATTTTTAAAAAATGAATGCATTTAAATGATAGAAACAATGTGCGAAAATTTAAAAGTAACGGTAATGCAAAATATTAACAAGAATTGTAAAAATCTCACTCAGTTATAATTAATCATGTCCTTGTTGGATGTGCCAAACTTGGATGAAGTAGTCATATTTCTACTGTTCAGTTGGGAGCAGTGACCCATTATTGTAAAGGTAAATGATGGAATCTCGATGATTGTTACTCCAACATTTGATCTCTATGGTTGTTGCCAAGGAAAAGAATGATGTCTCTAACCCATACTCTAGCATTTTTACATGGTGGTTGTTGCAAAGGCAAAGGACAATATACCAATGTAAATTACTGCAAAATCAGCATAGATTGTAACACAACAAGAGCTTGGGATTTCTTGGACATGGGTTCTACAGAAAAACCTTTGGTGTAGAGGCAAATTCCAAAGTGTTGTTCTAGTTATGAAAATAAATGATACTTCTTCACATGTGGCATAGTTTGTGTGGGGTTTAGAACTATGTTCTGCGTTGATGCATCTCAACCCTTTCCCCCATCCCCATTGTTGTGCCCCTGTCCCAATATTATTTTCCTATCCTATGTTATTTCTAGAATTTTATGGGTATGTCTAGGTGTCCCCTTTTTGTGTTCTCGTGTTTCCACATCCCCTTGAAAAAGAACTTGGTGGTACATAGTTTTTAAACAAACTAAATGCTGGAGGTGGGATATTTCATTTGCTCAAGGCGTAATAGTAACAACCTAAGTCACCACATTTGAATTCGTGGAGTATAACATTCGTTAGAAATTTGATACTAAAAAATTCGAGATAAAATTTGTGATTAAATTCAACGAAGAGATTTACTAATTTACTATTATTAACTAATTTAATCTATTAATTTACCATACTAATAATGAATTACTAATAAATATTTTTGGAAGGGGGTAATTTTTTGAGGGTTTTGAAAGGACCCACAACCTAGTTACAATGAAGGGAACCAACACTAGGAACCCGATTGGAGCAGCCATGAAACCGGAACGAAGATGCAGCATCCACAGCGAGTGAAGCAGCGATTGCAACGAGTGAAGCAACAACTGAGTGAAGCAGCGACTGCAGCGATTGAAGCAACAACCTGAGTGAAGCAATGACTGCAGTGAGTGAAGCAGCCTGAGTGAAGCTAGAACCAACATGCTACCATTGTAGCGAGAGAAGAAACCAACATGCTGCAACTGCAGCGAGTAGAGATGCCGCAACTAGCGGCGAAACCACCTCAAAGAGGATCGTGCCTCGGGGATTTGAACACGGGTGGGCAAGCACACAACTGTGTGACTTGACTGCACCACTCCCACCCCATCGGCATACTAATTACTAATATATTACTACTGTCATAAATTCATAATATATATTTACTAATTTACTGACTAATAAATACTTATTATTATATATTTATTATTAAATATTACTAATGCTTGCTAATATATTATATTATATAAGTGGCAACCTATATGAGATCAAACTTATATGTATTTGTGACTAATAGTAATACATAAATAGTCGACCACTAAGACATACTAATATAACCAAACAAATAGATGCTCGACGATTCCGACAATTTTTGCACAATTGACACTCGACAATTTCGGCAATTTCTCCACAGTCAACACTCGACAATCCACTTCGAAGGGCGATTTTGAATGCTCCTAGATCTGTGTGGCCGTCACTGTAATTTCTGCATGGACATCATTGTCATAGCTTCAGATCGCACCACTTCTTACTGTAATTTCCACAGCTTCAAATCTCACCACTTATTCTCGTCTACAAGTGATCAAAAGCCCCTGCCAAGTGATTTATGAAGCCCTAAAACCCACACAATTTGATTTGCACGAATTAAATTGCGGTTAAATGAATTTCTTGTTTTGCCTGCTGATTTTACGAATTTCAAATTAAATATATGTGATTCGCTGAATGTGGTGATGTAGGAAACAACTCGGTAATGCCTTCAATGAAGAAGTATCAATTCATATGTTTTTGAGAAAATTGGATTTACAACAAAGGAGCAAAGCTATAATTTGTTGGAAATCACAAACTCACTTCACAAGTTTAATAAAGTTGTTAGTCCATACGAAACTTCTCCATTACATACAAACCTTCAACCTAGTAACTAAGCTAGGTTGGTGGGTCATATTTTCCACTCTCAATCGCAAAATCATAAAGCTCATTTTGTATGTAATGGGCGGGAGACCTTTGCAAAAATATTAGTGTTTGGGTTGAAGCTCCTCTCGAGCCTCTTATGTCGGCATTACTTCGAAGCAATGTTTTAAAAATCGGAACCGGACTTGGAACCGGCCGAGGGCCGGACCGAACCGAATCGAACCGGACCGGTTCAAACTTAATGAACCGGTTTACTAAAAAATACATAAAATTTTATATTTTTAATGAAAATAATATATTTGAAAGGTTAAAAACCATAATTCCAACAATTACACAAAATATGCAAAGTTTTCTCTTATATATATGCAAGAAAGGTGTTTATAGAAAAATGGCACGAACTCCAAGTCCAATACACAATACATATATTATAGATGAGATTCCAAAACAAAATACATAAACAATGAGGCTCTAAATGGCCTCCATAGTTCAAGACTCCAAAAAACAACATGATATGATCATTGATACATTACAAATACTACAAGTTACAAAACTCTAGAATAAACTAGATGACATCAATGATCAATCATCAAACTCTGTTTCTGCTGGAAATGGGATCCTCAAGGTCATCCTCATCAATATCATCACCGACTTTTGGCTCTGACTCGGACTCATCCAAATCCTCAGGTACATCTGCAACAACTAAAGCCGCACGGGGTCGGGAGTAAAGACGAGTGCGACTAGTGCTGTTGTGTCTTGTGACGATGGCGGCGATGCTGCTAATGGCTCATCAGATTCTTGACCCAAACCCATCCACCCTAAGTCATTGGGATCAAACTCTGCTGGCTTACTCTCCCCTACCCATTCTGAGTTTGGATCTATATCATCCAAGACAATGGGATCAGTATCAGGTCTTCGGTTCAACAACTGGTTGCGCCTTAACCAAAGGTTGTACTGCACAAAGACAAGATCATTCAACCGTTGTTGTTCCAAACGGTTTCTCTTCTTCGTGTGAATCCGCTCAAAGACGGACTAGTTGTGCTCGCACCCAGAAGCACTGCAAGTTTGGCTCAGGATCCTAATTGCAAACTTTTGCAATTGAGGACATTGACTACCAAACGAATCCCACCAATGTGCTGCGATAAAAAGTGTAAATGTTTAATTAGTAAACAATGACGATAAAAAGTTAAAAACACAATTAAAAATTAAAAGTAAAACATAAACTTATAACTTAAAGGTTAAAGCGTAATTCAACAAATTAGATAAAGATTGTCTTATGCTAAAAATTCATGATTATTCATTAAAAATTTTAATCAAATGAACTTCAAAAAACTTAGAATTTCTTACCTGGTTGGTCCACATTCCTTGCAATCTTTGCAAGGTTTTTCCCAAAGGTACCTGTGGCTCTGCTGAAGAAGCTGATCTGTCGGTGAACCTCAAGTTGTTGCATCTCATCAGGGACCATGTGCTCTAGGCACTCGTACAAACCATCTTTTACTTCTCCTGTTTGATCTTCTCCAAGCTGAGCTCTGTAATGATATTTCGGGTTCAAGAAATACCCAGCTGCATGTATAGGCCGATGGAGTTGATTGTTCCATCTATTATCTATGATCTCCCATATAGGCCCATACTTAGTTACCCTGTCTTTGTATGCTGCTCTCATCTGCTCCTTTGCCTGATCCATAGCCTCATAAATATAGCCCATGGCTAATTTTTCCCCATCCACCAACCGCAACACCTTAACAAGAGGCTCAACAACTTTCACTATCTCTGCTGTTTTTTTCCAAAATAAATTATTAAAAAGTTTCTTCTTTGTGTCTTTCCCATCCTGCTTTACGGCTCCACTTTGATGCATTCCATTCATCACTTGAAAACATCTTTTTCAAGTTCTTTGTTGGGAAATAAGAGATTGCAACATGAGGAAGTTTGTTGCAAATCTCGTGATGGTCGGCCTAACAAGTTCTCTCGCCATCGTTGTTCTTTCTCATTAGGTTCAATACCCATGAGTGATTATAGATGTATTTGGTGATGCTCTTGCCATGCTCTACAATGTTCTTGATCCAATCTTTTTCCCTATATCCTCGAGCATGAGGTCTATGCAATGTGCAAAGACATGGAGTCCAAAATATTGTTTTGTGTTTAGCCTCTAACATCCTACCAAAGAAGAACATAGTTAGAGGCATTATCTGTTATGATTTGTACAACATTTTCCACCCCCACCTCTAAAACAATCTCATCCAAAAACTCAAACAATAAATTTGCATCTTTCACCCTATCAGATGCATCTACTGATTTCAAAAACATTGTACCTTGTGGAAAAGAGGCAAGAAAATTTATTATTGTGCGGTTCTTGCCATCACTCAACCCATCTGACATGATAGTGCATCCTGTTTTGGCCCATGAAGCTTTACAACCTTTCAAATATTCATCTATGGATGCAACTTCTTTTTCAAAAGTGATCCTCTCAAGTCATGCATAATAGGGCCTTTGAAGCCCTTACTAGCAACAACAATGGAGTCAAACATCGGCTGGTAATAAGTTGAGCGGGCAAAGATTGAAGGGGATATCTCGCATCATACCACCATCTAACAATGTACTCAAAAGTTGCTTCTTCCAATGGTTATCCAAGGTAGGCTGATTTTGTGTTGGCATGGAGGCACTAGAAATAGCAGGTGTGGAAGATGGAAAAAAGCTTTGAATGGTTTTTCTTTTTTTAGGCCGGTTTTCTTGACTATGAGTGGATGGGGGAGGCATATATCAAAAGGGGTCTCTAACAGTCACAAAAGGGTCAGAGCAAGATCCTTCAACACTCAAGGCATGTTCCCTCCTCCCTATTTCAGCTTCCATCTCTTTTTGCCTAGCCTTCTCTTCTCTATGTTTTTCAAGCATGGTTTTCATTTCCAACCTAATGTCATCAATATCAGGTGCCTCACATGGGGTAACTTGGCCTCTTTGACCAGCCAAGTGTTGTTTCAACCTATGAATCCCCCTTGATGTGTTTCTTACAATATTTACAAAAAACTTGATCATCAATTATGTCTGCATGGGCCCATGTAGGGTCTTTTGATTTGGGGGCCATTGCAAATGCAAACAAATCTGAAAATGCAAATAAAAAATAAATAAATTTCCTATTTCTTTTTAATAAAATTTACAAATAAGGGGCAAGTTTAAAATGTAACATACCTTTCAATGTGCACACAAATGAGGTGAAGAAATGCTCCAAGCTTGTATATGGCACCACAAAGAGCCCACACTCCAAATGTAGATGTAAATGCCACCACAAAGAGCCCACTCTTGATGCCAAACAACTCCAAGGGAACACTATTCAAGGCTGCCCCAATCCTCCAAATCCTTGCAAATAAGAGAGGTGCTCACAAATAGAGGTGAGGTGCTCACAAATGGATGCCAATATCACCACAAAGAGCCCACAAGCAATGCCAAACAAGCTCCAAGCCTCCAACTTCCAAGCTCACTACAAAAAATAAACTCTTCAATCTTATGCTCACAAATGCTCAATGAGAGAGGTGTGAAGTGAATAGAGGGGGGTGTATTTATAACACCAAATTAGGGTTTAGAGACAAATAAATAAAAGAAAACAATTAAAAAAATGGTTTTTAACCTGCCGCCATTACACGGCAAAACAGTGCCCAAACCGGCCGGTTTAGGAGGAAACGGGACCAGTTTGACCGGTTTTAGCCCAAATTGGTCAACCGATCCGGTTTACAAAACAGTTCGTCAGTTTAAAGGTTAAACCGGTCAAACCGATCGTTCCGGTTCGGTTTGACCGGTTTTTAAAACACTACTCCGAAGAGGCCTCAAACCACACGTAGTTCTCCACCTAGCATGTGATATCTATATGGATGCAACTACTTTGGCAACTCGATCACTTGACAATGAGAAACAATGGCTTGATGTGTTTAAACTTGGCTTGGCTTGAATTTGACGGTCTCTAAGCAGAAGCATGACTCCTAAACTTGGTTGAAAGTGCTTCAGACTTGTGTGTGGGCTGCTCATAGATTGTGTTGTTGCTTTGAAGGGATTTAGGAGAGCTTGGAGTGCTTTAGGAATATCTTTTGTAATGAGTTCTCTTGAAATTGCCAGGTGATTGCTAGGTGAGGTAAATAGGCAAGTTAGATTTGCTTTCATAGCCATTCGTAGGTTTAATTTTGTATTAAGGCTGACCTAGGGATATAAACCGACCCATGAAAAGATATCAAATTGGAAAAGTGACTGTTGGGTGGTGGGAGACAGGACTACATACGCCCGAGCCGTAACGAGGTACGATTTTGTCCCAACCAAATGGCCTCGGACAAGCGAGTTCAGGGGGACTTTGCAAGATTTTGGGCAAGGTACATGGGGATAGCATACTGCTGTGGATTATTACAAGCAGTTATGTAAGCTACTGAGTAGTGTGAATAGATAGGCAAGTCATGAAAGAGAGATAAGGATAAGTCACCTAGGCTTGGAATGTGTGCACAAGTCATGCTTTAGATGCAAAGCCAAAGTTGTCATTGTCAAATGATAAATTGCCAAATTTGGGTGTGTACAAATACCTATCAATAAAAGCTCTACCAAGAAGCATATCTATTGGTAATTGATTATGCTCAAAGAAGTCACAGTAAAACTGTTCTCCTTGTATTTTAGTTGGCTACTGGTGTTTGTTCTTTGTACAAGCAAAAGTATTACCTTGAATGCCTAGAGATTTATAAGAGTGTTGTTCATCTAGCTCATCATAGTTGGTTATTATCTGATTTTCACAAAATGAAAGTGATGCACTAGTATCTACTTGGGCATCAATCCTTTTATAATTTATTTGGACAAAGATGAATTGTGCATACTTGTCGGTATCAGCTGGGCAATATAGATAATCTTGGTTCTGTAGGAGCTGGTACATTGGAGTATACTGGTTGGCAATGTTCGGGATCAGCTATGATTTCATTTTCTTTGGCTTGATGGTTTTCTTCAACCCAGTCTATCTTGTTTCCAAGGCACATTCTGTACTAAGTGTCAAATTCTTTAATTTCTTCGTATTCTTTTTCTTCTTCCACCTCATCTAGAGAATTATTAGTTCCTCTGTTGGCGATGAAAATTTGTATTCGTTCTTCATCCATTTGTCACTAGGATGAAAGGAATGAGGCAATTCAACTGGTCGTAGTTCAGAATGCCTTATTATAGGAGGAATCCTTTGATAATGAGGTTGGAAACCTCTTCTTGGGCATCTGTCTCTTCCTCTTTAAGGTCGTCTTTCATAACTTTGGCTGCTACTACTTGCCTCTTCATATTCAGATATTCATGGCCTTTGCATGAATGTTGCTGGTTCCTCAAGGTCGTCAGCTAGCTGATTTGGTTCTTCTGCATCATCTGAATCTTCTTCATGTCACTTTCTTCACATCCTTCAATTATTGGTGTGTAGATCTCATCTTATTGGTAGAGATCTCCTTCTTTAACAACATCCCACCATGCAATTACATTGGTAGAATAAACGGTTTTGACAACTTTGTTTTTGCATGCACAATAAAGAGCTTTGTGGCATGGTTGATTGCAAATATAGCAGATAATTTGTTTAGATTGTGGTAGTTGGAAACGATGACGACGTAGGAAGGTGTGACGAGGAGCAGGGTTGCGGCGCTTCGGGAAAAATGCTTATGAAAGGCAACTCGTTTGCCATGCTTTTTGGGCTTGGAGGTATATTGGTGAGAGCCAAAAGGGTCTGTTATAGGAAATTGTGATGCAACTTTGTAGGCATTATGCCTGGAGAGCTTTTGGATAGATTTGGTAGTAGAAACTAATTGCATGGCTTGTTGTCGGGCCAAGTCAATAACATCAGTTAAGGACATAGATGTCAGGATTAGACCTTTAACATCTATATGGGCGAGAACCTTATCAACAAGATTATATGTACGGGCATCCAAAAATTGCTTTTGACATCATTAGATATCTGACAATTCCCTTCATAACAAAGTCTGTTGAATTCAACAACAAATTTTTAAAACAGGCTTAAATCATAGAGCTTCATCTTAGCAAGCCATTTGTTCACTTCCATTTTTCTGTACCCTTGTGGAGGAACAAATTCGTTGATCAGGATGAGATTAAGAGTGGCCATAGGGTCTCTAGGCCGTCATGCAGGATCTTGCATACTATATACAAGTTGCTCATGCCTTGTTTCTGTCATAGATGACCACTAAGTGTTTATAATACCCCAAAAATACTTGGTAGCAAACATTGCATTTGTTCTGGCATCTAGACCTGAAGCAACTCCTTTACTCTTCACAGTATTACACAGTGTTGTTATCTCATTGATAGGGTTTAGAATGTTATCAATATTGAGATACCATGCTTGTATTGGTACATGAGACCACTGCATATTGGAAAAAGATCTTTTCAGCTTATTTTTGTCATCCAGTTTGGGTTTGTAGGTTGTCCCGATTTTCTAGAAACGAGTCCAGTTGAATCTTCTTTATTTACCTGTGGCTCTTTTGACTCTTCAATACCTTTTCCTTTCTTATCAGTACTCTTCTTTTCTTGTTCTTTTTCTTTCTTTTCTAGCCAACTAATTCGTGTCATCTAAAGAGGAGACACTATTTTGTACATGGTCAACTTTATTGCCTAAGCGGTGCATCATATTGAAGAAAGAATCTTTAGTACTATGGACTGCTGTAATTATGGATCTTGCAGACTGGACATCATTATTGGTCACTCTTAAGCTAGCCTTTATAATCTATACATATTTACACAAATCATCAAAATTCTCTTAGAAATGATGATTATATCGAGCCATGTATATTCTTTGCTTGAATTCATTTGATGGCTCTTTTTCTTCTTTGCTACTTGGCTGAAAAACATATGAAAAATAAGCAAATTTTCCTGCTTCTTGCTTATAGTGACCTTTTACTGGAGGCCATCTTTCTCCTCTATAGAAGGTGATATCATCTTCCTTATAATATTCTATTTTTTTGTCTTGTAGTAAAGAAGACAGACAAAGCAAGCGTTGTAGAAGGTGGAACATTATCTGGGCCTTGGTTTATCTTTTCATCTTCAACTTCAACAAAAATATTTCCTCTTTTATAAGACCCTTGAGTGCTGGAGGATTCAATAGAAAAACTACTCCTAGGCATTTCTGGGATTTTATGTGTAGAGAAAGACAAAGATCTTGGTAAAATATGGAATTTTATTCAGTTCAATGTTGTGGATCTGCCTTTCCTCCTTATCCTTACAAGTGAAGTTTTGTAACCAATCCAATTTCCATTCTCCAGGAGTCTCTAGATTATTTATCATTCCCTTTTGTAATTGTACGGTCCACTAAGAGCCTTTGCATAAGGAAGACCTAATACTTGAGGATGACTAGTGTTAGTCATCGAGTAGAGAATCTAAATATTTATAGACGTATAACAAAATGGGCCAAATGTATTCAAACCATAGACAAAAGCAAATAGTCCCTAACAATCTAGGGATCCTAGCTTAACTTCAAAACATCCTTTGTCACGAGCACTGACTGACAGATTTGGACAAAACTCGTAACAGATAGGTCTATCTTTGAGTCGAGACACAGATGAAAGCTGACAGACATGTTTAAACTTCGTCTGTTGTTGGTCACATATTGCTACATAAGACAGGTTTTATATTCTCAGGCACTTGTGGCTGGATATAAATACAAATCAAGCCAAAATGTACAAATTGAACTTTTGGATGACTTCTTATGTAATCAATTTCAGACTAGGGAAACAAAGGGATGTGATTTGTTTTGTAGACTTTGTTTGGCTTGTACTCTAGGGCAATTTCTACAGCCTTAACCCTAGGTTGGACAAACAACTGAAAAGTAGACCTGTAAAATAATTTGTTTATCATATTGTCATTCGTCAAACTGGATTTCTGATTATTTTTGCCAGGCTTAGTTACAGGAGCAGTAAAGTTTTGAATGGTACCTTTAATATTTTCTTCAGTGATTTTGATGCTAGGTACAACCTAACTGGATTCTCTTGTTTCGAACACTTCTAGGCCTGGTTCAGATTGATTTCCATTGAAATAACATTTAACCTCTGCTTCATTAAGAATATTGGATCCTTGGTTAATACCATCACTCTTTAAAAATTCTGCCATTTCAACTTGCAATTTCTATGAAAATGTGTCTGACTAGGACTTTCTGACAGAGCTATAAAAGTCCCTTTAGACAACATAAAAATGCGCAGAAGGCTCAAATAGGGATGTAGCCTAGACAAAGTAGTTGAAAATTGCTAAGGTTTACTATTTCAAAATAAGTTGTTGCCTCTGATACCACTCTCAGGACCACTTTACAGAAAACCCGCAATGGAGGCAAGGGCTGAATGGTTATGGCTTTAGTACTACTTCAAAAACTCGTGAGGGACGAATGTTTACGGCTTCAGTATTACTTCAAAAACTCTTAGGAGCACTTTACAGAAAACCTGCGACGGAGGTGAGGGACGAATGGCTACAACTTCAGAATTACTTCAAAAACTCCTTACAACAAGTTATTACAAATTTAGAAGAAATTTCGGATATCGTAGTTCACTAAAAGTGCAAGGATAGATCATACCCTTCCTTCCCTGAAGCTTTGATACTTAGACTTTACTCCTCGACTTTTCTAGACTCGGGATGCCTAAAGCTTTTGAAGCCCATTACTGCTTTCGAAAGGTTTATATATAGTAATCTTAAGAGGGGTGTTATCTAAATCAATGTAGATAGTGATTGCCACTAAGGTTACTTTACAACTTGCACAAACTTTTACAAAATTAGATTCAAACTAATTTGATGCTTGTCCTTCAGCAAATAATCTTTCTGCTTCATCAAACAGAGCATCTCGAGATATGGGTCTCTAAAGACGATTTTTTTGTATATAAACTGTAGTTCCCGATAAGATCATTGTTGGTGTTTATAATGTACCACATTTATGTGACATGTGGATTACCACTCGAGTTGTCTTCTAATTATTGTACATGCCATAGTCTCTTCATCAACATGACTGTATATGAAGTGCGTTGGTCCCATCTTGACAAGAAACTTGATGAGATAATGATTTTGTACAACATTTATCTTTATTCTCCACAGATGCTCTGGCAGCTGTAACAAGTCAGTGAATTTTTCAACCAACAAATCACTATCTAATCTATATACAATTATGGTTCCACTTGTGCTACGATAAATTACTTCGACACGACAAACTCCTGAAGCTTTCAGGTCCATTGCGGCTTGTCTTGACATCATTCTATATCTTTTAAGAGTTCCATATCTAAGAATTTGATTGTGTATAACAAGAGAAAGATTACTAAATTCAACAAGTTTTATTCTTGTTAACCTAAAATGTAATCAAAACTTTTGCAGGATTCCTGCGGAGCCAATATGCACCTGTGTTTTCTTTTCCTGCAATATGAACAACAATTTAATTAAACCGATTGAAATAATTTTGCCACCTAAGATATTTCTCTTGATTGTCTTTTCTCCCACGATCATTGTCCTTGAAAGTCAAGAACCTCGAGCAATCTGTTTTGTTAACAAATTTTTTCATGTGCATGAGTTTAAGGGAGAATTTGTCAAGACACTTTTTTACAGCATAGATCTCTTTATCAGAAGAGATTCATTTTCTTACATCTTCAGCAAATGTCTCCTGGGCATATTCACAAATTGAAATGATTTCTTTCCCATTTTCTATACAACAGAGAATACCTCCCCAAGCAAAGTCTGGTGCATTTGTACAAAAACATAATTTTCAGTTTTCAGAATATGGAGAGCAGGTGTTCTCTTTACCTTTTCTTTTATTCTCTTGATTGCCTCAGCGTGGAGATTTCTCCACTCAAACCTTTTTATTTTTCTTTAATAATTCTTGTAGACATAATCTATCATTTCCTGAATCTTTATAGAAACTATTTATATCTTTCAACATCCTAAAAATGCTTGCAATTGTTTCCTGTCCCTAACAACTGGAATTCGTAAAACTTCCAAATTCTCCACTTCCATATCAAGCAATTTATAGTCTGTTTGACATGGTTCAAATTTTGTTTGTGAGAGGACAATTCCTGCACACTTGGATATGTCAAATGATTTTTGCAGATGTGCTGAATGATGTCCTAAAGATTTACTGATTATTAGTATATCATCAATATAAACACAGGAAATCATCAATTACTCTGAAGATTTCATCCATGTGTGTTTGGAAGTAGGATAGAACATTTATTAATCCAAAAGGCATTACCTTCCATTGAAAATGTCCAAAAGGACCACTGAATAAATACTGTTTTAGGCCTATCTTCTTCCTTAACTTGTATTTGATAGAAACCTGACTTACTATTAAACTGTGAGAAGTATTTACATTTGACAACCTTTTGAAGAAGATAAGATTTATTAGGAATTGGATATGGGCAAGGTTGAGTAATAGCATTCAATGGTTTATAATTAATTACCATTCTTTTCCTACCCCTTTTTTGTTCTGAATGCTTATTTACCATAAAAGCATAGCAGTAATACAGTGAGGTGATGGATTCGATCAGCCCAGCTTTTAGTAATTTCCTCTATAGCTCTTTGCATATGCTGATAGTAACACCTTTAAAACTGTCTGAACGCCACTTCCATGGCCTTCGTTCTGATACCAAATATGAGGCCTGGGAAAAGTGCAAGGCAATATAGACAAATAAAATTTGTAAACATTGAATGCATATCTTTGATTACACTTGAGCATGTATTTAATTACATTGGAAGTCTCTTCGGTTCATCTTCCTTTATGAGTGTAATTAAAATACAAAATAATACAACCACTAATAATAAGTGGTGAAATTAGACTTAGGATTAGGAGAGCTTATGCTAACAATTATGATTGAGATGAAGACCACATCCTAGTCCTTACAAAGTGACATGGTTGGTGGAAGGACGAGTAGGCATTGTGCAGGAACAATGCGAGGTGGAAATGAAGATTGGTTGGTTCACGGGCATAGTTTTTGTGATATTTTACTTGGTGGATTTTGGGAAGACCTTGGCAATATATGACAGAGGATGTTATATGATGGGAGAGTTAATACAATACAATTGTGGAAGGATGGACAAGATTTCACTATGAAACCGTTTTAGGAAGAAGATAGAGTAGTCCACCAAGAGAATCGGGTTCAATATCAAAGGGAGTGGACCATTCAAAACATGAAGGATAGAGCATGTTTGATAGTGTGGTAAGAATTTGCATGGAGAGCTAATGAGGCATGCACGGGTGTGCAATAGAGTATAGCGTGGAGGCAAGAACAAGTGGGTAAAGAGAATGTGATGCTATAGAAGGCATGCACAAATTAGAGGTATCTTAGAGTCTTGCACAAAAACATTGTGTAAGGAAAGAAGGTATGGAAGAAGGAAAACCCCAAGAAGATGAAGGATGTCAGTTTGGATAGAGCTAAGGCGGGGGTATGAGGAAACAAAACCCGTTTTGGTGAAGGGCGGTTTTCCCAACCGAGACCATTGGTTGAAAGGAAGGGAACACTAGTTGGCGTGCGAGGCACGCCAAGGCTTGATCGAAGGCCAAAAGAGTGATTCTACGACCTAGCCCGTGTCTCAAACTTGCCTTACCCTTAGAGTATGATGCAGAGTATTTGGGCTCACGCATAACCTTGCATTAACCAAAAATATGGTAAAATAAAGAACAAGCCTTGTTTAGCTATGGGTAGTCTCTTTGGGCATCAAAGCGTTTTTGCATAGTTATGCTTGCATATACCATGTTGTTCTTTTACGCCTATCTATTTTGTGTAATTGTTGTATTTGCACATATATGGCATATGATGTTGTTAGAATGTCTCAAGGAGATCTGCAATATTGTTTTGGATCCAAACAACCTTTTTAGAGATGGTGCTGAACCAAAATATTTTAGAGTGCATGCAAAACTACATGATGCATTTCCATGGGCTCGTGTTGAGGAAGACTCATCTTGATCTTGTGAAGGTAAATTTAAAATTGCAAAGTCATTGGACTTCTGCGCAGAGAGTTCTTGAAAGATTTCACTTTATGGCGCACAAGGTTTTTTAATGGCGCAAAGGTGAAATCAATGAAGTAGTTGTATTAGGATCGTAAGTGAAGACCAACGACCATTAACTTTCAAATTATGTCTGATGGGCTGACTCACGTTGCTTTGAGTTTAGTTATGTATGGGTCCTTTGGGGCCCTATCTTCCCTTTATTGTTTGTAACACATTTATTGCTTATGGGTAGGATGTCTCGTGGATTACATTGTAAGTGGTGATTGTGTTTATGTAAACACATCGCTACATTTGTCGGGCGGAGCTCGATTCGAAGAAGGGATTTAGTTGAATAACTTTCCGTTTGTGGAATTTGCTTCTAGATCAAAAATCCCTCAGAGTAATGACTTACATGCGGTTGCAAGGAGTACTACAATGAGATCTGTGCTTAGGTGTGGGAGAGGTCAAAGGGAGTTTCAATTATAGAGAACTGCTATAGTGTTCAACGTTTTCTTTTGAGCATTGTATGTTGTATGATTAAATTGTTGGCGATCGGTCTTGATTGTGTAACTCATTGATATTGAATTAAACATTGTTGTTTTTTGTTAATCTGTATGTAATTTTTGTAAGTGGCTCGGCTAAAGGCATCCTTTCATTCGGACCCCTAATCACATCTACATGAGAAAGAATTCCTAGAACTCCTAGAAGAAGGGGCACAAACTGTTGGAATATTGTTTGAGATATCTCCATTAAACAACATGGTAAACTCCACCCTTTGATTAAGTGTGAGTCCCACAAACCCCAATCCTCTTTCCTAGTATGTTTAGGAAGTGTGCATTCACTTTAGAGATGTTGATCCCCTACTCTCCCCACAAATACTACATTTACACCGTTGAATCACTCACGAATTTGTGTGTTTTGTTGTTGCCAGATACGGGTGCGGGCATAGGTACGATACGCGGATATGCCAATTTTAAAAACCCTTGGGTACGATACGTCTTGGATACGTCCGTACATATATATTAAAAAATTATATATATATATATATATATATATATATATATATATATATAGACACACACACACTCATTTTTTAGTCCATAAGAAATACAAAACTTGAAAATTATAGTAGGATCAATGTTCAAAACATTCAATATACTTAAGACTTTACATTTTCATTGATCATGTGGCTGCCATACATATGATATACGAATATCATGTCAACATGAACACAAACAAAACTTGAAAAATATACTAGGATCAATGTTCAAATTTTCAAAACATACAATATACTTAAGATTTTACATTTCATTGTTCATGTGGCTGCCATACATATGATATAGGAATATCATGCAAACATGAATACAAACAAATCTAGAATATATCATCTAGATTTTCCTCAAAATAAAATTCTTGCTTGGCACTTGCACTAGCTCCACTCTCCACTCCTTGCGAACTCCCTTGAACGTCATCTTCGCCATCAAATATTGAAAGTTGTGCAAGAGTGGCTGTGGAGGCATCCAAGTCTATGGTCTCTGGAAGAAGATCTCAAAGTTTGTGAGGACCTCTAACATAGTCCTCAGACTTGTGTGACAAAAGTCCAAATTGGAATGCACATATACCAAATACTCAACTTTTTTAGATGCCTACATGTTTCGTTTAGCTGAATGGATAAATGTATAAGTACTCCAATTCCGCTTTCCGGAAGAATTACTAGCCACCTATTACAAAAAAGTTCATTAGAAAATTCAAATTAGTAACATACTAAGAATGTGCGAAAAATAATCCTACTAAATAAAATTTAAAATTTTCAATGATTATAAATTTATAAATGTTATACTGTGAAAGAATTTTGATAGCAATAGGTTGTAAGTACTTGGCATCATGGCCATGTACACACCACCATGTGGTTGGGCTCAAGCGCTCTTGTCGAAAAGAGCCTCAATCGCTCCCATGTTGCCTTCTGAAGCTACAAACATGCCCATTTCATTTCGGACCAGATTGACTATAGATGGATCAGGAAAAAGTCTTTTGAATGCTCCCTTGGTTCCATTTGCAACTTTGGAGTCAGAGAATGGTGGTTGCCTGTTAGGTAGCCCAAGTATTTCAGAGCTATAATACTTTGGGTTCAGTGCATAAGCAAGGAGATGTAATGGGGTGGTCATTTTATTCCACCTCTTCATGACCACATTCTTGACCTCATTGTAGAAGGTCTCTTCTAGATCTTGCTCTTTTGTTTGTATGACATCTCTGATACGTTCAAGCATAGAATCTATTCCATCATATATCTCTCCCATGCATGTTGCATCAGTATCTACGTATCTAATCATGGAGAGAATGGGCTCTGTAAAACTGAGCAAGTACTCAACCTTGGCCCACCAATCATCATCAAGGACCAATGATTTTACCTTTGAAGCTTTCTCTGTATTTGACTGCCTCCACACTGTCCAAACATTGTTGATCACCATATTGCTTAAAACCTCTTTCACCTTCACAAGTCGTCTCAAAACGAACGTGTGAGGCAAATCTTGTTTTTGCTACCTTTAGCTACTCTAACCTTGATAATCTCTTGAATATGGCCTGTGACATGTGATGGTTTGTGATAATTGAATGTCATTTGCCTCACTATAAATTTGCTCAATCCATGAGGTTTTCTCAATCTTTTGGAGCATCAAATTAAGGGAGTGGACAACACAAGGGGTCCAAAAAATGTGCTTATATCTACCCTCTATAATCAATCCTGTTGCTTTACGTTTTTAGCATTGTTCGTGATGACTTGGACAACATTCTGGGGGCCCACCGACTCAATTGCCTCTATCAAAATGTCGGCAATAAATTGTGCATCTTTGACTTGCCCTTCACAATCAATGGCTTTTAGGAACATTGCCCCTTTAGGGCATACTACAACAACATTTATGAGGGGTCTATTTCTAGCATCTTTCCATCCATCTGAAATGATGGAAACCCCTAAATCCTTCCATGAATCTCTGATTGGCTGCAAAGAGGTGTGAATGTGTTATGCTTCCTTTCCCAAGAGTGTGGTTTGAACCTTTTCATAACTTGGGGATTTGTACCCTTGTGGAGCTTCATTGACAACCTTCACCATCTGATGCCAATATGGAGACCTCAATACATTAAAGGGCAGCCCACATGCATAAATGCATCGAGCAACCACCTCATCAACAATATCCCTCTTGTCATTATTAAATGCTCTTTCCAATGCTCCTTTTGGCCTTTTTCGTGAGGTCTCTTGACTCTCTTCATCAAAAGGGGTATCAAGTGGTTGACTTTGAGTTTGGATGAAAGGATGAGTAGTAGATTTAGGTGTGGGTGGTCGTAATGAAGGCCTTCTTTGCAATGGAATTGTTTTAGATCTATTTCTTTCACATTGTCTATCGCCTCCTCTTGCTCTCTCAAGTACTCTGCCATTTTCTCTTTTGATATTTTAGGGCACTTCTTTATCCCCACACCTCCAACCCCAGTCAAATGGATTTTTAGTCGGCTATATGAGGATTTGTATTGAGCATGACAACCATGACATATCCAAATCCGACCCCCACCACCAACAAGGTATTCTACCACTGTCACATGTCTCCAAAGAGGGGAATTAGGATCATGTTTCACAGAACTGATGTGTTTTCGAAGCTTCTAGGCCTTGCACTCAACCGAAAGTAGAACTTGATGCCATCCTAATTTGTTTTTGATCACCAAGATCACCATAACGACGCGAGGTGAGAGCATACACAGAGTTAGGATGTTAAAAAAGTTAAAAACATTTTGCCTTTACATAAATAATAATTAATAAATTAAAAACAATGGCTTACTAATTTTTAAGTGATGTCATCCTAATTTGTTTTTGATCACCAAGATCACCATAAAGGTGCGAGGTGAGAGCATACACAGAGTTAGGATGTTTAAAAATTAAAAACATTTTGCCTTTACATAAATAAATTAGTTATGTCATCCTAATTTGTTTTTGATCACCAAGATCACCATAAAGGCGCGAGGTGAGAGCATACACGATTTAGGAAGTTAAAAAAATAAAAAACATTTTGCCTTTACATAAATCAAATGATAAATGCTAAAATATTAATTATTAACATTGAACAATGCATTTAAAAATTAAAAATAACGATATTTACTAATTATTAAATTAAAAACCCTAAATCGTGCCATCCTAATATGCTTTTGATCACCATAAAGGTGCGAGGTGAGAGCATACACAAATTTAGGAAGTTAAAAAAATTAAAAAACATTTTGCCTTACATAAATCAAATGATAAATGTTAAAATATTAATTATTAACATTGAACAATGCATTTAAAAATTAAAAATAACGATATTTACTAATTATTAAATTAAAAACCCTAAACCGTGCCATCCTAATCTATTTTTGATCACCAAGATCACCATAAAGGTGCGAGGTGAGAGCATACACAAATTTAGGATGTGTTTAAACTCTAAACTTTTAAAAAAATGCAACAAAATAAATTTAAAAAAACTGTAAAAAAATAAAATAAAAGGATGAATTAAATAAAAATACCTGTAGTGTAGACAAGGGTAGCAAGTAAAACAATGTTGCCTCCAAACGTAGATCCTTGTTGCAATAGAATTCTAACAAATGCTACCTCCAAACGTGACGTCTACTCTTTTGAATGAACAATAAAACAATGTCTTCCTCTCAACAATTGCTTCCTCTAAACAAACTTGAACTTCTTGCAAGCAATGGCTGCCCCCAATCTCCTCCTTGCAATGGTTGCCTCCAAACAAATCCTCCTTCCAATGTTTGCCTCCTCTTCAATTCCTCTTTGGCTCTTTGCTCATACACTTGCAAAAACCAACAATGAATTGTTTGTGTGATTTCAAATGAATGGGTGAGTGCTTTTTATAGCTTTTTGAGGTGTTTAGGGTTTAATATTTTATTAATTTAAGTGTTAGGGTTCTTTTTTTCATTGACTAAGTCAAAAAAAGAATAAAAGTTTTTTAATGCCTTAAAGATGTTTTTGCCTTAGGTTTGCTGCGGTATGTACCGCACGTCGTCGAAACGTATCGTAGGGTACGGGGGCGGTGGACGTATCATGGTAACATAGTTATTAAGTATTGTAGCAAACCGTGTCAAAGTTGTCCACTGTTGAATGGCCCCTTGGCAAATTTGGCAAACCTTGTTGAGGGACAATCGAACTTTTGGGCACTCACAACTGAACTTTGAACTTGCATTGCATCTTCCCTTTTTCCATGGGTCCCCCTCACTACCCATCTCATCAAATGTGCAAATTTGTTTCATTATCACTTTCATAACTCATCATGGCACTAGTAAAAATAAAACAAAATAATTTAATAAACAAACAAAAACAACAATATACAGTAATTAAGAACTATTTTAGGGCAGGAATAAAACAACATATTGAAATCTTAGGGCCACTAAGAACTTTTTGAACACATTGCAAATGCAAAAAAAAACATTTTCTTAACCTATTCCAAGTTGAAATATAATAAAGTAAATCATTGAGGGTGCTTAACAAACATTAAATGCAACGATTAGACTAATTTTCATTTACATTTAAAATTTAAAATTTAAAACTAAAAAATCAACTGGGATTTCATTTCAATCCATTGAACCGGCAAAACTTGAATCCATGAATCCATAGGCATATGTTGTAAGCCATTTTGAAAACAAGGAAAACAATGAAATGGCTTTGGAAAGGAAAACAAACTGAAAGTCACGATCTTGAACTTGTAAACAAAATGTACATACTTGGTTAATGTCATTGAATACAAGCTAAAAACTGGAAACTCTTTTGCTCTTGCTCCTCTCATTTCCTCTTCTTATAAGCAGTTTAGGCGTTTTTAGGGTTAGGTTTTAAAGTTTTTTTCTGTTTGATGTTTTCTCTAAAAACATGGTTTTGTTTTGGGTGTATTTTATTAAAAGATGTCAAGGACGTCCCTCGATTGTCCTGGGGACGTTACACCGTATTGGATGCCTTAAGTAACAAAGGGGACATCCCAGGAACATCCCCATTTTCAGAGAATGTCTCACTTATTTTACATTTTTTTGGGATTTTGGTGGTGTGTGGACTGCCGTCGTTGACCCCCAATCCTTGGGACACTTGAGACGCGTCATCTAAAACATTGTGGACATGTCCTGTGGATACTTTAGTTCGGGGACAATTGATTATGCACTTGGTAAGTATGTTATACTTGGATGGACTGGCAATATATCTTGTTTCACTTGCTGCTGCTGCAAAGACACATGACACCACCTCAACAACTGTCACTCCCAACATTTAATCTCGGTAGTCGTTGCAAAGGAAAAAGAAAATGTTTCAATAACCCTTACTCCAGTATTTCCAATGAGCGGCTGTCTTTGTAAAAGAAAAGGATGGTATGTCATGGTAATCCAAGGTAAACATAACAGAAGAATAGATAATGCCATTACGATGTATGGAAAGCTTGGGATTGCCTGGGCATATGGGAGTACAAGACAACCTCCAATGCCAGGGCAAATGAAGTGCACTTTTAGTTATTAAAATAAACTAATCTCCATAACAAGTAGAATCATATTTACAAGTTCCAACATGTTTGATAGGTTTGAGAAGGTCAAAGGTTCACCAAAGTTTGAAATTTCACAAAGATCAAAACTACATAATAAACAAAATCAAAGATAATCACATAAAGCAAAATATGTATAATTATGTAAAAGAAACATTTCAATGTCCAATGTTTTTTCCTTTGTAATTTAAAATTTGATACATAATGTTATCATAAAATATTTGGAGGCACGAGTTCTTGGGTTTTCATAGACTAGGACCTACGGCCCCTAGGTTCTAAATTGACAATTTATATAAAACAAAATTTGCTTCATGTTCTAAATCATGATTACGCCCGGGCGTTCCCCAATGGGAAAGGCCTTTGCGGACGTTTCTGCGACGGTGTTAAATTTGACGGTTTGACGGCCGTCTGGACATTTTTGCATTTTCCTACTATTTTTAACGGACGTTTCTGCGACGGTGTTAAATTTGATGGTTTGACGACCGTCTGGACATTTTTGCATTTTCCTACTATTTTTAACGGTTTTTTGGGTTCTCCCAATTTGTTTTGCAAACGGGTGATAGATCCAAATGGTAAGTTAGTTTGATAGTTTTGTTGAAATTGTTCAATGGTTATGTTGTATGAATATGGATTCAAATATTATAGAACCTCTCAATATCCTGCAACTTCTTCAAATCATCTCTTGTTATAAAGTTGATTGCAGTAGGTAAGGTGGGATTATTCATGAACTTCCTTAAGATTTTTATTGCTTCTGTGGGCATGGTGGCTGAGAAGACACCCACTTGTATACGCTGAGGAAGGAATGTACGTATTGCAGTGATCTGTGAAGAAAAAACATGAATTTTCAAAGTCAATATAACTGAAATTGAATGAAAAGGAGAAAAACTGCTCACCTTAAAGATCATATGAGTTTGTAAGTTGAATTGTTGATCAATCAATAAAAAACATCATCCAAAAAATGATGAACAGCTCATTGGTTTGTGAACAATACAACTTATAGATAATTTTAGGCTTTTGGGACAAAAACTAAAATAGATCAGTAGAGGAAGACTCAAAAACAGCACCAAGATCAATAGAGGAAAACCCAAACTAAAATAGATCAGTAGAAGAAGACTCAAAAACGACACCAAGATCAATAGTGGAAGACCCAAAGACAACACCAAGAAGATTTCATAAGAATTAGGCACAACTGAAAGGCATACCTGCTCCTTGGATCCTAGAGACAACATTACATCAGCCTCATCTAGCACAAGTATTCTTATGGAATTAGATCTAATGGCAAGTTGGCTAAGAATGTCCGAAACCCTTCCAGGAGTACCCACCAGAACATGAACCCCTGCTTCAATAGTCCTTATATCATTCAAGACGCTTGTCCCCCTACACGTGCATGCACTTTTACCCGTAGGTAATCCCCTAGAGCGTTCATCACTTTTTCAATCTGCATTGCAAGCTCTCGGATGGTGCAAGCACCCGAGCTTGGCATTCATGCTTCCTGTAATCCAGCTGTTGTAAAATTCCACAGCAAAATGTTGCAGTCTTCCCTGTTCCAGACTGGGCTTGTTGGATAACATCTAGACCTGGGCAAAATGGAACTATTCCTCTTTTCTGAATTTCAAATGGACGTTCAATCCCCGAGAAAAAAAATGCAGAAGAGTTTTGAGTAGAGTAACACCCCCCTCAATTATTCTTGCCCCTTTTTTCACAGACCATTGATTCAAAAGGTATTACAATTTATAAGTAATAACATACTATTACAATATTAGTAATAATATATTAGGTCCCTGGGTCATTTAACTCCTACAGTATCAAATCAGCGCAATGATACAACGACAAAGCTAATGGACTTGGAACCTATAAACTTGCAAATTGAACTAACAGTGTTAAGGTATAAACCCCGTATATCCCTTGCAATTGAAACTGGTGTTCTTTTGAATTCCTGATCATAATACAAAGCACAATCTCAAGCTTCAAGAAAACAACTTGAGAACCCTTTAAATTTACTATACAATCATTCCTGGGTGAAACTTACTCATAAAATAGTCACAAATTAACAGTTTTTTGCAAATTCAAACAATCTTGGGCAAAGCTTTGAGCTCCCTAGCGGCTTCTATATTAAATTGAATCTCAATGAGAGACGTCAAGATCCATTTACTGCTTCATAGTGTATTTTTATATGAAGTTTCTGGGAGAGTTTGACGTGAGGGGAAACTTTTTCAATGGCTCTCAGGATCTTTTTCTGAATATAAGTGATCTAATCTTATTATGCTTCTTAGGTGGTAATGAAATGGGAGCAAAGTGGTCGGGTGGTATAATATCAACTACGATTCATGTTGTGTCATCCTTCAAGCCTCTAGACCTCAATGCCTCCTAAAAGAAATTGAGCAGATACAAAACAAATATATTCTCCCTGCACTTTAAATTACAGAACATTAATACAGTGGACTTGGCTTTCAATCGGATTTACGGGCCTCTGCCTGAAAATATCATGGACATGAAGTTTTTGGGAGAGTTTGACGTGAGGGGAAACTTTTTCAATGGCTCTTTGCCGGAAAAATTAATACCCATTTCAAAAACATCAATAAATTGTTTTTACGAGCTCCCCAATCAGCATATGGAAAGGTCTTGCATATTTTTTACAAAAGGATTGGTGTACATGCCCATTCAATCTTGCCCAGCAGCCCAAGTATATAGCCTAATAGAACAAATAACAATATAGTAGTGATAACAAGGGTCATTGAGAAGAAAGGAGAAAAAACCAGTAAAAGAATGACAGCCATTGTTGGTGGTGTTGTTGGAGGGATTGTTCTGATACTTATAATTGGTATCATGGTATTGTGTATTCAGAGCCATGAAACAAGAAGTGTTAGCCCAAATGTGGATAATGCTTCGGAAGGGATGGAGGAAATAGGCCTGAGCAACTTGGTAGAAAGTTTCACATATGTCCAGCTGCAAGAAGCCACCAATATGTTTGATACCGAGTCTTTGATCAGGGTGGGTCATTCTGGAGATTTTTACAGAGGGGTGTTGCAGAGTGCTGCTGAGGTGGTTGTGAAGAGAATAGATTTGAATAGGGTGAAGAAGAATGAATATGTCAGGGAGCTTGAGGTTTTTGGGAAGGCTTCTCATACCAGGCTTGTTCCTTTGCTGGGGCACTGCTTGGAAATGAAGGAGGAGAAATTTCTTGTATATAAGTACATGCCTAATGGGGATCTTGAGTCTCTGTTGAAGAAGAAGATGGTCCAGAGTAGCAAGAATTTGCTTTTACATCCTTTGGATTGGATTGCTAGGTTTAAAATCGTCTTAGGGATTGCTGAGGGGTTGGTTTACTTGCACCATGAGTGTTCTTCTCCAATTATGCACATGTACTTAATTATTTTCTTTTATCATGAGCTTTTTTTTATGATAGTTCTGTAAGTGAATCAATTTCATGGCTATAAAACAATTTGACCTATTATTGTGGTAGATATCATCTTTTATTTGTGTTCATGTTACTTTACAAATGAAATAATAGCTATGCTAAATAAGATATAGTTGTCAGAAAGCTGAACTGTCACAACAGTTACTGGTATTAGAATCACAATACCAGGAAGCTCAATCCAAATTGTGTGCTGAAAATATCAATTTGGAGTCATCGCATAAGAGGAAAGATGAAGAAGTTGCTTGCTTGAAGGAACAATTGGAGGTGAAACAAAAAGCATTTCAGCAAATCCAACAAGAGCTGAGGCAACATCAAATAACAATCAAGACACTATCAGTCAAATGCGAGTCTTTGGAAATTCTTGAAAAACAGTGTGCAGTGATGCGAGAAGACCTCAAAAGAAAACAAGAACAAGTTCAGAGTCTCTTGGAATCAAAGTGTATTCTTCAGGATCATATTCGTCAGAAAGAACAAGCTCACATTGGAGAAGTCCAAAAAGTCAGAAAAAGAGGTTATAATCCAACACTAAACTAAAAGCACAAAAAGAGCCTAGCTACTATGGGGGATGAACCCAAAGTGGATAAACTATAAACATGTCAAAACTAAAATAGATTAGTAGAGGAAGACTCAAAAACAGCACCAAGATCAATAGAGGAAAACCCAAACTAAAATAGATCAGTAGAAGAAGACTCAAAAACAGCACCAAGATCAATAGAGGAAGACCCAAAGACAGCACCAAGAAGATTTCATAAGAATTAGGCACAACTGAAAGGAATACCTGCTCCTTGGATCCTAGAGCCAATATTACATCATTGAATCGTTGACCAATCAATGAAAAAACACAATTGTAAGTTGAATTGTTAACCAATCAATGAAAAAACACCATTTAAAAACTGGTAAACAGCCCATTGATTTGTCCACAGTTCAACTTACATACTAATGTAATTTTAGGCTCTTCCACAAAAACTAAAATAGATCAAGAGAGAAAGCATTCGTCCTAACTGTCATGCACGTTGTAATATATTAATTTTCACAATTTATTTAAAGACCCAAAAACAACACCAAGAAGACTACAAAAGAATTAGGCACAATTGAAAGGAATACCTGCTCCTTGAATCCTAGAGACAACATTACCTCAGCCTCATCCAGCACAAGTATTCTTATGGAATTAGATCTAATGGCAGGTCGGCTAAGAATGTCTCGAAACCCTTCCAGGAGTACCCACTAGAACATGAACCCCGCTTCAACAGGTCCTTATATCATTCAAGACGCTTGTTCCCCCTACACGAGCATGCACTTTTACCCGTAGGTAATCCCCTAAAGCGTTCATCACTTTTTCAATCTGCATTGCAAGCTCTCTGGATGGTGCAAGCACTAGAGCTTAGTATTCATGCTTCTTGTAATCCAACCGTTGTAAAATTCCACAAACAAAATGTTGTAGTCTTCCCTGTTCCAGATTGGGCTTATTGGATAACATCTAGACCTTAGCAAAATGTAACTATTCCTCTTTTTGAATTTCAGATGGACGTTCAATCCTGAGAAAAAAATGCGAAGAGTTACGAGCGAGTAACACCCCCTCAATTATTCTTTCCCCTTTTTCACAAACCATTGATTCAAAAGGTATTACAATTTATAAGTAATAACATACTATTACAATATTAGTAATAATATATTAGGTCCCCTGGTCATTTAACTCCTACGGTATAAAAAAATACATTATGATAATTTACCATATGAATAAATTCCACGGAGAAGATCTTCTCTCAAACCCATTGAATCAAAAGAATCATGAACCCGGTCGGATAAAGTATATGGCTCTTCACTGCCCGACCAGTTAAAATACATTACCAAACAAAATTGAATAACTATAAACATAACAATGGATGAATATAGCTTGCCAAAAAATATTTAACCATCATACGGAAATTTAGTTCAAGAAAATTCATATGCTCCTTTGAGATTGGTGCTCTTTATGAGAATAATAGTGTAGATTTCTGTAACTCTTAATAATTACATGGAGATAATATTGAAATTTAAGTTAAAGAGATTTCACATTTTCAGTCTATCGATGAATTAAAGTAATTTTTGGGAAGAAAATTGTGTCAAAAAAATTAACTCTACATTTAAGGTCACTTTCTGTGAATTTTTATCAGTCGAAAATTAAAGATAGATAAAGTAAATGAGTAAAATATTGATACAATAAATTAATGGATAGCAAACATTTCAAATTAAAAAAATTAATAATAGAGAAGTAAATGATTTTGAAATTAAAATTGTAAATGGTAGTGGGTTGTAATATCTGTGAGTGTGTTCATTTTTAATTTTAATGTTTAATATGACTTAAAATATTTTATTTTTTGTTGCTATTAAGGTAGAATTCACCACTAATGAAGTTATTCATAATTGTAGCATGTAAAAAAATTAAGATAAGGGATTTGAGATTGACATCTCTTGGAATTTTTCGATAGATGTATTAAAGATATATGCACTAAGTTGAGAGGGGTTTTGTAATGTTAGTAAGGATAATTTTTATTCTTCACCTTATATTTGATGTTCATTTGACTATTACACCACAATTTGATGATTTAAATTTGACATGTGTTTGACTATCACTTAAACTTTTTTCTTTTTGTTTTGAGAAGTCAATAAAAAAATAATATGAGAAAAGTGAGTATGAAAAAAGGGGAGGATTGCCTTAATTTGTTGACCGATCGGTTCCGACAACCAAGCCTTAGGTTGCTTACCAATAATTTCCCCGATGATAATTTTAGAATCTCCCTCTATCCACAAACACTGCCAATTCTAAATAACTAAGAATTGAGTGGGTAATTTTCTCTTTGTGCCTTTTCCATCTGAATTTCGAGCTTTTGGCTTATGTTACCATTAATTTCATGTGCCAATGTCATGTACTATGCATTACAACTACTAAATTGGAAATAATCACAAGGCAAGAGGACCTACAAAGCACTCAAGTACCTCTAAGCCATGTTAGTTGCAGAAAGGAGGAGGATGCAAACACATCAACCTAGATTGGCACATAAATTCTTTTTCCAGGGATATGTATTGGGACTTTCATTATTTTCCATGGAAGTCTATTTTAATGGATGCAATTTTTGGTGTTTAGATAGGTGTTTCACTTTCAACATAAGGTAAGTCTTGAGGTCACTGTATAGCCAGCACACCTCCTGGGCACTACTTTCCACTTTATCGATGTAGACGAGTATGTGGTTTTATAATATTAAAAGAGTTTAGATACATCATAGGCTTAGTTTTGTTTGAATGTTATTTAGAAACATTGATTCACGAGGGTATGGTGTTTTCCTTTGATTTTAAGCTATACTTGCATTCAAAGGCCTGTGACTAATTTACGACTATGTGCTAGGCTTAGGATTATTTGTCTCGCAGTCTTTTATCCATCCAAAGCTTTGTAAATTACATCACTTTTTTCATATTGAATTGTTTTAAAGGTTAGACCTCATGTTTACGCTATTTAAATGAAGTGGTTCGTCTATATTTTTACACAACCAAAATCAATCACACCCCTTATCAACATCAACTAGAAAAGTAAAAATTATCCCTCTAAATTAAATAACATTTACCATTCGGCGTTCACATTGCATTGTACACATGCGATTGCTAGTCTTTAGTACAATTATTTTCATTATCCTGATTTAATCCATCTATGATACCACCACAATGGTTAGTATAGTTCATTCTGTCAAAACACGGAGTTCAAGGATGAGGTAGAAAGTGAGCTTGTCCGCATCTGATCAGGACATTCACCACGACATCAGGCCAGAATTTTCTATTATTTTTCAACATTAAAACAAAAGCAGCATGGTCTGATCTTGGGAACAAATCTGACCAGGAGGGAACAAACACAATCGACCCAAATACTCTTTATCTGATCACTTACAGGCAGATTCAATTCTGGACAAGGAACGATTGTGACAGTAAATCTAAATCCCACCACAAATCTGATTTTTAGTTTTGTGCTGCTATAAAACCAGAAAATAAGATTAGTAGCTCTTGATATACATGCATCTTCTGTTTTAATGATCACGTGAAGATTCAGACCTTGCTGCATTTTTATGTAATAATAAAATTTAATATTTATTATGACATTTGTGACATTTCATTTAGCATCATTATATAGATTATCAGTAGTGTTTTGTGGTTATTTTGTTTTTCATATACACAATATGCGATTAATTCCTATTTATTAAGCTGGAATTTATATATTTTCTAATTCTTATATATTTCTTCTATGGCTGTATCCAAAGCCGTATCTAGGGCCATTTTTTTTTGCCGTATCCACATATCAGATACTTTGTATCCGTATCCGTGTCCAAAATCTATCGGCAACTTAGGTTTGACCCTACAAAGGGGTTTGAGGTTCAGTGAGAATCCGCTCTCTCTCTATTTGCACGTGGTGCATTGTCTTTTTATTTGTACATATAACATGCAGTCAAAATATCATGCATTATTTTAATGAAAGCAACAATGCTTATTAGTGAAAAACATGGGAAAAGTAGAAGCAAAAACACGTGCTGATTATGGAAGTCCACACATTGAAAATTCAAGTTAAACCTTCAGTTTTTCAGAGTCAATATTTGAGTCAAATGAGCCATTTTGATGTCAATGTGTCATGACGTGAAATATAATTCATATATGCAGATACATACAAAAGGAAAAGGTCAGTGGTCCTGGAGGTGATATGACAGTTTACGAGCTTGCCGAGAGAGCTGTGGATGAGGTTGTTAGTAGAAAGATAAAAGAATCCATAATGGAGGTATATATATTTTTCTTGCTATTGTGACTTGTTTTTGTAAGTGTTTGTATTTTATGCCTGCATCCCCCTCTGCATATAAAGGTAAAATGTAAAGTAAGTTTTTTTTTTTTTAGGTCACAGCCAAACAAAACCCCAATATTTTTTTCATTTGGTCCACTCAGGCTATATATATAGACACACACACACACACACACACACATATGTAGCCACGTATATTGATGAAGCATATAAATTCTTTTTTAACAAATTTTAATGCATATTAGTGCTACCTATGAGTTATTGTTTTCAAGCTAAGTTACTGGTTCGGTTCAGGTTCAGGTATGGGTATGACAAATTGGGTCACGGCCAAGCAAAACCCCAATATATATATTTAGCTACATTGGCATGGCAATTTTTTTTTGGTTGCCCTGGGTATGTCTTGGGTACAGCTGTACAAAATAAATAAATATTCTAGCCTAATAAATAGGAAGTAAGCACATAACATGCATAGAATAAGCAAAATAACAACAAAACACCACTGATAAATTGATAATAATAACTCAATGCCTAATGTCATGATAAATATTAAGTATTAAATCAAAATGAGATAACGAACAATGAGATACTACCAGACAGAGGTCGATACATAGCAGAAAATGCATTTTAGATTGAAGTAAATTGTAATATTCCAGTTCGTGACCTATAACTGATGTTACAAGCTTTTCTAACTTCTGCAACAACTGTTAGTAGAACTCTGCAACTGTCATAAAATAATATGCTATTGTCAAAGAAGGATTATTAACTTCCAGCCAAAATTTAAAACTAAAAGGAATATTTAACAGAGTCCCTGGATCAGTATAAAACTACAAAGGCAAGTGGAGTTTAGTAGTTCTGCTATTTAGATGTATATTCGAGTCATGCATGTAGCGAGTCTTTTATGTAACATACTGTGTTGGCTGCAATTGCATCATGTATTGTAAATTGGATTATAACGACTCAGAAAAGATGAAAACAAGAGCAAAAATCTTTATAGTATTTGTTTTTGTTTTGTAAGTTATTAGTCAAAGTCAAAGTAGTGACTTTTTAAGGTTATTTTTGGAAAAAAAAGCTTTGGGCTTGTGGGTTCGCTGAGGGTACTCCTGGGTATTTTTGCAGAAGGTCCTGGGTGTAGCTGGGCTGGACTAAATGTGCCCGGGGCTGAACAGGAGTGGGTATGTCCTGGATCAGTTCCCAGGTGTGGGGCTAGGCGAACCCGGTTACCTAGTTTTATAGACAATACAATTAAAATATGGTTAATTTAGATGCCTAGTCAACATTGATTATCAATCTAAATATAATCTCAGAATTCAGTACCTTCACTCCCGTGTCCTACTATATAAGATTGCAAAAGAATGAATGCACATCATTTTTTTGCAACACAAGCAGTTTTGACAGGATACATATGGAAACCATTCAGGCCGACAATGAGGTAGCATCATAAGTAGGAGCTGCCATATCTTGGTGAACAACTGTAGTGGTCCATGAAGATGCAGCAAATGACAATTACTTTTTCTTGGGATACTGACGCTCCAATCATGGAGAGAACACCGGCCAATGTTTTAGCTAATTGTTTAGTTTTACTGGATACAAGATTTGGAAAATGGAACTTAAGATTTTGCATTTGATTAGCCCAACAAGATCCCAAAAGACTACGTGTTAATGTATGGAACTTAAGATTTTGCATTTGATTATCCCAACAGGATCCCAAAAGACTACGTGTTCATGTAAAAGGAGAATAGGAACACAGAATCATCCGAGGCAAGAAGAGAGACTGTGAAATTGAAGAGCAAATTTTACTACTAAAATGAACATTTCCATTTCAGCAACATTTTTCATTATAATACCAAAATTAGCTACATTTCCAAAATAATCTTGCCTTGTATTTCTAATAACGCTTCCTTGTTTATTCCTGATTTTTCCACACAAAGTATCATTGAATTTGAGCTTTGGAAAAGGTGGCAAAAGTGAAAGTAAGAGTTGTTTCTGTATATTTTCCTGTAAAAGCATAAGGTGGGCTACGTAATATGATAATATCTCATCAGAAAATTTCCAAGATTGTAACCTTTTATACTCTGCTGCTGGTAGACATATCTGTTAGAAGGATGCTTTGTTTCCTAAAATAATTAAAAACTTTATTTCAATGAAAATTTCCTTCAAATAAAGGTCAGAGCCAATGTGGACTTCAACAAATATGGTGTTGCTGCACAGATTGTGGGCAAATTCAGGTTGGTGCCAAAGTTGAGTTTGGAATAGGTGGTGGATATTGGCGCAACAGTTGGTGCTGTGGGCAGAGATTGGCATGGATGAAGAATTTGGTGCAGACGACTGAGTCAGTGCTCCTTGGGGCTTAGATTATTAGTCAAATTCAATACATATAAAATGCAGTGTTGAAGTGCCTTGTATTCATATCTTGGCCTAGCTGCTTAATCTGCCACAAATTCTCATTCCCTCATTATTTCAGTTTTGCTCCCGAAATCCTTCTAGAGGTTCAGAGCCCAGAACTAGAAAAAGAGAACTTTCATGAAACTGTAACGTAGAAAGCTGAAAAAAAAACCCTAAGCACCATGCTTCATATCTCTATCCCTATGAAACATGAACCCTTATCCTTCTATTTAGTCAACCGATTTAGAAAGGAAAATACAAATTTCACAATGGTTATGCGGCCTTAAAATCATCATCCTACTCTGTAATGGATGCCAGGTTGATACCATTCATCAGGAAAACCTTATGCGTTGGCTATTTTGAGGTAATTCAAAAGACAGCCATTGAGATCAGAAGATGTGGATCCATATAGGACTGGAGGTTGGATCAATGTAATAAATGTGTCTTGATCACCTTATCAAGCCTTTGTTAGCATTAAGTATCCATCATTTGTGAGTCAATGCATTTCTGGGGATCTCCATATGGATTTCTTCAGCTCCGCTCAACCTTTCCTTTTTCTTTCTTAAAATTATCAAATCCAAGTCTTATAGGTGACTGGTTGTTGTGCAGCCAAGACGTGGATGTGGTGTGGATAAATAAGTAGCCCGACTATGGTTTTCAGGCTAGAATAATAGAATTAAGTAAAAGTATGTAACCATTGGCACTATGCGCTGTCACTTTTGTATCCTTCTGGCACTATAGAACGATGTGCATGTAGTTATGCCTGGAAACCTATAGTTTGAATAACCCTTTGGCATTGGATAAACAAGTATGGCTTGACAATGTCTGAGCTTTGAGTGCATATTGTCTCTCTGGGAATAAAAAGCCTATGAAATAGCTTTGAATTTCAGTGCATAAATTTCCATTAAATATAATCTGACAGTCTAAATATATTGCAGATCGTTAAGAAGAATATTCCTACCACAGAGGTTTCTGAAGCAGGAGCATGACGGAGGGTATGTCAAACAATCTTATGCCTTGTGCTGGCACCAAGAAGTTGAAGATCTCAATTTTAAAGGATCTTACTGTTTTTCTTTTGACTGTTCTGGATCGAAATGTCGTAAGCAGTACATGCTTATATGATATTTTAAGATCTTTAGAAATATTATATTGTAAGCTTTGTAAACTTGCAAGGGCAACATAGCTGTATTGTTATCTCACACCATACATTTATAAGAACAACTTTGTCTTAGCTATTTTCTTCATTGAATATGTAACTCATAATGGCATCTCGACATGTGTATTGTAATCTAATGTCTTAGGCGATTCAGTGAAAATCTCGCAGGAGCTGCATACCCTTTTTCCACCTCAGACCATTCAGCCTAGGGACTTTTTTCTGCAAATCTGTTCTAAAGATGTTTTAATGAAATTCTTCGCTCAAATGTCTTGTGTAACAGGACGTTGCAGCAATTGCAAAGCTTCTCATTAAATATTTGGATTAGTTGAGAGAAATTGAATTGTGTTGGTTTTCCACCGAGTGTAATTGGTCTAGATTTATTAAGGTTGCTTCTGTGGCAAGATTACTTAGCAAACTTTCAATTGTGGAAAAGAAATCCATAAAAATGAAAACAACCGCCACATCTAAGCTGGTTTTGACCAACAATATTTTGTTTGGTTCTAATTACTATAGAAAGTAAATAAAATATCAGTCGGTTAATATAAAAATCATATTTTAGTTCATGCCACCGTGGCAAGATTGCTTGACAAGCTTTCAATTGTGGAAAATTAATCCATAAGAAATGAAAACAACTGCCACATATAAGCCGGTTTTGACCAACAATATTTTGTTTGGTCCCAATTAGTATGGAAACTAAATGAAATATGAATCAGGTAATACAAAATATCATATTCAAGTTCCAGAGTTTATTTGAGTCTTCTGAATTGATATTGGGCAATTCAGTCCAAAAGCCCACAACTATGAATTATGTCCAGTTGTGTTTTTCCAATTCCTCTCGACACATCATGTTCATTTATCTAACCCTTGGAAAACATAATAAATATCTCACATCATCTTTCACTTATCTTTACATCCTCTATGCTTTCCGAAAAGCCTTGATGTTTTTTCAAGTCCTTCGAGTGTTGAGAGGGAGAGAAGAGAGGAGGGCTGGGCTTGGTTTTTGGCTGGGTTTTTTCTGGGCTTGGCCGGCCATATCTATATCTCCCGGTTGGCCAGTTGGTTTGGTTTTTATTATGACTGCCATATAAAGTTGCCATCCCCGATCCCAATCTGTTTCCCTCGATCTAGATCAATGAGTCTCTTATCTGGCGGCTCCCATATCTATAGAGAGGTGATTTCTTTAAACTTTTATTATTATTATTATTTCTTTAGTTCAAAGGATTCATGTTATGAATCTAATTATAATTATAAATGTACACAACATTAATAAATAATTGCTCAAGCATCATACCTTACGGTGGTAACTGTTTGTTTTTCATGTAGTGTTGTAATTTTCATAATCAACTTATCACATTATTAAGGTTTTGTGCATTCCTCATTTTTTCATTGTCTAACTTAGTTTGTTATTTTACGTGTATCCAATTTTTGGTACCTTTGCAATCTCTTGTATCTAATGTTTTCCTAGGGAAGAGATTAGACAATTATCTTTGCCCATTGATTGGAAGGTTTTTAAAGGCCAACCATGAATGATTGCCTTCATTATGCTCTTAGAAAATAACTATATTATACTTGTTTGTAGATGAATGTACTTGTCCACGTATTTTTGGTGTTTAGGAAAATCTGCAATTGGTGGATGGGGCAGATTTTCAATTATGTGCACAGCAAGTCAAGATAAAGCTTAGGTATGTTTGCTTCTCCATGTAAAATTTAATATTTCTTAAACCAAGAAATACAATTTTTTGAGTGAAAAGAGTCGATATACCACTATGCTTTTGGGTTAATATTATGTCTTTAGAGCTAGAGAACTCTAATTGAAGGGTAGCATTGGTAAATATGACATTTATGAAGAAAACATGCATATTAAATTTGCATGTTTATTAGAATCTAGGTTGGACCAAAAATGTATAACATTGCTTTGTAGGGTTGAACTCCAATTTTTAATCCGAACATGTGCAAGATGCTTATAAAAAGTAAGTTTGTGAATATTTTTAAACACCCAGCATAATTTAACAATTACAACTTCAGCAAAGATCTTATATTGAGTATCAACATGATTCACGATTAAATTGGCTGGCACCCTTTCATATTGCTTGCAATGGTTAAGCTAAAATAGGTGTCACCGTCACTTGTCTATATCAACACTATATCTGTCCTCAGAAGTAAATTTCAAAATAAGTGATTGTGTTCGATACGACAAGTTGACAAATTTGTTTAGAGAAAGATGTTTACCATGTTTACTAGCGCATGACGTGTTTTATATTATTCACGTAGCCACAAGTTGAGAAGACATCTTGTTAAACCTTGTTATTTCATGATAAATTGCTTTATGTTAACAATATATATGTGTAAGATTATTGAAAGCCGCCTTACTAGGGAAAATAAATTGTGAAATTTGACAACCCTCATTCATGCTCATTTACAATGTCATATGGAACATCAACATAGATCTAAATTGTTTCTTAGAGATTCGGGGTTTAGTTGTGTTTTGGGTCTTCTATCTAATCCTATTATACCTTGTGGTAGTCTGTCATGCCTTATTTTTAACTCCGAAAAGATCACCCCTTGGAAAGTGATTACATGTGGTGTCACTACATGATTTGTGGAGAATTTGCAAAGACATTCATCTTGAAGATTTAACGAAAGTGTCATGGTTCCATCATAGTTAACATAGTTGGCATATTTTTTTGACCCAAATGCTCATCTTCTTGATTTTTGTCTAGGCTTTCCTATTTGTAGGTGAGGGAATCCATTCTTGTTTTTGTTCATAACTTTGTTGTAGCCCTATCTCTTTCATGAATGGCTACGGAATGAATCTTATTCCTTATCTTAACTATTATTCACATTGTATGCTTTCAAAATATTTTGCACATGATCAATTCCTAACATCATTGGAATCACTTGCTTCTTACAACAAAGAACACTAGAGCTTGGTCTGATGGAAACGAATCAAGCTGATTTAGTAGGCATGATTAAAATTCTCACACATACAAAACAAAGTACAAAAATGAAAATGTTGAAGACCAAAACATATGAACACAAATAAAGGTAACACAATACGATTATATGCAAAAGTAAATATAGACCAAGAAAGAGGTCTTGAGGTATACATTGACCACAAGGACCTTCATAACAAGTTTATAATTTAATGAAAAATATGGCCATTAAGAAGAGTTCAATTCTTGTCAAACCCCTCCCATTGAAGGCAATAAAAACAAAATGAGTTTGATTCGGGTTGAGCATATTGAATATTATTTAGACATGTTCGACTCGGTCCAAAATCAACTAATTGTTACTTGAGAAGCCAATCGCTTAGGAGGGAAGAGGAAGCACCCCCAAGACTCCATTGAATTGTAACTACATCCCAAGCGTACGAAAGTTTGTTACGAAAAAACATAAATGTGTGAGATTGCCAATGAAAGGCATCTTGCATTGTTTGCACTTCGCAATATTGTAGGAAACACATGTTTCTCATTTTGAATAGTGTTTCTTTGCATAGCAAGTGTGGAAGTCATTGAAGAAGTCGGTTGTGTATACACTAAAAAGGCTTTACTAATGCTCTTCATGTCAAGGGGATTATTGGCATGTTCCATCTCCCACCATTGATATGGTATAGGATTGTGGTTGGGTTGAAAACAAAACCACACCATCATATTCAAGATTTGGTGCCCCTAGTTTATAAGAAGATCCCTCATTTGCCACTTAGATATGTATTTACATCTTAGATTCCACCACCTATCACCCCTTTTGTCTTCCTTTGTTCCCTTTGGCACCTCGGATGTAATTGGCTATGGACAATTGTGTCTGAGACAATCAATGATGGATGGTTGTCTTGTATTGGTATTTTTACCAAGATTCAAGCCTACATAACTAGCCATGGTTGATAGCTTTGACCTAAATGGGTATACGTCTTAAATCTAGTAGGTTTATAAATATCATAGCACTAAGCCTATATTTTGCATTTAGAACACGAAGATCTCTTCCTTTGCATGCACATTTGTTACATACATATGATGGTTTAGTAGCACAAAGGACTTAAACCGAGGGACTTCAATAGAGGAAAATTCAAACACAACACAAGAATTGAAGACTTAAAAGTGTAAAGAGGATGGAAGACTTAGGTACACACCTACTGAGCATGCCAAACTCTCTCTTCCCTTCTAAGCTTCACCTCAACCATCAAAACTTACAACACGAAAACTCTTGTGAAATGGGAGATATCTACACCAAGAAGTTACCCACTTACAAGTAACTTCTATTGCTCCCTCCCTCCCTTCCTCACCCGCTCCCTCTCCTAATTATAACTAACTCTAACTATAACTTAAATGAAGGTCCCCTATTTAACACCTCTCTCCTATTTTTGCAACCCAAACTTGCATACAATGTGAGGTCATTTTCACCTAATAACCTACGTGAATTCATCAATCAAGCTAAACGATAAGATTCATATATTAGAATCTATGACCATCAACCACAACCACAAACTACCATCCTTTTAAGATACAAGAATCAACATACCATTAGAGATGATGTGTGTGATACCCAATAATGTAAATACAATCCAAGATTGACTATCGATACTATTAAAATGCAAAAATCTAAACCCAATTATCTCTCACAAATGGCAAACACAATCCCTTTTCTTTGATTGCAATCAAATCTACCCCAACCAAATTCCCTTCCCACAAGAAAAAGTATCACAACCCTTGCCTCCTTTAATGCCTTGCCTCCTTCAAGGCCTTGCCCCTTAAAGCCAACTAAGCCTAGCCCAAATGGTATACTCGCAACAAATTTTTGTAGATGGCACAATAACATGGAGCACTCTTGGGAAAGCTATATAGACCTCAAGAAATAGGTTTGTATTACCATTTCTAGGAAAATGAGTTGACCAAACTATTATTGCATGCTTGTGATATGGTATATTTCTCAAAGAAAAACAAGCTATGAAAACACATGACAAAAGTAAAACTATCCTTAAAAAAATGATGACTTAGGGTTCTACACTAACCTTTTGGAACCATAATATTGATCAATGGCAACCTAAGACATGAAGCAAGGATGTTGCACTAAACACTTCATTTTTGTATGGGTTAGTTATTATTTGTAAAATTGCATTGTTATATGTATTTGTGTATTTATTTATTATTAGTATAATAGCCTAATTCTTTACACATAATGTTTGTTGTACATTGATTTGATACATAACATATCTATTATTTATACACATGCATTCATGAGGTATTTTGAGCTCGATGCGGAAAAATCATAAACGAGTTACATGATGATAGTGTTAATAATATTTATGTTAATTCTCATATAAGTGAGAAAATATATTTGTGAGTGAGTTATATTAGTGTGAGAAGTTAATATGGTAATCTAGTGAGTTGTTGTAACAAATCAATAAGTATTGTTGTGTAGTTTATATTTGTGGAGAATTATTTTAACATCTCTTGGTATGTTTGGTACAAGAATTGTGGGCATGACTCATTATAAGGAGATTATATGCATGTATAATTGTATGCCATATTATATTATTGTATTGAAGAATTTCTTGTTATTTAATCATTTGAATCTCTAACCAAATTCACATTTGGTATCGAGAAACATGAATCCTATGTTTGTAATGAGGTCTTAAGAGTGATTAATGGGAAATGTTAGTATGTCGTGTTACCTGAGCCATAGAGAGTGTTTTATGTTCCTAGCCTTATTATGGGGGAGTTGATTGAGAAGGGAAATTTCATAGATTCGATTTGTACCTTGAAATCAAGAGTTGAACACTAAGGTACAATATTTTAAGTGCAAAGAGTGTTTAAATATATTTACAATGGTTTAGGTATATTTGTATTATATGATTCCATTTTTTTATTAATCATATTTGTAATGGATCAATCCTCTTTTATTCTTTTTATGAGTAGCCATCTATAGAAACTAACCATATGTATTTTTATATATAGGTTAAAGATTTGTGCTAATTTTTGTTCTCATTGTGCATTGATATGTGATTTCCATGCAATCCCTTTACCACTACAAACATGTACCCATACATTTTAATCTTCACTTGATCTCAAAAGTTCTACTCTATTTGGTTCATGCATCGTCTTCTTATACTTTGTGCACATTTGGATTCATATTAAATACACTCATATCCATTTTGATATGCATGATTAATTAAAATAAATTGGATAATTGTAAACTGTAGATCTAGTTACAACCAATCTTAGCATTGCAAGTCAATTTTGTCACCATTTTGTGTGTTATGCATTAGGATCTAATCATATTTGCATATATCCATGCATGAATAAAAAGGTGAAAAGTTTGGAAACATTATCATTGGACTCATGATGCATTCACATTGTATTGTATTTAAGTTGCATTCAACATTTGGTGTTCAATTTGAAACATTATCCTTTTAACATTAGTTAGCTCACCATGATTGTGCCTTACATTAGTTTTGGCTCAATTTACATTCCCATTCAACTTGTTTTTTGCTTTGCATTTGATTAACTCACCGAATCAACACTTATTCACTCTCCCCATGCTCAAGACCAACTCTTTCAATGTTATAAATGAACGTGGTGTTAATTTTGAAAGGTTTGCTAATATCTGAAAAAGATTATTCATATAAAGGTTAAATTTATATTAGTGCAATTGAGAGTTTGAATTTTTAATAGATCTAAGTAAATTACACTTTTTTGCTTGTAATTTTAACCTCAAATAGATCAAGAGGTCAAACCCTAGAGTGGTGAAAACTCGACAAAGAGGAAATTCTTCAAAGTAGAGCGAAATTTTGTAAAGAAGTGTCAATTGTAAAAGTGATATGAGGAGTTTTATTTTGGTGGGGAGGATATTTAAAAAGGAGCAATTATCACATTGTGGTGTTCCTTTAAAGTGCGGGGCCATTGCCATTATTATAATGGATTATTTTTTTGGAGGCTACTTTTCAATAAAAATAGTAAAAAAATTAGTGTCCTTTTTAGCAATTCTAAATCCAATATTTAATTAGATTTTGTAATTGTTGCTTGAATCATCATCGAAGTTGAAACCATTATAATGGATGAATTATTGGGAATCCCTAATGTCCTTTGGAATGCTTTTAAATATTTTTTTTGAGCTTCAAGGTGTATCCAAAAGAGTTATAGACATTATATAAGGAAGGCTAGAAGAATCAATGGAAGGAGGTCAATCAAAGACCTCTTTTCAAAAACTAGCAATAAGGTTGCACAAACTCATTAATGGAACAATTTTTTGTTTTCTATGTATGTTTTTGATGTATGGTGTGTGAAAAAATAAAAAAATTGCAATCAATCCCTATTCGATTGAAAAGAGGAGAATGTGCAAATCATAGGTATTATAAACATATGAGTATATAAGAGAGCAAATGAATACAATGATCTTCTATTCACCATAATTATACATCAATAAACCGGTGGGAAGCTCACTTTGGAAGTGAAAGTGGGAACTATTGAGTTTTGTATGTAGGTGATCATGTGCAACAATATATAGAATTACAAAATTGCATACCTAAAGCTTACATTCTATAAGAACATGCATTTCTATTTCCAGTTCATGTGGAGTACTTACTCTCCATGTTCACACTAAGGGGGAAGTGTTAATAATATTTATGTTAGTTCTCAAACTGGTGAGAATATATATTTGTGAGTGAGTTAAATTAGTGTGAGAAATTAATATGTGAATATAGCGAGTTGTAATAAATCACTAAGTATTATTGTGTAGTTTGTAGTTGTAGATAGTTTTTTTTTAACAACTCTCAATAATAATGCTTGGTGTAAGCTTTGTTGGCATGAATCCTTATTATAAAGAGAGTATATGCCTATATAGTTTTATTCCACATTATTGAATTGTAATAAAGAATTTACTATTGTTCATTTGAATCTCTAACCAAATTCATAGATAGGAGCCATCTTGGTTCCTTAAACTACTCTTTTAGAAGAATCCCTCCATACTTTTAAAGTGTTTTTTTCATTATATATTGCTTTATACATTTCTCATCATGCTTGCGACATACATAGCGTTTATTTTCTATCTATTAGATCAATGAAACGAACACATGTATTATGTGCGGTGCTAACTTCTCTTATCTTTGTTGTTACCATTACTAGTTACTACATTTTTGTCATTACTTGTTTATGTGGATTCATTCCTTGATTTCTTACTACATGTATTTATATGATTATGATGCTTTTATCTTATTTATATGGCATAAGGGTCTTGATTGTCTTGTGACATCACGGGTGTCCATATTCGTGAATTCATGAACAATTTGTGTGTATGTACTTGTTTCTTTAATTGTGGCACATTGTGCCTTCTCTGTGATTGTCGCATGGCATCGCGGGTGTCCCATGTTTGTGGATCTATTCCTATATCGACTATGTTCTATATGATATTTTTACTTGGATGCATGTTGTCTTTGTTTCTATTATTCTCCTATTTATAAATTAGATTGATGATCTTACTACTATTTTTTCTATGGTTTCGACATGATTAATATGGTGATTCTATGATATGTTCTAATATAGAGTAGGACATGTTTGATATTATTATCTGTTGTTACTAATTTCTTTACATATTATGCTTACTTGTTACTTATTGCATGTTGTTTTATCTCCACCGTATGCTTTCCACCATGAACAAAGCCCTTATAGGTACATATTCTTATAAGTGGATACCAATTCAACCTTCAATATAATCCTATAGATTATCGGACATATAGTACATGGGTATACATATATTATTTTGAGCCACATGATCAAAAGCTTTATCACATGTGCCTTAAAAGGAGGGGACACTCAATAAGGTATTTCTATGACTATAGATAGATTACAAGATACGGGAAGAATTTTTCAAAGGCAACAAATTCTTATAAAAGTCACATTTACTAAAACGTGGAGAATTCAAACATGGTCAAAACCATATTGTACAGTCAGGACCATGGTATGGTCTTGATACTTCCATATGTTCTTAGATAGAGGGTAGCTTCAATCAAATTTCTAGTTTCTAAATATTTTATCAAAGGTTTAATGTTTTTACATGGTGATAGATATAGATGATACAATGCCTAGTAGGTTATAGGGGCATATGAGTATTTCATTCCTTCTTCACAATTCTATTTTAAATACAATTATAAAGTGGATTTGGAGACATGGGCCTCCTCCCCTAATTTTTTTAAAAATTGTACATAATCAATTCAAACATAGTAACACATTATGGGGGCATGGAAATGTCCATTCCTTTTAAGGTTTGATTTTTTCAAGTTGGAGATAATGGGCCTAGATTCGACTATAGTGGTGTGGTTCATGTGTAAAGTGGAAAGTGTTGAAAAAATATTGGGAAATTTGTAGGCTGATATTTCCCCTTCTTGCATCAAATTATCAAATAAGGAAAACACCGAAGCAAAAAGACGAGCTTTGTAGAATGATATTTCCTACTTTCTTTTCATAATCTCAAAATGGGGAAGGCATTGAAACACGTGTTATTTGTAGTCTAATCCTTCCTCCTCTCTAATATCTCTTATGACACAACATTGAGGATTAATCGCCCCTAATAATTTAACACCTCTAAAGAAAATGCAAACCCTCTAAGGAAAAGAAACACCGAGAGCTCCTCCCTCCACAAAAAGAACATATGTATTCTTTCCATGTTTTTCATCTCCTTTGCATACTTGTTGCAATGTTTAAAGTTATAAGTTTTATCTATATTTTGAGTTAAAGTTTAGTTTCTATAATAGAAATTGAATACAATATGTGTTGCAGGTTTCATCATGGAGCATACCAACACCAACACATCACAAAGTCCCTTTGAGTGAGGGAAAAGTGTGTGTGTACATTCAAGTATGTTTCTCCTTTAACCATGTAATTGTCAATTACGCACTTAAAGGGGGGAAATGAAAACACGTAAATATGGTAACTTGTCCTTATGCATTGCCAAGTTTGACCTTGTATCATTGCTAAGAAAAATTATCAAATTTAGATTTCAATCTCCTCATATGTCCTGCAATTCTAATACTTTCTTATCTTTACACAAAGGCTCTATTGAAAATCATAGAAGTATTTTAAAAGTAAAACAATATAAAACACCTAATATTCATGACACAACTTTCATTTTATATTTTTCTCTCTCATGTACAAAACTTTATGGAATGGCCAGGATGTGGGGTCATATCTTGTCCAACCAATGCATTCTTTCGTCTTCGCAATCATCAAATCAAATTTTAATTCTAAATCCTTTGTTGGGTTAATTAGGGGAAAGATTTTCATGTAGAATAAGTTTGAATGCATTATTATGATCATGCATAATTGGAGTTGGAAGCTAATTATATTGGAATAGTATACCTATTGTTATCGGTTATACCCTTAAAATTTTTATACTATAAAATCAATTACGAAAGATAATAAGGGTGTAAAAAAACCTATGCATTCAACTTGGGTAGCTAAATTGGTGCTAGTAATGAAGAATAATAGAGAGATACACTTGTACATTGATTTTAGGGGCCTAAATAGAGAGAGATACACTTGTACATTGATTTTAGGGACCTAAATAGAGATTACATCAAGGATAATTATCCTTTACCTTCCATAGAAAAATATTGCATACTATGGAAGGAGTTGAAAGGTTCTCTCTTCTTGATGGCATATTTATTTTCAACCAAGTAATGGTAAGGAAGATTATTAGTTCAAGACCACCTTCACCACCAAATGGGGACATATGTATACAAAATATTTCCCTTTAGTTTATCCTATGATGGAGCAATATTTCATAAGGAAATGGACATGTCTTTTAGAGGTCTAATAAATCATACCATTATGGTTTATACAAATGATATTACATTATTTTCAAAGAAGAGCGAGGTCATACATAGCACCCGGGAATATATTCTAGCAATGTAGAGATGTTGGAATTTTTCCTAATCCCAAGGAATCTATCTTCACCGATCCTAAAAAGGTGTATACCATTCTCACCTTTTATTTCTACATGATATGAAGTCACTAAAATATTTATTAGGAAAGATCAATTTTGTGACGAACTTCATCATAGACTTTGTGTGCATTATCGGTCCCATCACACATATGCTAAGGATGTGACCTTTAAACGGAAACCAAAAGGAAAAAGGAGATTAACAATCATCAAGTAAGACATTTATCAAGATATTGTGTCATTCAACCCAAAATTTAAGAAGGAATTCATACTTTACACTTTCAACAACCCACACAATATAGCCATAGTTATTAATTAGTAAAACCAACACCATCACTTTTGCAAGTTAAAATATCAAGGATTATGAAGCTAGATATAAATTCATTGAGAATTTTTTTGGGTCCTTAATGCCTTGAATATTTTCAAGAACATCCTCTCCAACAATAAGATCAAAGTTTTCATATTTCACTCTAGTGTTAGATATTACATCATGGGAAGAGAAATTGGTGACAAAAGAGATGATTGGATCATGAAGATAATAACGTTTGAAATTGAGATTAACTTGACCATGTTGATTAAAGGTAGAGAAATTCTCCAAATATTTGGATAGGTTTCCCTAGATTTGTGTGCATTTAGGATGAACAAATATTGAATGAAGAAAATGACCTAATTGGACTCAAAATATGGTGAGATATCTCTCTACTAGAGAATATTACACAAAATTGGATAGAACCAAAGGGAGATGTTTTAGAATCCAATCCATCCCATATGAGCTAATTCTTGGTATACTATTTAAATTTAAGAAATTTGGATGGAACCTTTTTGAGATGCATTGAGCCCACATATGTGAAGAAAGTACTAAGAAATTTCCATCAAGGAATCCCTAGTGGTCACTTTTCTCTATGGACAACAATTATGAAGATTATGTGGGATAGTTAATATTATCCTACCATGTTTGTAGATGTATTCAAGTGGGTAAGGTAATGCCATGAATGCTTGTTCTTTATTGGTAAGAAACATAGATACATTTTTCCCATTCATCCTATTGCGATATATCAATCCTTCTCATAGTGAGGACTAGAATTTATCGACATGTTCAATCCATTTTCTGGGTGCTATCCACAAGAAGAATATCACTAACTTCACAAGATATAATAAAGTCATCCCTCTCAAGGAACTAATAAAAATTTCATCATTGAATTCCTTGAAGAAATCATCACTATATTTGACATCCCTCTCATAGCCATATTTGAAAATGGTAAGGAATTCATGGGATCCAAGATCATTGAGCTATATTTGAGGTATGGTTTACACCACAATTTTTTTTTCCAATTACTATATACAAGGTAATAAAATTGTAAAGTCCACAAATAAGAACCTAATCAAGATAATAAAGTGCACAATTGATCAAAATGAAGACATTGACATACTAAGATGAAATCAACCTTGTGGGTAAACATGATAACTCTGAAATTCTCAATTGGAAATTCTCCTTTCATGTTATTATATGGGACTAAAGCCAATTTCCCACTTTATTTATAACTTATATCTTTATAACTTTATCATTAGCTATAATTAAATCATCATGATGTCAAGACAATCGGGATAGTAGAGCTATTGCACCTCCGGGAAGTCGGGAAAATTTTAAAGAAAAACTCTAGCAACACCAATAAGAAATGGAGATATTATTTAACAAACTATCCACCAATCAAAGGTTTAAAGTTGGAAAGCTAGTGTTAAAGTGGGAGGTTAAACACCCAATCCTTGTGCGACATGAAAATTTGACACTATGTAGAAAGCCCATATCAAATCATCATGTGTAATGAATAAAATTCCTTTTAGATCTCAAAACTCTATGGAGATTTATTGAACAACCCATTAACAATATGTTTGTCAACTAATATCCCCGAGTGCACGATACAATTTTTACACAATTTTTTTCTTTCCTATTTTGATTTGTTTTGCTTTATGTTTCTCTGTCTGCTATTTTGTGAGCATTTTTATTTTTCCTCACTCGCCCATTTATTGTTTTTGAGTATTTTAATTTTAAATCAAATTCATTAAGAATCCACTCCCAATAGATATTATAGGTTCTTGGTTCTCTTTAATTAGTAGGAAAGTGTCCTTGTGAGTTCTTAGAAATGTTAACCAAAATGATCCCTTTACCCATTTGATCAAACTTTTAATTTGATAGCTATACTCCCCAAGCAATTGTCTCATTTCTTGAAGTTAAAGGTAGTTTATTCACCTTGGGGATAAAACATATTTTTTTCTTTACTTCATAAGATATAAAATATTATGGAAAGATTCACACTATTGCACCATCATGCAATGCTCTTAGTGACACATGAAACACATATTTATACCACATTACACATATTTTTCACCTAACTACCCATGTAACACTCAATTTTTTGAGCTCAGATATATGAAGTTAAGTTTGAGTCTCCCCTAGCCACCAAAATTTCCCCCTACTTTAGAGTCCTCTTTTATCACTCCCTCATGATTCTTCCACCCTTGCATCCTTCTTCCCTTTTTAATTCTATTAATGCTTTCCATTCCTACCTTCAATGCCACTCTAACCAAGCTATGGAACATCGTTGCTCACTATGTATGTTTACGCGAAGCCATGCATAACCTTTTTATGTTTGAAAACTATTTTTAAGCTATCTTATGAGCCTTGCATAATAATTTCTCTTCTTGTAAAGTGATTTCTTTACTGTAAAGTTCTTATCTCAATTTACACCCATGTTATCACCCACGATGATATTTTCATACCGTGGTATACTGTGTTTTACTGTGGCACTCGTCGACTCCCCAATGGTTTGGTCATCTAACTTTGATAATTTTGGTTACATTATATTATATCATTGCTTCTTCCATCCTCTTCTTATCATTTGAGGAACTGGCAAAGTTTCTCTTTAGTTCAAAGCATCTTCCATTTTCCATACACTCGAATATATTCCACCATTTCTTCTAGGTTGTTCAAATTTATTACTAGTAGCTTCCTATCAATAAGTTCCTGGAGTCACTCTTAATGCAAAATAAATTAACGATATGATTGGTACTATTTGTCTTATCTTGAATGGTTTTAGAAGTTAATGCTTTCATCTAATGATAAAAAAATGGATGTTAGACGGAGTATTCATCAAGAATTGTATATATGATCTAGCATCCTATATTTTTATCTATTAAGGATAAATCTACCACATTTATTTGCAAATATCCTTTGCACAATTTATTATTCTTATCTTTTAATTTTATTCTATAATTAATTGATTCTATTTTCAATTCTATGATCTTGGTCATTCTAGAAATTTCTTGCCATTTTTAGGATTTTCCTCTTGTGGCTTCCTATTGTTTATTCTTTTCACTTTGTTTTATAATTAATGAAAAAAATGATGTCGGGGTTCTTAACAAAGAGCCATCTTACACCTTTTATCCCTTATAATACTTATGGAAAATAGAATAAATAGGAAAGATAAAATGAACACTTAAATATAAAAAATCAGTTATTCATATAATTAAAAGAGTAAAACAAATAAAATGATTGAAAATTATTCAATCATATACCTCAAATACGATGGTTAATTTTTTCCCATCATTTACTCACCAATGTCATTTTTTTATCAAGCCTTAATCTCACATCCCCAATCTACTCCTAAAATGAACTCTCTCCACAGAGATTGATAAATCACCCAACGAACTTATAACATGTTTTTCTCTTAGGGATCTTAAGGGACTATGCAGGCTAATATTTCGGGAAGCACCGTGATCATTGGGCATGGAATCTAAGCCTCCCAAGCATTTACTAGACCACCTGAAATGTGGGCACATCACATTCGGTGCGAAGAGCTTCCGTTTGAAAATTCTTAAACGTGTTAAGATAAAATTGAGATCCTTTATAGGGCAATTCAGATTTGTTTATATACTCATTTAATGCCAAAATATAAGAATCATAAACTTACATAATTCAAATAAAAGTCCTAAAGGACCCATTAATATAATCAAAACACAACCAATTAACCTTTTTAAAACTTTTGGCTTCAAACATTTAATTATCCACGGTTCATGACATAACAACTTTATTGATCTCTATGGATTATAAAAATTTCTTATTATTCTACAACTTAGGGCAACCCATGTATGATTGAAACATAATAAAATATACTTGTGCAAGTATGAACATGATTGCACAAATAAGTTACACATTTTTCACAATTGTGCAACACATCTAACATTGCACAAGGTAATTGTGTACTTAAGTAAACATTATATAATGGAATTGAACACTCTGTGTGTGTGTGTGTGTGTGTGAGAGAGAGAGAGTGAGTGAGAGAGAGAGAGAGAGAGAGAGAGAGAGAGAGAGAGAGAGAGAGAGAGAGAGAGAGAGAGAGAGAGAGAGAGAGAGAGAGAGAGAGAGAGAGAGAGAGAGAGAGAGAGAGAGAGAGAGAGAGAGAGAGAGAGAGAGAGAGAGAGAGAGAGAGAGAGAGAGAGTTGCATTTTTAGTTTATTATGTTATTCCCAAACAAAGAGTGGAAGAAGATCCCTATTTCTCTCTTGGTGTATCGCCTTATCATTTCATGTTATTTTATCCTCCCTTTTACCTTGCAAATATTAGAGTAGATAGATTAGTGATAAGACTAGGAGTAGAGATAGAAACGAAATAGATATTTCTATAGGTTTGCTTCACCACATAAGTCCAACAAGAGTGAAACAATCCCATGTTGTATTAATAGAAAACTTTGCACATCATTTGCTTTTAACATCCAACATAAACCATTGAAAAACATTATCAAGTGATCAACATATAATATATAACTACATCCATACAAATTTCACACATCTAGGTGAAGAACTACGTGTGGTTTGATGAATATTTGGAGTGGTAAAAATGTAGGTGTTGTATATATTGTACTTCAACCCAAAAAATAACCTTTTTTATTAAGGATAAATGTTTTTGGTTGGGACCCTACCCAATTACAAAAGAGGCCCAAAGCCCAAATATTCGAACATAACAAGACTAGCAAGAAGCATAGTCAACATGCAACAAAAAAAATAGGATGAAAACACATTGTCGGACAATGTCAACACAAAGTCAACAAAATTATAAAAAGAGACCCAACAAATAAAAAGAAGACCAAGTCATTTCATGAGCTTGTAGAAGCTCTTATTAACATTATCCAAGCCCTTCTTAATGTCTCTGAAAGTGGTGCCCTTGCTGAATTTTTCGTTTTGTTATGAACCTCAAATTGGTCCATGAAAACATAGAGGACTTCAAGAGTGCTCTTTTGCTTAGAAAGGATATCACATTGTTTTTCCTCGACTGCTTCCACCTCTTTCTCATTTTGTAAAACTTGTTATGTAACTTCATGACATTATTTTTATCTACCATGTCCTCGGCATAGATAGAGCTGCAAGCTTCGATTTTTCCTCTAAGATCCCTGATCTTCGACATTTGATCATTTGGTTCATCAATGATTATGGTGTCAGCCTTGGGTGGTCTATCATGGCCCTTTCCACCAATGGAGAGCAAGTATAAAACAAAATCCCCATCCCCCATGGAAGGAAGAGGCGGGAGATAAGGCTCCTGGATAATAAATATTGGCCCTCTTACTTTTGATAGATCTTTTAGGAAAGGGGCCAACTGGAAATTTTCTTGAAGAGGGGAAAGGGTTGAGAGAGATGATAGGGGGTATAGAACTAGGGGAGGAGAAGGGATATGAAGGGAGAGAGGGGGAAGGATAAGAAGGTGGTAGAAGAGTGTGGAAGGGGGACAAGAAAAGGAGAGGTGGAAGGAGGGGACATGGGAGGAAGAAGGGGGCACAAAGGGGGAAGAGGGGGAGGTGGGGAGTGAAAGGGAAACATGGGAGGAGAGTCTAGCGGGGGTGAAGGATTTGAAAATCAAAATATTTGTAAAGAAGGAGAATGACAACATGATGCATAGGGATGGATCCTCTTGCCCCACTTTACCAAATTAATTGAGTGTTCCAATGAATAGAGAATGTAGAATGGGAAACTGACAGAACAATTCCTACAAAAATGATTGAGAAAAACAAGATGAAATGAGGGAATTACCGAGAATCTACCCTCTAGTGTAATGAACTTCATGACCAAGAGGCCCACGATGTTGAAAGGCGACAGGAGAGAGTCACGAGTAAAGCCTCCATTTTTGTAAACCAAGGATTCCCCATTGCCAAGAAACTTTTGTTCCTCCACAAAAAGTCAATTCCATTCCTATAAACTCTTAATCCCTTTCTTTTGAGCCATGTCACTCTAGCTATGATTTCTTTATTGATATCAAAAGTCATCCCCTTATAGTTCACCTTCATGTCATTCCAACTTCTGATAAAATCTTGAGACAAGTGAAAGCCATACCCCATGGTTGTTTCCATGAACCGTGAGAATCCCCCATGTGCAGGATTCCCCAAAGCTCCTCATTTTTCTTCCATTCATCAATTTACATCAGCTCCACTCTGCAGTGATCTCCCCCATCTTGGAAAATGATATCCAGGATTGCGAAGACAACAAGATAGGGACAAATAACTATGCAATAGATGAAATGATGTGAAAGGGAATATAAATAAAGTGGTAAAAACCACCACACGTGCCTATTCCAAAGCTCCAAAGTGAAAGCTTCCCTCTCATCATTAATGATATTACTAGAGCTAGAAGGGGGCTCCCCTCGTTCCATAAATGGAAATGATTAATATTTACACCCACATTATCCATAATATCAGCTAACTTATTCCCCTCATGATAGGTGTGTTGGATCAAGCAGTTTTGGAAAGTGCTAATGATGTGAGTGGCTTCTTCTATCATATTTTTAATTGTACAACTATTCTAATTACTACCTTTTATGCACTTGGTGTTATTTAACGAATCCCCTTCTATAATTATATTAGTTGCATTAATTTCTCTCGCAATTCTAAGACCCCAGAGAGTAGAAAGTGCTTCAGCATGATGATTTGAGTTGGTACCCATGGGACCAACATATAGTCCCGATAACTTGTCCATTCTCATTTCTTTTCAACCTCCCCCGCTTTTCTTGGGTTTCCCATGAAACCTTTGTCATAATTTATCTTAAGCCATCCTGGGTTTGGTGGATGCCATTTGATGTGTTCTCTAGAAGTCTTAGAATCAACCCATATTGGAAAACATATTTAACCTCCATATCTCAAGGATTCTACTATCTTCTCTACTCTACTTGGTATTTTTAGGAGGTCTTAAATTGGAGATATCATGTCTGATATCATCAAAAATCTCATTAGCGAGTTCTCTAGATAGAATTTTATCCCTAAAAAATTGCAGTGTTACGTGATTTCTATATTTTCCAAATGATACGAGGAAAGGAGGTCCTCCATATCATTTTAACGATGGAATATTTTTAGGGGAAGCACCATTGTTCCCAAGCATCTACCCAAGCATCTACCATAGACTCTAGAAAGATCCACTTAGTGTTCCAAAAATTCAAATAATAATTCCAAATAGATCTAGCAAAGTCATAGTGCAAAAGTAATTGATTTAAATTTTCCTCAAAAGTTTTCCATAGGATGCACCTATTCGGAAAATGTTGACCACACTTCATCCAATCAATAGTAAGAATCTTGTTATGGAGAACAATCCAAAAGAAGTGGTTAATCTTTGGTTTTAGCACTTTAATCCAAAATCTGTTCTAGTCAAATTGAGGAGGCTACATATTAGACAAGAGAAAACAACCATATTTAACCGAGTAAATCCCATCAAAGGAGTTATCCTAGATAAATTCATCTTGCCTCTCAATTCTAGGAATTTATTGATTATCGATAATAATTTGAATCTCGAAAGCTTTCGATCATTAGAGTTACCATCCGCCCGAAGTTGAACCTAAGAGTTGTTGCTGATATAATCACTAACCTTTTCACCAACCCGGTCCTTGAAGTAAGCATAGAGATGGAAACCATCATCAGTGTTGTTTAGAGGGAAATTGGTAGCCCATTTATCTTTCCAAAAATGAATATATTTATTGTTTCCAAGCTTCCATCTGCTGCCTTTAATGATCAGATTTCTACAATTGACCAAAGTGTTCTAAAAAGAGGAATCAAAGGAGATATCATCTTCGTGTAGCCAATCAAGTTTATTCTTGGAGCCTAGATATTTGCTTATGACAATAGAGGTCCAAGGATGGTCTTCTTTGATCAGCCTCCATCCCATTTTTGCAATCATGGCCTTATTCATCCAAGGTGATATTATTTATACCTAAACCACCACATCTCTTAGGGAGGCAAACCTTCTCCTAAGAGATCAATGGGATTCTATTGATTTCTTCCACACCCAACCACAAGAACCTCTTTTGGATTCTTTCTATTTTATCAATTATTGTTCTGGGAATCCTGAAAAGAGACATTAAGTATATAGGGAGATTCTGAAGGGTGTTTTTAATGAGTAAACACTTACCCACTTGTGAAAGAACTGTACCCTTCCATCCCGCAGTTTCCTTTGAAAGAATTTAATTAAGGAAAATTACAAACCTCAATAGAGACCTTACCAATGAATAAAGGCATACCGAGAGAAGAAGAAGGAAACTTCTTGATACTTGCACCAAATAATTTTGCAATCTTGATTTGTATTTTTTCGGAGTATTGAGGAATATCATAGAGCCCTTGTCAAAATTTATAAGATGTCTTGAAGCTTATTCATAATTGAAGAGGAGGGAATTGAGTCTTCTATCTTCAATCACTAAATCCATCATGATGTAGATTGTGTCATCAACTAAATGGTGATTAAGAACTTTGAGATCATTGGAAGAAGGGTTAAAACCTTTAAGAAATCCCGAATGGATGGCTGCAACAATATTTTTCTCGAGGCTATCTGCCATGAGGATAAACAAAATAGGGGAAATGGGGTCACCTTGTCTTACACCTTTACTACCGCTTTGAAGAAAACTGTAGGAGCACCATTGACAATGATGGAAAACATAGGAGTAGAAATGCATGTCTGCACAAGTTTTTGAAAATGATCATCGAATCCAAACCTCATGAGAACTTTGTCGAGGAAACTCCATGAAACCCTGTCAAAGGCTTTATTCATGTCCAATTTCACAACCATGCCTTCCTTTTTACTTTTGTCCATGGAATGAATGGCTTCATGCACCAAGATGATTCCATCTTGGATGATCCTACCTTTCACAAACCCACCCTGCTGATTAGAGATGAGTGTAGGAAGAAGAGGCTGAATTCTAGAAGCAATAGTCTTGGTGAAGATTTTGTAAAGAACATTTGAGAGACTAATGGGCCTGAAGTATTTAAATTCCTTGGATCCTTTTTTCTTAGGAATGAGTACTATAAATGTATTATTGATTTCTTTGAGTAATTTACCCGTTCTAAGAAATTAATTAGCGGTTCGAAGGAGGTCATCATTACAAATCCTCCAATATTTTTGAAAAAAGCTATCCTGGAAACCGTTCGGACCCGGAGATTTGTCCCCTTCCATGTATAAAAAAAATCTTGTGGAGCTCCTCTATAGTAGATTTTTCACTAAGCTTCTTGAAAGAGGGACTATCAATAAAATTGGATGGGATATCAACAACAAAGTTGTCCATAATCTCTTCATTTTTCGAAGAATCCCCATTCAGTAGCTGATTATAGAAGGAGACAACCTCTTTCTTTATGATTTTGATACCCAAAGAATAGCCTTTTTACGTGTTTTACCCATGTTTATGGTTTTGGGTCATTTGAATTGATTATATAGGGTTTAACACATTTGTGAGACCTAATATGTTACATAAAGAAATATTGAAATTAGCTTTAAGGGCACATAAATTTACAAACCTCCAACATATTCCTGTAAATAACCTTTAGTTACGGATGTAAGCAAACAATATTTATTCCAATATTGATGGACCATGGTTTGTTCCTAATAATCTATACACACTTAGAAACAAAGACAAATCATATGCAAGAAATTTCCAATATGTTCATCACTCTATCACACTTAGATCATCTTCTAGGTCAATCAAATAACTAATTGCACTTAATTTCTCACGATTTAATCTATTTATAAAATGTTACGTAGACATGTAAAATGTCGACATGAAAATTTAGCAAATAATACATTATTAATCCCTTTCCTATCACTAACCATATAATAATTAATTATTATATTCTAACTATTTTTATTATCCATTTCAAAATCCCATCCTACCCTTAGTCATATTAATACATTATTAATATTCTCATTATCCCACTAACTAATCCCTATTAACTATTTTCTAAGAATTTAAAATTACCACCCACCTACCACCTACTCTATGCCTACTCTACACCTAGCCTCTCCATCTAATCACCCCACTAAACATAATTAATTTCACCTAACCACAAGCTAAATGATCCCTAAATCTAGAGGATTCTATTTCTAGAAGCCTCTTCTATTTTACCTATTCTATATTCAATTATTTTCGTTCCCTCCATTGAATTTTTAATTTAATGGATTTCTCTTCCAATCTCTAAATTTTTCTAATTCTAGAGAATTCTTCATTCTCATGCATTTTCAACCATTGATCCATATCCTACATGGATAAATACCAACCCTTGATTTATCCTTCCTCTAACTATAAATAGAGGTGTCACCCTCCATTTCCACCACCTTAGAACAATTGCAAGTATATGTTGTCAAAATCTCTAAGAAAACTATCAATCACTAAGCATTCTAATAAGCAAGAATTCATCATCTCAAGAAGGGAAGTGCTTTGCCAAATCAAATCCAAAATGTGAAGCAAAGGAAATCATCCACTTGAGCACATCCAAGCTATCAAAGAAGGAGGATTTCCACTTGTAGGTAAGTACATGTATATGATCTTCTCCCTCTTTCTATCATTGCTCAATCTGAGGTAGGTAGATAATTGTGTTAGTTTAGGATTTGAATAAGTTTATTTCTTAGTTTTGTAAGTTTCACACTAACACCACTTTTTGCTTACATTTTAGCACCCACCGTGGGGCTTACCCCCAAAATATTAATTGATTTTAGTAGCATTTTGTGTTATAAACAAGCTATTCAAATTTGAGAATTTTTCATTGAGATTTGTACCACCAAAATTTGAATTTTCATAACAAATATCCGTTTAACGCATTTGACCTATCAAACAATGCTTCTTTACATTAAACAATAGTTTTGGACCTAAAACAATGGTTTTGGATGTATTACTAACTTCTGTGGGTGCAGGATTTACTTCAGCACATTTGTTAAACTCGTGGCACATTTTTTCCTAGATTAGCACTTTTTATCTCAGTATCAATGCTTTTGTGCCTACTAACCTCAGTTTGTGCGGGATTAGCGCCTCTGTTCATACAATAGAATTTTTCTTTATCCTTCAACACTTTTTTATTTGTATCAACGCTTTTATGTCTCTTAACTTTTCACCATGCGGGTTTGGTGCATTTGTTCTATAGAGGCGCTTTTGTTTATACTTCAACGCGTTTGTTAGTAGATTAAGCACCTCTATGTCCTTGAATTTTCCATATGTAGAATATCTTTATTATAACTTTTTGTTACCAATTTAGTGCATTTGTCTTGTAACAACGCTTTTGACCTATAAACCGCACATTTGTTCGATAATAGTTTTGCATCAATACTAACTAACTAATCACACTTTTGAGTATTTAGTGGTGTTTTACAACTTCTTAGATTCTGATTTTGTTGGAATATCACAGGAATAAGGGGAAACTTTGTCAATTTTAATATTCAATTAGTATTTACCTAACACTTTTGGTTGCAAGACTTTGATTAATCAAAGCTACTAACCCTTTGCCTTGCAGCTTCGAATGGTCTAAGAACATTGGGGTATAAAACAAACTACTAATCCTTTTTGTTTTATAGGTCCCCTTTTCGAAGGCCCCCATCATAAAAAATTATCATTAATTTTTATTGTTTTGTGTGTATTTATTGTCCTTTTGTAATTTGTGTTGTTGCTTTTTTAACCCGAAGACAACACCGTATGCTATCCTCTTGCATCCTAGGATGATCTTGAGGATCAAAAGCAACTATTTTTCCCTCCCTTTTTCATTTTTAGGGGTAATGTGATGTGGAAGTGACATCCACACACTTACCGTAGTCCTAGGGGTCTCGTGACCATGGGATTACCCTCCATGCTTGTAGAGACACTCCGTGTTCGTGGGGTATATAAATTCAAGGAAAACTGTCATTATTGGCTAAGTGTTTGCTTGTTTTAAGAGCGGCATGAAGTGAGGGGCTTCCATGTCCTAATACCTAGGCCTTAGAAAACATCCTTGCAACATGGAATTGGGCCCCATGTACCGCAAGGTATATCGGGGACTCCCTAAAGAGCTTGTTATCCTAGATTAGGTAGCCCTTTTGGCTGCATATCAAACTATAATGCAAGGAGGCTACACTTCCCAAGATCACTCACTAGCCGATCACACATTGGAACATAGGTGGAGAGCCAATTGTGGCACCATTTTCGGTGTGTGGTATTGAAAGTGAGCTATAGTTCGGTTGCAATCCCACCTGACTAGCTAGGATTGTGCTTGCATGATTGTAATTATTTGAGTGTTCTTGTCGAAACCATTAAATAACTCCCACATTAATCATTATAATTAAACCATATACCCATCATACATCCACTTTAACCACCCTCATTTTTTGACTTTGTATTTTTACTATACATCACCAACCTTTAACCATAATTTTCCCCATCGCATAAATAAAAATCCACATAATCATCTTCTTCTACCTAGTCTATAAATTTTGACCACACATTGTCCCCTTACCATTATATACACCTTTCACAAATAATAAAACCCTTTTTCTTAATTAACAAAGTTTTACCATAACAAAAACTTGATCACATACATGCCACCTCACACTTACTACTATTCACACTTTCCACGTTACCATAATACAAAATTCAAATAAATTACCCACCTTTCCACATAATTAAATAAATTTTATAATAATCAAAATTTTAAACTTACACTGCTCACTATCCTCCAATCCACATCACATAAATAACAACATACTTCCATCTCACTAATAGTAGGGCATAAACATCCCTTTCCATTTTATAAAAAAATATTACATATCCTTCATCCTAATCCACGTAAGTCATCCCATACCACTTTATATGATCTAAATAATCACCCCTCCCTTATCATCACACAAACTTTCGTCCTAATCATTTATCATTTCCATTAGTATCTCAATACTAACCTATACCCATAAGACTCTAACATTTGACATATCACATAACTCTCTTGATCACAATAATCATCAAACTGAATGTCCCCCTTTCGTTATTATGTATATTTTTCATTTGCATGTGTACCAATGCCTAAGCACTAAAGTGGGGGTCTCTTTAGTTAGTTTAATGTGCACATAATTTAGTTACTAATGCACATAGTCTTAGTATTAAATATTTTAATGAGAGTTTATGTTTTCCTTCAAAGGGGAAATGTTGGTCTTTATTGATATTGCACCCCTTAGTTCTATAAATGGGAGGTTGCATTTCCTTAGAGATTATGTTGATTGATCATTTGATGTTCACTCCATGTTGGAGCTGAAATGCATGGCCATTAATGTTCTCTCTCTCTCTCTCTCTTGGGGGAGTTATTGTGTTGGTTTGATATTCAATTGAAGTATTTTCATGAGATTTGCAAATCTACTTGTTGGTGATTCTCTTTCTAGCTTTGGTGCCTTTTATTGAGAGTAAAATCTGCATGTTATTGAATATTATGAAGGGTTTTATGGTGTTTTAGATCTGCTGGTTATTGTTGGTTTTATTCAACTTGATTGATTAGGGTATCTTTTTAACATGCTTGAAGGATTATTAAGTGCTGGAAATCAGTTGTGTAATCTATTCTAACCCTAGCGACTGGGTTTGGGATTTCGGGGCTGTTTTGAAGGGGTTTCAGTTATCATAAAATTTAGATTTTAATATCTTTGGAAAGCTCTTGAATTATAGATTAATTTGCACTTTATTTCATGGCAAAAGATGAAGTATTGAGCAAGTTATGAATTTTCCAAGTTTCAGCTGTTTGTGCTAGGGTTTTATCTACACAGTTTCAGATTTCATGGGTTGATTTGCATGCCTTCTACTTATCCAAAAATTGTGATCTATAGCTTGTTGGAAAGCTAAAAATATTAAGAATATTTTGGCATGAGTTTGATAGAAAAATAATGGATGGTGAAGGAGTTATTAATTTTTGAAGTTTGCAGCAGTTTAGTGCATTTATAAATTAATTACTATTGTAATTAATTTTAGATTTGAAGTGATTAATTTCCTAACTGGTTCTCCCATCTAATCCACCACCTTGGCTCACTCTAACCCTTTTAGGGTTGTATTGAAGCTAACATTGGATTATTTGAGGTCGAACTAGGAGGGTTTAGTCCTTCTAGAGTCGATTCAGTAAAGTAATTTTGCATATTTGGATAATATCCCAAAAGGGGATATTACAGTGGTATCAGAGCTTCTTTCTTCTACTCTTGTGGGGGTTTGTGTGGCAAAAACAAGGAGGAATAAGGAGAAATTAATTTCATAAATTTTGGAGTTGAATTGGTGCCCTAAATGTGTTGGGTGACCTATTTTTAGGGAAAAAATTAGGGTTTGGTGTTGGCTATGCAAAATATAGTTTTGTGATATTGTTCCTCATATTTTTGTGGCCCAAGATCCAAAATTTCAGCTCTTTTGGACTACCCTTGCCAAAGATACAGATTTTTGAAGTTGCTATATTTTTCTGCAGTATTTTGGGTTTTAAAAATCAGATTTCAATTATTTTCAAAAATTCCTTTTGGAAAAGTTGCTCCATAATATTATCTATCATTCCCCAAAGTTTCATGCAATTCTGAGGTGTTTTGAGCAAGTTATGCAATTTTTCTAAATTCAGCTAAGGATAGTGACGAACTTACTATTTATAGTAAGTCTCCCATTTTCAGATTTAGATTTTTTTTTTTGGCATATTCAGATTGGAAAAAATATTTCAGACTTATTGCAAGTTGTTTGAGGTAAATCAGAGTAGTTTTCTTCTTTTCCGGTGGGTATTGTTTTGCAGATCATGGAGATTGCCAGTGACGGAGGTTTGAGAACTAAGCTCTATAAGCTTGGGAAAAGGCTCAAGAAGCTTTCATTTGAGAAGAGTGTATTGCTCCACACTCTTGAAGAGATAGTGAGTTGTTTATGTTTGATAGAGCAATCTGATTATAGCTCTATGTTTTCAGTTGTAGCTCCTTTGGTAACACACTTGGCTAGAACTAATTTGTTGAGACATGAGGAGGTGGATGTGAGACTTTTGGTCATTGCATGCATTAGTGAGATCACACGGATAACAACCCCAAGTTCGCATATGATGATACTACTATGGAGGAGGTATATGAGCTCATGATTGGAAGCTTTCAAAAGCTTTGGGACATCACAAACCCTCACTTTGATAAGAGGGTTAAGATCTTGAAGAACATGGCTCAGGTAAGGTCTTGCATTCCAATGTTAGATCTTGATTGTAATGACCTCATTTTGCACATGTTTGAGGTTTTCTTTGATGTTATACATGAGGAACATTCACATGAAGTAATGGATGCTATGGAAACAATAATGTCCCTAATGTTAAATGAGTATGAAGAACCTCCACAACCTTTGCTATCCATACTTGTGGAAGGATTGGAACAAAAGGAGTCATGTCTTGCTCACTCCTTAGCAAGAAGAGTTGTAAATCAATGTGCAAGCAAAGTAAAGACATGCATTCAAGGTATGAGCACTTTTGTTTTTTGATGATAAATTTTTGGCATCTAATGATTGCATGAGTTTGAATGGGTGCAAGGAGAAATCAGATTTGGTTGATGGGCATGAAGATGGGCTTGTGAAGAGGTATGCTTATGAAGAAAGGACATCATGGAATGTTTATGGTAATTTGCAGTTCGCTGTAATTTTCCGAACAGCAGGCCCTAATGGGCAATTGAATGAGGTTTGTCACCCAAGCATGAGTCTCATGGATGTCCCAAGTCATTACCCACCAAGTATGAATGCTTGTGGGGAAGACAAAGGGGTTTTAGACAAGGAAAGTAATGAGGAACTAAGTGCTGTTCCAAACTCAGAAATTCTGAGTTTTGTAGATGTTGGGGGCAGCCCAAGGTATGATCTTTCTTGTTTTATTTATCCTCATATGTTAAGTTTTGATGGGTATGATTTTGAGCATGATAGGGAGATGGATATGAGGTGCAACATGGAGTATATTGGTTGCATTTTTGTTGGTACTCTTGCTCTTAACATTTGGGTGCATATGAAGCATGATGGAAAAGGAGAAAGAGTGATTATCACTCTTCCTAAAGATGAAAACCATACCAATAAGCTTGCTGGTCCGTATGAGGAATTCATCATTAGAAGGCACAAAGGTATGATGATTTCATGTGTTTTTCCCCCTATCATAAGGGAAATTCATTGGCACAAAGTAAGGTACAAGGCTCATTGGTTTCCCTATGATAATATTCATAAATGCATGCATTATATTTCAGCTCTATCCTTTCTTTTTGAGTATAGAAGAAGAGGAAATTTGTGGTGTTATCTTGCACATATTGCTTCATGTGGTGAGGGGATAAAAGGATTTGGGTTTTACAAGTTTGGTTTGGATACAGGAATATCATTTCATTTCCTTTGTCAAATGATGCTAACTCTTATCTCTTTGGAAGACGTGAAAGAAGGATGGATCACATGGACTACACTTTGCATGGTAAGAAGTTCATTTTCAGATTTTGAGCTACAGTTATGTCTTCCATTTGGGTGTTTGATTGAGATGCTTCCAAGGGTAAAATCAACCAAGGATAGGTATTGGGAATGTATGTTTGATGTTGCTTGCATGGCCACCATCTTTTGGGCTTCAATGAAAAGTATGAGAAGTTTGAAGGGACATGGTATGAACTTTTCTCAAGATACTTCATTTTCAGCTGTGTTTTTGGATAATTTTCAGTTTGTCATGGTTGAGGATGAAATTTTAGTTACATGGGAGCCATTTTTGTTCACTAGCTTGATGATCATTCATGTGGGGAATTTTTTTTCTGAATTATGTTAGCTGTTGTCCTCTCATTTTTATCAATAATACCATTAGAACCAGCTCCACTATCACCTCCAAAATTCATATTTTTTACATACATTTGGTGACATGGTTGTTGGTACTTGATTTTGGCTCATGGGTGACTATTTGGGGGTGGAAACCAGCCATCCTAATTCTGATTTTTGAAGGAATAATGCATGATTACAGCAGTGTTGGGAGCCACATAACAAATTTTGGGGACAACCCATGCATGAAGAAGATTTGGGAGCTCTCCATGCCTTGGAGACATGAAGAAGAAATAGGAAAAGTGTTTCTCAACACTTGTTTTTCTAATGAGTTTGCTTCATGTGCAAGATCGAAGACATGTGATGGAAGACTATTGTCCTATTCATTTCATGAGGGCATTTTTGAGTGGGCATCCTTGGATCTTAGCAAAGCTCATCCTTTTGATGACTCTCTATGCCATGTTAAGGACACCATCTCTTGGAGCACATGTTATGGAGCTGATGACCCATTTTTTGGGTTGACATGAGGGAAAGAAATTTGTTCTTTCCAACTCTTCGCCACTTGACAGGCACTGGATCGAGGCTTTGGATGCACCACCCCACATCTTCTCTTTGGGGCATGATGCATGGACCTATGAGCTTGCTATTGCTTGAGGGAAAGCAATTTCCTAGAGGGGAGGACTGTAATGTCCCCCTTTTCGGGACATTATTAATATTTATTTTTCATTTGCATTTGTACCCCTTGGCATGCCTAGCGCTACAAGTGGGAGTCTCTTTAGTTAGTTTAATGTGCACATAGGTTAGTTACTTTTATTTATTTAATTAAAAAATAAATAAAGTGCACATAGTCTTAGTATTAAATATTTTAATGAGAGTTTATGTTTTCCCTCCAAAAGGGAAAGGTCGGTCTTTATTGGATATTGCACCCCTTAGTTCTATAAAAGGGAGGTCGCATTTCCTTAGAGGGTATGTTGATTGATCATTTGATGTTCACTCCATGCTTGGAGTTGGGATGCATGCCCATTAATGTTCTCTCTCTCTTGCGTGGGAGTTATTGTGTTGGTTTGATATTCAATTGAAGTATTTTCATGAGATTTGCAAATCTACTTGTTGGTGATTCTCTTTCTAGCTTTGGCGCCTTTTATTGAGAGTAAAATCTGCATGTTATTGAATATTATGAAGGGTTTTATGGTGTTTTAGATCTGTTGGTTATTGCTGGTTTTATTCTAACTATGGCGACTTGATTAGGGTATCTTTTAGCATGCTTGAAGGATTATTAAGTGCTGGAAATTAGTTGTGCAATTTATTCTAACCCTAGCGACTGGGTTTGGGATTTTGGGGGCTGTTTTGAAGGGGTTTCAGTTATCATAAAATTTAGATTTTAATATCTTTGGAAATCTCTTGAATTATAGATTAATCTGCACTTTATTTCATGGCAAAAGATGAAGTATTGAGCAAGTTATGAATTTTCCAAGTTTCACTGTTTGTGCCAGGTTTTATTCTACACAGTTTCAAATTTTGTGGGTTGATTTGCATGCCTTCTACTTATCCAAAAATTATGATGTATAGCTTGTTGGAAAGCTAAAAATATTAAGAATATTTTGGCATGAGTTTGATAGAAAAATAATGGATGGTGAAGGAGTTATTAATTTTTGAAGTTTGCAGCAGTTTAGTGCATTTATAAATTAATTACTGTTGTAATTAATTTCAGATTTGAAGTGATTAATTTCCTAACTAGTTCTCCCATCTAATCCACCACCTTGGCTCATTCTAACCCTTTTAGGGTTTTATTGAATCTTACATTAGATTATTTAAGGTCAAACTAGGAGGGTTTAGTCCTTCTAGAGTCGATTCAGTAAAGTAATTTTGCATATTTGGATAATATCCCAAAAGGGGATATTACATAACCTTACACATTTGTCCACATCTATACACAAAACACATTCACTCTACCTACGATTTCTTATAGACAAGACCATATAATCTTGATAATTGACATCTTGCAAACAAAAAAACATACTTATCACCTATCCTATTCTTCTAAGCCCTTACAACAAGGCACACCCCAATCCCTCTACTACCGAGGAAAATCTTTCTTCTATCTCCTTCTTCCAAATTTCTTCCATCCTACTAGTAGGGTCCAGTTACTAAGATTAATACGTTAAGTCGACTAAGAAATCAAAACCTCTTTCATCCACACATCCTTTATCAATTCACCACACCCTTATTTTAATTAGTACATCTTAAAATCACCAGAGTCAAATGACACCTAGGAGAATGAATACTCGATCCCAATCAAGAAACGAAGATGAAAATGATCACCAAAACATAGGACATGATATATTTAACCATAACTATTATGACGCCAATGCAAAGAAAATCATACTCATGGAGAAGATGAGGAGACCATGGTCAATACTAGTAGTGATGATGATTCAAGTACATACTTTACAAGAGGAAGAAGACGTGAAATGTTTAACCGCTTCGTCGAAAAAAATAAAGACACCCTCTTCCTTCAATTGTATCATATGGAGGCAAAGATTCCTCCCGATTATACGATGATGAACTCCAAAGTCTCATCCATGATGAAAGAAATAACATTGGATGAAGACCACCATCCACCCACCACCATAATACAAACAATCATCACGTTGTATATGAGCGGGATAGTAGAGAGAACAACCCACATCTATCCAAAGAAGCCGTGTTATCCCAACTACAACAAATGAGTAACCAAATTGCTCAGTTAGCCTCTCAACTTGGCCCACAACCATCTAATGATCATGGATCCCAACATTCCCAACCAAACTTCAATCTGCCACCCATCGGCCCTCAAGAACCCACATTGGAGCAAGAAGTGAAGTCTATGAAGGAAACACTTTAAGGGTTGCAACTCGACACATAGGGATGGCAATATAAATTTGAGGAACTTTTTCCCTACCCTTTTGATCGTGATATTGTGAGTCCCTTTCCCACCATATTTCAAACCACCCAAATTCAAAAATATAAGGGAAAAGGTGACCCCCACGAGCATGTTAAGGAGTTCTATATGCTTTGCCAAGAAGTTGCTTACGATGACTCCTACTTGCTAAGATTGTTTTCATGAAGCCTAGGCAGTCCAGCCCTAGAATGGTTCCTTCGTCTACCCAAAGGTTCTGTTACTACATTCACCGACCTATCTGAATTTTTTTCAAGCACTTCTCGTATAATGTGGAACATGATGTCATAATGATTGACTTGTGTAATACTAAACAACATAATGGAGAAAGCTTTTCATCTTTCTTGTAATGTTGGTGAGCCCTCGCTAGTTGAATCCCATGGCCCATCCTAGAAAAGTAGCTAGTCACTATCTTTGTCTCCAATCTCCACCAAGAACTATATTTTCACTTACAAGTCCATTACGCCAATACGTTTGATGACATCATTGAAAAGGAATGCAAATTGAGAAATCCCTTGTTGTCAAAGGCCTTATTAAGTTGTATTCCTGAGAAAATTACAATCGTCCAGTCAACCCTTCACATCTGAGAAGCCTAAGTACTTTAATAAAAATAAAAATGTTGTTGGCAATGGAGTAACATAAACCAAACATATCCAAAGATGTCCACAAAACAACTTCTATACCCATCCCTAAAGGCCAAACTCAGTCCACTCAAGACTCCAAATGAAGAACATACACCCCTCTCGGCGATTCTATGGAAGTGATCCTTGATAAACTAGTTGCTTTGCTAATATGGTCGTTTTCCCTCAAACTCAACCAATTGATGAGTCTCAACCTAAACCCTCGTGGTTTAAGGAAAACAAATATTACAAATTCCATAAAATCAAGGGTCATGCCACTAATAGGTGTATGAAGCTTAAGAATTATATTCAAGATCTAATCAATCGAGGTGAGATTGAAATTGAGGAAAATGCATCCACTTCTTCTCAAAATAAAAATGGGGATATATCAAAACCCACTACTTAATCATGGCTAGAACCATGCCTCAAATCAAGGAAAATAGAAGTCTAGAAACAAACCCGAATCATCCACTCATCATTCTAATCACATAAATTACCATCATGTACCATTCCAATATGAGTCACTTGTTGGCCACATTTGTCATTATCCACACCAAGTAGCTACTATTAAAGTTAAGGCCCCCTCATAACACCCTCAAGCAGTGTGTTGTAACCACTCGAAGGATTCATGTGGTGGTCTCAAGGAGCTGCTCCATCCTCCTCTAATCCCACACCACAACCTCAATATAACATCATTGAACAACTTGAGAAGACCCTGTACAAATATCTATTATGGATCTTTTTAAAACATCCTCTCGTCCACAAAGATATCCTTTACCACGCCCTTCAAGAAACATGTGTTCTAAATGACATTGACCCCACACAATTTCAAGCCCTCATCACCCATCTTTATCCCTATCCAACGCTTCCACTCACATTCACTCAGCAACCTTGCCACCACATGGTCCCACACATAATCTTCCTCTCTATATTGAAGTACATATTGAACATACTGTTAAACACATGTTAGTAGACAACAGGTCTGCTCTAAATATTTGTACCTTATCTCTTATCCAACGGTTAGGGTACAATGAATTAGATCTAAAACAAGATATCATTACCATCAAAGCTTATGATAATACTAAGTGTAAATCAATTGGAACTATATATTTTCCTATCAATGTTGGGCTTTTCGTGCTCCCCACCCTAGTACACGTTGTGGACATACAGTTCCCATATAATTTATTGCTTGGCTGACCATGGATTCATGAAATGCATGTCGTACCATCTACACTACATCAATGTCTCAAATTCGAGCATGCTGGCATAGAAGTCACCATCCATGGCGATCCTTGGCCTTTCCAATATTGCCAAGCACTTAAAGTAGAAAGTTATTGGGAACCATATTGTCCCATTACCAAACCCATACAATCATCTCTACCATCATCATCTACCACTTCATATGTCTCACTAGAAAATCTTCCATCCACATCAAATAACACCTCCTCATCGTCCCTTCTCTCTTATCCAATCCCCTTTTACCCACTCCCAAAATTAAGTTGAAATCAACAGGGTGTGGAGAATATTAGATCTTCAAAGATAGACAAGCTACTATTATCACCCAAACAAAGCGGCATGCCCGGTATCTCAAAACAAAAGGAAAAAATACTTATTAGGCTCGTCCACTTTTATACATTCTAGATACCTTTCTGATGAGTACCTTGAGCCCTATGACACTACATGGATAATTGATGAATCCATATCATCATGTTTTTTTGACAACAAATATCTGATTCCCAAAAAGATGATGGCCCACATGGGTTATTCTGGATGAGGACTAGGTCGCAATGAACAGGGAATCCCCAAACCTTTAAATGTTATCCCCAACCTCGATGGTCATGGCCTTGGGTACCAACCACCTAGTGAAAGTATCCGTGATGACCTTAGTGACACTTCCCACATAGATGCGGAGGCCATCGATAATATCAACACAAGTTCCGTTTGTAGCTAATACGAAGACCTCGCCACCACTAACCTTTTCCATGACACCACTTGTTCTCGCCATCAATATCACTCTCACCTATCCATAACTCATTCAATGGGACCAATCAGAGCATGCCCCTCTTGACTCATTTTAGAATGATGAAGCAATTATTGAGTTCATGGGAACTCATGACAATATACCTGTTGGGGATCATAAAAAGGTTTCCAAATATGTTTAAATGCTAACACCTACTTTGGTGAATAGGAGCCTCCCCTTTCCCTTCAATCTCAATCTAATATCCCTCATCCCAACTTATCTTGTCACCTTGACGAGGAAGATCCCCTCGCTAAATTCTTCCAAGAATCTCCAAATCCTGAACATGATCGATTATGGATCAACTTCTTCTAGCTCCTGAAACACTGCAAGATGGCTCAACATCATTAATTGAGGAAACCATTGACATTAACATCGACACGGAGGAAGAGCCCAAGATCCTCAAAATGGGGGCATCCTTGTTTGTAGAAAAACATGCCACCTTTACAGAACTTCTAAAATAATTTTTAGATGTATTCGCATGGTCCTATGCGGATATGCCTAGTCTGGATCCTTCCCTAGTGGTCCACAATCTTGTAGTGCATAAAGATGCCAAGTCGGTGAAACAAAAGCTCCAAAATATGCATCCGAAAGTCATATTGCTTGTCAAAGAAGAATTACGAAGCTCTTTGGACGCCAACTTCATCGACCCATTGATTATTCTAATTGGATCTCCAATATTGTCCCAGTAGGCAAGAAAATGGGGGCATTTGCATTTGTACCGACTTCGCGACATCAATAAAGCTTTCCCTAAGGATGATTTCCCATTACCAAACATTGACATGATCATCGACTCTACAAAGAGGGCATGAGATGTTGTCCCTCATGGATGGTTTCTCTGGCTATAATTAGATTAAAATTATAGAAGAAGATCATCATAAAACAACTTTTCGCTAAGCCTTGGGGCATGTTTTGCTATCAAGTCATGCCCTTTGGACTAAAAACATTGGAGCCACTTACCAATGTGCCATGATTGTCATTTTCATGATATGATGCATGACATAGTTGAATACTACGTCAAAGGCACTCTGGGAAAATCTAAAACTTACGAGGAACATCCCATGGTTCTTTGCCGCATATTCAAATGGCTCTAGGAATATAAAGTTTGCCTCAATCCCAAGAAATTTGTTTTCGGTATCACTTTTGGCAAGCTCATCGGATTTATTGTCTCTAGACGTGGAATCAAAATTGATCCAGATAAAGTCAAAGTTATGGTTGAAATGCCTCCACCTAAAAATCTCAAACAACGAGAGCTACGGGGTAAAATACAACAATAATCATACTCATCATACATCATACATATCCATAAAAAAATGACCATGCTGGTCATCACAAAATATCCCATAACATATACATGAAATAATACATCATCATCATGCACCACATCCAAAAATAATAATGATACATCCTGAATCATATATATATATATATATATATATATATATATATATATACATACATATATATATGTATATATGTATATATGTATGTATACATATACATACATATATACATATATATATGTATGTATATATACATACATACATACATACATACATACATACATACATACATACATACATACACACATAAAAATGTGACCATGATGGTCATCAAATATCCGATAAAATAAATATAATACAATACAATGGTGCTCATCAATGTGTTGAGCTACCAGTATCATCCCCTGCTCTGCCTAGTGGAGGTTGTACAACACTTGCAATGATCCTAGAGGATGTGGGTTGTCATGATCTCTATCCCGATCTTTGTTGTGTTACATGCTCGCGTAACGAGGGGAATCCGACCACTCATGTGTCACGATATCCTCATAATAACCCATCTCCACCATCAAGTCTTGGTAATGTTGTAATGATACTGTGGCCGAGGGACCCATCCATTCTGATATATGTGATGTACTCAGGGAAACCATTACCGTTACTCCTCCCTGATACACACCATGTATCTCACTCCCCTATTCTCTTGCATCTAATGGGCCATGTATCACTCTATAAGTATCTCACTACCGTAATATCTATCCCGGTGCTACAAGGCCCGATCCTCGCTCTGCTCTCTATCCAAGACAACTCGACCAGTAATTGAGTAATATCTACCTCCCTCTATCTCACCACCAATGTCAACACACTTGCTACTCATCTCAAATATCGTACATCTCTCACACGAGATACACCTTTATGCCACAATCCTGTTATCTCCACGGCTTGCAGATGAGCCTCCCTCTCAACATGTTTATATGTGCCTATAGATAGGAACCCCCATCCCCTAATCCACTAGCTCCCCTAACCCCAATCCTCCTATACCCGATGGCCTTGCCACATCCACCTATGGTGGTATGATTATCTCGTGATGGCCCTATAACACCATCCACCTCCATCACATATATATCATGCCTCTCCGATATCTTTACCGGTGAGTGAATAATCGATTGCTACACTGGTAGACCACCCAAAATAATCACTGGTGGTGCCTGTGTAACTCTTCTTCTTATCTTTGTAGTCTGGTACCACTACCGCCGCCTTGTGGCATCCCCGTACACTGACGGTGACCATGCATGAAGCTCATCCCACCAAGTGGACGTGTCAAACTCATTTGGTTAATACCTTTCCACCACTCCTCATAACCATGTATGGTCCCTGGATCTCCCCATCGCTAGTAATAGTGCCTGCCTGGGGAACACCTAAACATCATCCAAACTAGCTCTCACTACTTTGCTATATGAATCACAACACCCTTTTCTCTCACCTCCTGTGCGTCAGGCAAATATATGATGACCCTGAGGAATGTACTACACAATACTAAACTCTCGTAACACTTGACTGCCAATATCACACCATTATATAGGGCTGGCCCCCACCAAATAATAAGGAGTCTAGATCCTGTCAAATGCCTCTAATCCCCTCCCATGCCTCATCTTTCGGTATGGTCTGCCAAGTAATATTGCATGGATGTAACTCATCAATGCGCCGCTCGTACTCAATGCACCTCACCCAAGTGCTCCTACCTACCTCTAATCATACACCAACCATACACTGAAGGCTCCCCAACTTGGCATTCCGGATCCCAATAGGTCTACCCACAACAATGTGGTCATAACTCCATATCTGCAATAAAATCCCTACTCCAATACTCCCACCTCCTCGGTAGGCTACTCTATGAAGATCACGATATAACCATGCTAATACCGCTGGAGACCACACAAACATCATCTTCTCTTACCACATGGCATGCACCACATCTGCATGAACCCAATGCTGAAATATCACCTCCACCATCTCGAGAATGGAATGTAATAGATCAATGAACACAATAATAATGGTACACGCTCCATATACCCCTCTCTAAAGTACACACCTGTGTCTATCCGCATCCCCACACGGGGTGCATCCTCCAAGTTAATCAACAATTGTAGTCTAGTACACTAACTCAATGTACGCCACACTATCGGCTTCCCATCTACAGGAAGTTGGTAAATACGATAGAAATCCTATAGTGTCACCGCTCATCTCACCAAATAACCAAAAGTTACTCGTCTCTCGAGTGCCATCGCCGTTAATGTTGTCAACAAATTGTGATCATCCCACATATAGGGCATCCTCGCTACATGAAGAATCTCTAACATGTGCAACAACGATGCCTCATCCTCCTTTACCTCCACATCCACACCCCCTAATAAATGTATGAAAGTATCCGATCGTCGATGTCTCACCCGCACCGCATCTAAAGTAGCATGCACACATCACATGACCTATATTGGCCCCTACATATTATTTTTCATCCTACCCACCCCAATTTTAATCATTCCCCCTCATTAAACCCTCACAAAACAACATTATTACATAAGCACCATTATCCTAATATAAGCGCTATTTTATAGCATATGCACCATTCTAAACACATACGCGCTAAAAACATAACATACACGCTAATATGAAATAAAAGTACTATTTTTTTTTCAATCCACCTTAAACACAAAAGCGTTATTCCATTTCCTCCCATCTATACCCAAATGTGCTACTTTATACCACATATGCGCTAAACTAAAACAAACACACTAAATCGGAACATATGCGCTAAACCTTATCCCTTACTAAACCAAACTCACTACCCTAAAACATAAGCACTAAAACTGATCCCCCACCAAAACAAATGCACTAAACTTCATCACCACACACAACAAATGCACTAAACTACATTACCACTTCCCAATTGCCACATATGTGCTACATTTTATCACATATGCACCATTTTTGGCACATAAGTGCTAAAATGTAAGACTATGTGTAGATTTAAAACCCCGAACACTAAAAACTCGACCAAAAAAACCCAAAAACACTTCAATAAACAAAAAATACAAAAACACAATAATTAACAAGGTACTCACCTGTGTCTTGGCGGCTCTTGATCAATGGTACGTCCTCACCGCATTCACCCTCTAGTCCTGTAATCCTCTTGTAGGCCATCTCATCCTCTCCGTGGATCTCATTTTCAAACTATGCGCGGTGAAAATGACCCATCTCGTGGACCCCGAACTCCTTTTATACCTTCCGCGATGCCCTACAAATTTCTAGGCGCCTGTTCTCTCACCATGTGTATCCGTTTTCATTCTTTTTCTTCCTAACTTCGTTAAATTTCCTCTATCACCTAAAATCGTAAAAAAAAATCATAAAAATTCAAAAAATCCTAAAAAAAAAAAGTAAAAATTCAATAAATTGTCTAAAATAAAATAAAAAGTAAAAATCAAAATATCGTAAAAAATCCAAAAATAGTAAAATTTTAAAAAAATCATCAAAAATTCAAAAAAATGTAAAAATCAAAAAATCGTAAAAAATCAAAAAAATTACAAAAATTATAAAAAAATCCTTAAAAATTCCACAAATCATAATTTTTTTAACAGCTTATTAAAAACTAAAAACTCACATAAATTGTTCACAATCCAAATAATCAACCAAATTAATCCAATTTTGTTTTCTACATTTCGCCAATGATATGAGGCCTCTTTTCTTTCTTTTTTACATAGTCCAATGATATGAGGACCATCTTTTTTGGTACTATTTTTGGTCAAGATACGAGGCCACTTTTCTAGTTTACGAATACTCTCCAATGATATGAGGACACAAGCATTTGAATATTACATCATATAGGGTTTCATACCCTAGTACACCTTTTCACATGCCCTAATAAAAACACTACTAATGATGATATCGGTGGGTACTTTACAATCAACACACCCCCCCCTTTCTATCATCATCTTTAATCCTCTCATCATCCACATCATCATTTAACTCACCATTTTATCATATTTTTATGTTATCAATCATCCAATATTCACATCCACCATCCTTCACTCCCCGATCGAGGCATCCTATACTCCCAACTCCTCACTCTATCCCCCGATTGGGGAAATCTTTAATCGATTCAATCTCTACCCTTCTCATACAGGGACATCTTCAAATCCACACCCCAAAATGCTCATTTTTGACTTGGGCAACTTAAAATACTAACTCCCTAAATACTATCTCCCTCATCGGGGCATATTCTAATCCACCAATCCTAAATCTTCACTCTCGACTCGAGTATCCTCTACTCCAAAATATACTATCACCTAATCCTCTCATCTCCTATTCTTCTAATCTCTACTCTCCTTCCTCTAATCCTCTCTTTTATCCTTTTATCCCTCTAATCTTTTCTATTATTCTCATCCCCTCATTCTCCCTTATCTATTTTCTAAGGCCTCTCCTCTTTTCGAGACGTTACTCGACTCATTCCTCCCCGCCTAACCCCTCGAGGGGGCATCACCTCACCATATAACCTATCTTCCCTTCTTTTCTTTGAACTATCATTTCTCCACAATAAAACTTCGAAGAGGGGAAAAATGTAGAAATATAAAATGTCGACATGATCATTTAGCAAATAATCACATTCATTTTACAATATTAATCCCTTTCCTATCACTAATCATATAATAATTAATTATTATATTCCAACTATTTCTATTATCCATTTCAAAATCCCATCCTACCCTTAGTCATATTAATACTTCATTAATATATCAAAATCCCACTAACTAATCTCCATTAACTATTTCTAGGAATTTAAAATTACCACCCACCTACCACCTACTCTATGCCTACTCTACAACTAGGCTCTCCATCTAATCCCCCAATAAACATAATTAATGACACCTAATCCCAAGCTAAATGATCCTCTAAATATAGAGGCTTCTATTTCTAGAAGCCTCTACTATTTTCCCTCTTTTATTTTCTAATATTCAAATATTTTCCTCCCTCCATTGAATTTTTAATTCAATGGAGAGTTCTTCCAATCTCTAGAATTTTATAATTCTAGAGAATTCTTCATTCTCATGCATTTTCAACCATTGATCCATATCCTACATGGATCAATCCCAACCCTTGATTTATCCTTCCTCTAACTATAAATAGAGGTGTCACCCTCCATTTCCACCACCTTAGAAAAATTGCAAGTGTATGCTGCCAAAATCTCCAAGCAAAATCTCAATCTTCATAGCCTTTTATCAAGCAAAAATCATCATTTATCAAGGGGAAGTGCTGCCAAAATTATCCCAAAAAATCTGAAGCATTCAAGCATTCCATCCAAGAGAAAATCCAAGCATAATCAAAGGAGGAGAGTTACAATCTCGTAGGTAAGTATAGGTATTATATTCTCCCTTTCCATCTTGCTCTATCTGAGGTAGCAATTAGAAGTGTTAGTTTAGGGATTAGTTTGGATGATTTCTTGGTTTGAATTTGCATACTAACACATCTTTTTGTCTATATTTTGGCACCCCCGTGGGGCTCAAACCCACGATGAAAAATAAAACTTGCAAGTTTGAAGTTGGTGACCTAGTCCTTAAGGAGAACTAGTGCAATACTAACACTAATTGAGAAAAGAAGGGAAAGTTCAAACCTAATTGGCTCGGACCATACATTGTCATAGCCAAATTCAGCTCGGGTACCTACAATCTTGATACTCAAGATGGGTATGAGTTGGACGAGCCCATGAATATCATGCATCTAAAAATATTCTATGCCTAAGTACCTCAAATAAAAAAAAAAAATCCGTCTAATGGTGAAAACCACTTTGATGATGCCTTGGGCAAGTACCATGGTGAAAATTGGTTTCTGACACTATGGTAAATCAGATCCTATGTCCACTACGTACCCTACAAACACCAACATCACATTGGGGGCAAGCACCCCTCTATCCCTACTCACATTTCCATCCCTATTCACATCCTATCCTCCTAAATCCAGACTTCTTTTGATCCTCCCTATAAAGCAAAATATCTATCATGATTAGGAATATATATCCTAATCCTAATACAAGATGTATTGTCCATAGTCATATCTTGGGAAACAACTTTCAAGGGAACCCCATTCAAATGCCGAGAAATGCAACCCTTGTAAGATCATGAGGCCTTCATTTCTCTCCATCCCCATTTACCTCCTATTACTACTCATCCCCTTCCAAAACCACTTCCTTTTCTCTCTACTTTCCTACCACGTTTAATGCAATGGTTATGTTGTAAATAGTTGTATCAATTTGAAAACATTTAACATCCATCTCATATGTAAATACCACCATTACATCTATAACATAGAAAAATCACTACCATCCAACTATCATCATACATCCATCTATTCCAACATCACAATTTATGCCATAAACCATAACTTACATCAAATAAAACCATAATCCCATCCATAACAAATACTACCCATAATAACATACATCACTAAATTTCATCACCATCGCTATAACAAACCATATCCATAAAAAAAAAGTAACATCCAAAATTACATCACATCATCATAAATAACATCCTATCCAACGTATGTAATCCTAACCACAAAAGAAATTGAACTAGTCATCATCACATCAATAAAAATCATCGCCATATACCATTAAAAATAACATCACATTGTCTCATTAATAATATCATCATCAACATAATATGTCACCATAACCATTACATTATCAATCACATCATCTATATATCAATAAAACAAACTATCATCACATCATGTTTTTCTATACACAATCATCATGGTAAATACCAAATCATCATCATACATTGTCATCGTCACAACAAAATAAAGGAACAAATCATCATAACATTGTCACTACATAATCAACATAAAAAAATTACATCATCTCATCAATAAACATCATCATCATAATAATCATACTCATCATACATCATCTCAACCCATATCATCAATATCATCAAAACAACAACATGACATAACCATCTCATGAAATATGTCATACATCGTATATATCTATCAAAAATATGACCATGTTGGTCATCATGAAATATCCCATAACATATACATGAAATAATACATCATCATGTACCGCATCCAAAAATAATAATGATACACCAATCAATCATCTACATATATACATAAAAATGTGACCATGATGGTTCTCACATATCCAATAAAATACACAATACAATGGTGCTCATCACTATGCTGAGCTACTAGTATCATCCCCCGCTCCCCCGACGAGTTGTGAAACACTCGTAGTTCTCCCAGCAGGCCGTGGGTTGTCTAGATATCTCACATGATCTCTTTCCTAATCTCTGTCTGTGCTACATGCCTCATGTAACGAGGGGAATCCAGCCACTCATGTGTCACAATATCCTCATAATCATATATCTCCTCCATCAAATCCTTGTACTACTATAATGATATTGTGGTTAGGGGACCCATCCATCATGATCTCTGTGATGTACTTGGGGAAGTCGTTTCCATTTCTCCTACTCCCCGAGATCCTTTCTATGTCTCACTCCCCTACTACTGCATCTAATGGGCCATACCTTTTTCTAAAGTATCTCATTGTCGGCGATATCTATCTGGTGTTGTAAAGCCCGATCCCACTCCCGATCTATCCGTGTCGGCTCTCCTTGTAATTGAGCAATATTATCCTCCATCTATCTCACCACCAATGTCAACACACTCACTACTCGTCTCAAGTCTCATACATCTCCCATGTGAGACGCTCCTCTCGCCCACAACCTTGCTATCTCTACAGCTCGTGCACAAGACTCGCCTCCAACATGTCTATTTGATCATGTAACTCGATACCCAATTCACCTACAACTTCTTACCCGAGATCCACCTATATCTCCTAATCCTAAAACACATGTACCAGACGGACCTACTATATCTCGTATGTGGTGGAAAAAGTTCTAATGGTCCTTTAGTATCACCCACCTCCATCACCTCCACCTCCTTCCTATCCGGATTCTACATATGTGAGTGAATAATTGGTTGCTGCACTAGTGGACCACCTAAAATAATCACTAGAGGCACCCAATGTAACTCATCTTTGGTCTATCCTTGGGGTCTCGTGTATCACTAATGCCTCATCCCTACAACATCCTCCTTTATACTTGATGGAGGCCATGCATAAACCTCATACCACCTAGCGGTCATGGCAATCTAGGTGGCCTAATCCCTGCCCACCATTCAACATATCCCTGTACAACCCCTAGATCCTCCACATCTGGTAGCAATGCCCATGGAATAACCTATACATCATCCAATCTAGCCCTAACCACATCCATAAGAATCACAACACCCACTCCCCCATCTCTCAAGCAGTCCATGCAAATATATGACAACCTGAAGGTATGTCTTGTACAACACCAAACTGTCACAACACACGATCTGGTCGATACCGCTCTAATGTATAGGGCCGACCCCCAATCAAATAATAGGGTGTTTGGATACTCCCCAACTATACTTGATCTCCTTCCTGTGCCTCGTACTACCAAGTATGGTCACCATGTAATATCACCAGTTTACAGCTCATCAATCCACCACATATACCAATCTATCTCTCCTAAATTCTCCCTCATCCCTCTGATAATATGCCACCCATATGTTGAAGGCTCCCTAACCTATCGTTATTTCCAAATCACAATAGGTCACCCACGGCTATGTGTTCATAACTCCATATCTCAATAATATACCTTTATACTTTTACCCTCTCGGTAAGCCACTCTTTGTAAATCACGATATAACCATGCCAAGACCATTGGGGCCCATGAAAACATTATCTCATCCTAGCACATAACATGGACAACATCTCAAACCTGATACTGAAATATCGATCTCCCCCATCTGACCATAGAATATAGCTAATCAAAGAACACAACATAAATGTCACAAACTCCATGTATCCATCTCTAAAATAAAGTCCCAAGTCTATCCACAACCCCTCATGGGGTGTATCCTCCACATCGCTCAATAACCTCAAATGAGCTCAGGCATAAATTTGTGCCATACCATAGGATCCCCCTCTACAGGTAGTTGGTAAATATGGTAGACATCCTCTAATGTCATCGTCATCTCTCTAGTCGGTAGCCAGAAAGTACTCATCTCCGAGTGCCACCACTCTGCCAAGTCTTATCAACACCCCTCAATCCACTCGTATGATGAGAATCCTCGCCACATGTATAAGACCTAACACATGAAACAACGATGCCTCATCCTCCTTTTCCTCCATATCTGCACCCCCTAATAAATGTATCATGGCAACCGACCATTTATGCCTCACCTACACGACATCTAAAGCAACCTGCACACATCACACAACCTATATTATCCCCTACATCTCATTATTCATCCTATCCACCCCATTTTCAATCATCCCCCTTGCCAAACCTCACAATCCAACATTATTACATAAGTGCCATAATCCTAACATAAGCACTATTTTATAGTATACGCGTTGATACAACACATAAGCGTTATTTCCCACCCCATCTAATGATAAATGCGCCACTACACACCCTATCAACCAACCACTCATAAATGCGCTAATTTATAGCACATAAGTGCTAATGCATTATATATGCACCAATTAAAAGCAAAAGCACTACTTTCCATACCCTACTGTGCATATATACACCAATCTGTATTCTTCCACCCGAACCCTAACAAAAATGCTACTTTATATAAGCGCTAAAACAAATCAAAAGCACCATTTCTAAATCACAAAGATTACATAAGAGCTAAACCATCCACCCACGACATGTGACACATATGCATATTTTTTGTCACGTACGTGCAAATCATGCGCATATGCGCCACTCTAAACCCCCTAGTGCCTAAAATTATCCAAAAATCTCAAAACCTCAAAAACACAAAAATTACAAACATAATAAATGACAAGGCACCTACACTCGGTTTGTTGGCTGTTGATCATTGGTACGTCCTCACTATGTCCCCTCGGCACCGCAATCCTCTCATACGCCATTCTAATCTCTCTAAGGCTCTCGTTTCCAACTATGAGCGATGATAATGACTTGTCCCGTGGACCCCAAACCCCTTTTATACCTGCCACGATGCCCTAAAAACTTTTGAAAGCCCATTTTATCACCTCATGTGTTTGTTTTTAAATTTCCTCCCCTATCATCTAAAATAATTAAAAATAAAAAATCATAAAAAATCAGAAAAAAATAGAAAATCATAAAAAAACATAAAAATTAAAAAAAAATCAAAATAAAAAATAATCAAGAAATCATTTAAAATCCAAAAAATCAAAAAAATGTTCAAAATCCAATAAAACATTACAAAACTCGTTACACATATGATTGAACGTCTGTTTTTATCTTCTTACTTATCTGTATTTACATTTTGGGTTGATGATATGAGGCATCGTTTCTTTCTTTTTTCTTTTTACATGGTCCAATGATATGAGGACCTTATTTTTGTATTATTTCAGTTGATGATACGAGGCCATTTTTTTCACCCAATGATATGAGGACAATGACATCTGGTAACCTAGTCACCATGGCCTTTATATCCTGGGGTATTTTTCCATATGCCACATTAATCACACTGCTAATGATGATTACAATGGGTACATCATAATAACACACCCCGCTTTACCATCATCATTTACATAATTAATCCTTCTATCCAAATAATCATTTAATCAATCAATACATATCTACATCCCCATCTTCTCATAATCATAACCCCTTGATTGGAGCATCCCACAATCCCAAATATTCACTCTACCCCCTTGATTGAGGCGTCATCCAATCAAAATCCTAAATCTTCACCCTTTTCATGCATCATTGATCGGGTCATCCTCTATCTCCTAATCTTTTATAATCCTCTAATCTCCTCATCATCTAATATTATAATATCCTCTAATCTCCCCCAATCCTCTCCTCTTCCTCTAATCCTCTCTTCTAGTCATCTCTTCTACCTCATCATCCTCTATCTCTTAGTCTTCTCATCCTTCTAAATCCTCCATCTTATAATCCTCTAAATCCTCTCATATTTTCATCCTCTAATCATCCCTCATCTACTAACTTTGGCCTCTCCTCTTTTGAGTGGTCACATGATTCCTCCCTTCTTCACCCAACCCCTCGAGGGGGCATCACCTCACCATCTATCCTATCTTCTCTTATTTTCTTTGAATTGTCATTGCTTCACAATAACACTTCAAAGAGGGAAAAATGTAGACATGTAAAATGTCGACATAATCATTTAACAAATAATACATTATTAATCCCTTTCCTATCACTAACCATATAATAATTAATTATTATATTCCAACTATTTCTATTATCCATTTCAAAATCCCATCCTACCCTTAGTCATATTAATACATTATTAATATTCTCATTATCCCACTAACTAATCCCTATTATCTTTTTCTAAGAATTTAAAATTACCACCCACCTACCACCTACTCTATGCCTACTCTACACCTAGCTTCTCCATCTAATCACCCCACTAAACATAATTAATGTCACCTAACCACATGATAAATGATTCCTAAATCTAGAGGCTTATATTTCTAGAAGCCTCTTCTATTTTCCCTCTTCTATATTCAAATATTTTCCTTCCTCTCCATTGAATTTTTAATTCAATGGAGAGTTCTTCCAATCTCTAGAATTTTCTAATTCTAGAGAATTCTCCATTCTCATGCATTTTCAACCATTGATCCATATCCTACATGGATCAATCCCAACCCTTGATTTATCCTTCCTCTAACTATAAATAGAGGTGTCACCCTCCGCTTCCACCGCCTTAGTTCAATTGCAAGTAAGTATATGATGTCAAAATCTCCAAGAAAACTATCAATCACTAAGCATTCTAATAAGCAAGAATTCATCATCTCAAGAAGGGGAAGTGCTGCCAAATTAAATCCACAAATATGAAGCAAAACAATCATCCACTTGAGCACATCCAAGCTATCAAAGAAGGAGGATTTCCACTTGTAGGTAAGTACAGTATACGATCTTCTCCCTCTTTCTATCATTTTTCAATTTGAGGTAGGTAAATAGTTGTGTTAGTTTAGGATTTGAATCAGTTTATTTCCTATTTTTTAAGTTGTACACTAACACCACTTTTTTCTTACATGTTCTAATTGATCTATCTTGAAAATTACTATATCTATATATTTTAATATGAGTGCTTAATTAATAGTTTGAATATACATCATGTTTCTAACCATAATATGGAATTGAATTACGTAAAGGAATTAAATATCTTTCCCCAAACTTATTTATTTTTTATTTGCAATCATTTTTGAACCTACTTATTGATCAAATCCTTAACCTATTTGGCATAGGTAACCCTATTTCAAATTAGGCCTTTTGTTAAAAATCCCTAGGGTTTCATTTCGAATTTGTGCATTGCTCTTATTTCACTATGTTGTTATCATCTCTTTTCTCACACTATTATGGTTACTTACTCTTCCCATGGAGAAACTTCCCATGATAATTCTAATCCTCGTCCTAATAACTTTGACAATATTGATGAACAAGAATTTTTAGAATTTATAAACTATAATCCCCAACATGTATTGAAACACTAATCTATATAGGAAAGGATCAATAGTGATGCAAGAGTATCATCTAGAGGTTATTACAAAATAGTTTTGTATCTAACGTTTTTTGGAGGCATTTGGAGTACGTTTGAATAAGTAGGAGGTGATAGATTTTAAATTTGAGATTAAGTTAGAATTTTCAGCCCAAAACTCAAACTTGAATTTATTGCCTATATGGCCTCCTAATTTTGGTGAATTTTGGTTTTTGTTAGGGTCTAGGGTCCTTGTAGTGTCAATAAGAAGGTATTAGTTTCTTCAATTCATGGGTAATGATCTTGTAGTATTCAATTCCCTTATTCCATCCAAAAGTGAAAATTCAAAAATTCAAACTTGTTATCAACCTCCTTTTGTATTTTTCACCATGTGCTATGAAATTTTGTATGGTCTAGGTTTATTTAGGGTTCCAAATAAAAGATTTGATATACATTATCTTGTCTTTGTACTTGTTATATAAATTTGTCTCTTAGCATGAATTAAGTTGTTCTTAGGCATGGCTTAGTCTATTTTTGGAATATAACTAATTAGAAGTAGTTAGGGGATAAACAATATTAAATGTATGCAATGAGGAAGATGAGAAAGAGAGATCGTTGTGTTTAGAAAATATTTTTCTTGAGGAATGTGTATGTAGACCGTGTAAAAAGGTTTGGATACTAAATGTATGAAGAAGAAGACTATTTTTCAATTATGATATTCTTGATTCTTGAATGGAGAGTATGAAAGGAATATTTAGAAGTTAGTGTCACGTGTTTGAGAACCATTTCAATGATTGAGAAAGGAAATTTCTAGAAACATACACAATCTTGAATGTGTAAGTGCAAAAATATTCATTTTCTTGATTGATAAATGTTTATTTACAAGCATTGTAAGAGATTTTCAAGCCTTAAACATGTCCTTGAGGTTTTCTCCAGTCATACAAACCAAGAAATAACTTTTTAGATCCTTAGAATTGAAATATCCATTAGAAACTTGAAATTCATTCTTCTCAACTTATGTATAAACCTTACCTAGGGTTTTAACCAATTTGGTGTTTTAAGGAGTATGAGATCATTCCAACAGATGAGTTTTATTCGTAGAGTCTATTAAAGGTGTTCCAGTTGATTTTTGGGGTTTTGAGGAATTTAGAGTTATTTGGCACGTCTACGGACACTTGTTCATATTAAACCCTTTTCCAAAGGCTTATGAGACCTAATTTGAACCTATGAAAAACTATTTAATGGGATTATATTTGTGGATTGGGTTTGAAATTTTATGTGAAGATGTAAACCCATAATGAGTATATGAAATGGTATATATTTTTTCTATATCCTTTGTGATTCTCATATAACAATACTATTTGTGGAAAATTAGGGATAATAAGAAGAATAGATAGGTAAGGAGAGAAAACAAAGTTAAACTAATTTCTTGTATCTTGAAGTTAAATAGAGGTATGAGAACCTGAACATATATTATTAGGTGTATATATTGAGGTTCGAGTCTTTGAAACAACTATCTTGAGCTAATACTAAATTTAGAAGAATTAGACCTAAAGATTGTAAATTAGTCCTAAGTGTGTATTAAAGAAATTTTAGGTGTTTAAGATAACAAAAGTGGTTATTATTTTTGGGTAAGAAACTCCCAATATGAATCAAATAGAAACACTTGGATGCATATAAAATACTTATATGTGATATGTCTTAACCCATTATGGTTTCATGTCCTACCGCTACATCTATTATTTCCACATCTACTATGCCTATATCTATATGGGCATTCACCCCCTCTTAAAAATGTTACAACGTCTATTCGAATCTCTACTACTATTGATACATATCTTGTTTACATTTATGGGGCTTTACACTCTTCATGTACTACACGTTGTAATTTAGAAATGGAGGTTTTACATTTATATGAAGGAATACCTATACGTTGTAATGTCACGTACGCTAATCAATTACTTTATAACCCACTTGCATTTGAGGTAGAATCTTGTACATCACCCCTAGGGTTTTTTTAATCTTAATATTAGTATCCATGGTGGTAAATGGGATCCTAAAAACATATTCATTATTTTAATCTTTTGTTCTTAGAATAAACTTATAATGACAAATGTATCACTAAAAGTTTTCATTAATTATGAAGGATTATGCTTTGTAATGATTATATGATATGCTTATTCAATATACAAAGGATTTTAATCCATTATCTAATAAATGTATTATAAAAATATCCATACATATTTGTGATAAGGTTTCATGTGCTCAAATGCAACTAGTCTCCAATGAAACCATCAATGATTAATTATTGCACTATATAAATAATGCTTACTAAAATGAACAACATACTTGTAGATAATGAGCTTCAAGATATATAATTACTCTAATGTATCCTATATACTTAGCAAAAATCTATTATATTTGATAAATTTTGATCCTTTGTTGATATATGTCATACGTTGAAAGAAAGAGAGGTCGAGATCCTAACATTAAACAACCTTAAGTAGGTGTATACCCAATATAATGTATATATATGTACATTCTAAGGAAAATATAATTACAAAGGAAAACAAATGAAAGTAATATTGAATCTAAAGAAACTATTAATTCCATGTCTCAACTCGTAGACACAAAAAATTGGTAACTTTTTCTTTTGTAATGTTAAGTTTGACCATGCTCCCTTGCTAATATAAACACTCAATTCAAAATCCAATCAATTCACTTCTCTAGTTATTCCATTAATTAGTTATCTCTACTCTTTTCTCTATCATCAAATATGAAAATATTATCTAATCAAATAACTAAAAACCTTTGTGTTTTATGTCCAAACTTTTTAATTTACTTTTCTCCTTCTCTTTCTAGGACCATACAACTGGGTTAGGATGTGGGGTCTAGTCTTGGTTGACTTGTATGGTCCTATATTTTCAAGTTAATTGAATTTATTTTCAACTTGAATATATTATTTGGTTTGTTTAATCTTTCTAGGGCCGTCTTATCATAATATTTCACCTATAGAAGGCTATATAAGTGTTGGTGAAATAATTTATCGCAAGGAACAATTAGTGGATTTTCACCAATGCTTCAGGACTAAGTTCCTCCTCTCGGTAATGGGGAGTATCCCATTTATTAGATGAAGAATAAAACAAATATCGGTGGCCGTGAATCGGAGAATCACACATAAGTACTCCACTAGACTGTGGAAAATTGCTCGCACTTAGTGCAAGGGAGGAATTTCGTTAGGAGAAAGGGTAAAGGGGAGTAATAATTTGGAGGAGGGTTTAAGTTTATGGATAAGCATGTGAAATTTTCCACAACTCTAACCATAATATTTCTACACTCGAGTTAGAAGAAATTAACTTTAAGAACAATATAAGACTAACAAATGAAATACAAAAGTTTCCATTGATTCATTAATCAAAGGCACTAACAAATTTCTTGGTTATACAAGATTATTATGTCCACAAAGTTGATTATGCAAATAAGTGGAGGAAACATTGAAAAAGGAAATAGAATAATGTTATCTCTTGTTTGTATCTTTGTAGTGTAAAGATATCTACTTGGAAACTTACAATTGACAACCCCTTGAAATGGAGGAGTCCTTATAGTATATAGCCTTACATACTAACCTTTCATCTACCCCCATGTGATTTTTCACTTCACTTAAACACTCGTGACCTTGTACATTTCTAAGAGACAAAAGTGGCTCCTTTTTCATTAATTGAAAATAACTCATTACAAAGTTAGACTATAGGTCACTTTAAGTGAATAAGATAAAATAATGAAAAGTTACCCCCTTAATGAAGAATTAGAACATGAGAGAATAAAATGAGGGAGAAATAATAGAGGAGATGATTATTCTCAGGAGATGATACATCTCGCCGATGAAGATTTATTGCCAATGAACTCCAAGGAGTTCTCCTATAGAGATCTCTATACCTTTGAACTCTTTCTTTGAAGAGAGATGTTGTGGGTGCCACTTTCTTTGCTTGAGGAATGTGCATGAAGCTTAAATACTTAATCCTATTTTTGAAAGTAGAGCCGATGTTTTTCACTTGATTGAATCAATTCCAATGATCCTTAACAACATTTGAAATTTCACATCTAATTTCCACGAGAGACTCCAAGGTGTCCTCATTGAACGAGAAGGGGTATCCTGCTTCTTTCCTGACCAATTCCTCAAATGGATTCGAAGGTATTCCACTAATGAATTCTCACTCACCGGATGTGCTCTAAGACTCTACCCTCCATTGCTTATATTTTTAAGAATTTTTGAAGTGATCCCCTCACAAGATTGAAGCTGCTAGAGATAATTATTCAACATTTCATATCGACAACCAATGTTTGAGACCAAATGGGGGACAAATTCTTAGTTATGGAATTGAATACATTTCTTCCCACTAATACAAAAGAGTCAAGATTACCCATTTCCATCACCAATGGAAGAACTTGGTCCCAATGAGCCTTTTCCTTCTCAATTTCATCTTTAGTCATTTTTACCTTCGCAACAATGGTAAGAACAAAATTGAATAGTGCAAGGATTTCAGCAACAAACTTTTCCCTTTTTCAAGAATCTTGTAAACCCACCATGTCATTGACCCCACCCTAAATTGAGTAGCCTCAAGCCTTCTTAATTGTCTCGGGAGGAAGAGATGGAATTACACTAGGATCCAAAAATTATTTCACATATGAAGTGAGGTTTTTTACATGTTCTTCTAGTTGCTCAATTGTTTGTTTGTACTCTTTGTTCCTTAAAAGCATACGGGTAGCGGACTACTTTAAAAATGAGCATCACCCTCATGTGTTGCTTAAACCAATGGAATTGTGATTGTTTCATAGTCTTCCTAGTTCATATCCTCAATTGGATTTACTACTTGTGGATGAGAAAATTCTACGTACTTGTTACTGTAAACACCACTAAAAAAGTGGGAAGTTACCTAGGATTTCTTACCTATTTTGGTCTTCACAATATTTGAGATAACTCCTAAGTATTGGACTGATTATTGTTGTAATATTCTTGGCTCATTTCCAATAAATTATTGGATCCATGGGAATATTTTAGTTGAAGTCTCAACACTAGGCATGATGGCACTTTCAGGATCGTGGCAAGAGGAAACCTCATGTACTTGATGAGATGACTCGGTTGTTGGGGAAGAGACCTTTGGAGATTGATGTAAGGGAGTCTCTCCTAGGTTTGAAATTTTGGGTTTTCAAGGAAATTTTGGTTTGAAATATGTTATTAGGGGTCTTAAAGTCCTTAGAGAGTCTCTAGGGTTGATTTCATAATGTTAAGTTGAGCCTACATATTCAAAAATTAAATATTTTGTGTTTCTTGTCATGTTACAAATTTGAATTTTTACACAAGGTTTGAAAACATTTTAGATTGATAAGGTAATGTTTTATATTCTAGGGTGTTTTAGGAGTACTTGGATAATGTGTAATGTCTTCTTGAGGATCATAGTCTTATGGTTTGAAGTGATTAGTCATAGAACTCCTTTGGTGGTTATTTGACTCAAAGCAAAGATAACTTGAGTTATGGTCTAGTTAAGGAAGAAGTCAACTTTCAAGTAGTTAGGGTTAATACATTCGAGGGTGAAGGTATTTTTAGGGGAGACACATGTTAGAAGAGAGGATCTTAGGAGAAAAAAAGGTGTGAAATATTGAATAACTCTATTTTTTTAATGTTTTTAAAGACTGCTTTTGTATGTGATCATAGTTAATAAGAGTAAACTTTGAATGAGAATATAAAAGGACGTGTTGATTTCATTAAATATCTGGTGTTTTTTATTATTTAGAATTAATTTAGGTAGATGAACTCAATTTCAAGCTTTGAAGGTGAGCATAAGAGATAATCCTAGTTTCTAATTCTTGTACATGCCAAAACTATTAAGAAACTTTGTTTCTAAGGTTGAGAAGTTTTCATTTCAAGAATTTGATAGCATATTTAGTGGTTATATTTATCTAGGAAGGTGTATTGGGGTGACATATACTAATGGTTAAAATTTTAAAGATTGATATTGTGATAAACTTTTCAAAATTGCATTTTTCCTTATTCTTTGGGTAAAACCTTAGTGAGGGTTTATATAAGTTCATGTGATTAAGAGTCTTATAAACAAATTTATTGGTGGAAAATTACAAGATAGCACCTAAGGGTTATAACCTCATATATTTTGAATACATTATCCCAAAAAAATACCATTATTGGTCAGAATCCTTACCAGTCTGTTGTTAGAAAAGATTGTCATAGGAAGAGACCCAATGCATGAAGGAAATTAGCGAAAGGAGGGTTTAAAATTTAAATTTGGTTATGAAACTTTGCATGGTCATTAAAGTTGGAAAAGGGTATCCAAAAGTGGAAAAGATAGTATTGAAACTCTATGAGTGAAAATATAAGCTTGAAAAACCATTAAGGAAGGGCTATAAGGAACACGGTTTATTATCAAAAGGAATGAGTGGTAGAAAGTAGGTCTAGCTTTAGAGTGGGGAATTCAAATTTTACCTAAAACTTGGGAGACAAAAAGGGTGTCTATAAGTGGTCCTACTTTATCTTGGGTGTTTGTAGATATCTCACAACTATAACCCTTAGAAGGCATTGTTCTCAAGGAAGAAACTAGGACAATTTAAGGAAAATGAGTTAAAGTAGATGTTTTGCTTTGTTTTTCCATACTCGAAATGTTTTTATGGTGTTTAAAGAACACGGGGAAAATGTTCTTGAAGATCATAATCTAGGTAAGGAGAAAGAAGAACCAAAATTTCAAGTTTGAAATCCATCTAGGCTTGAGAAAGTGTTCCTATTACGATGTACAAGAAAATTTTGGAGTGGTTTGTTTTGTGATAACTTTCTGATTTGATTGGTTTCATTGTTACTCGCATCGAGATGGATGCATAATCGGTGGTTGTGAATGATCAATTTCCCCATTACTCAAGATATTTAATGGGGTCCTCGATTAGCTTTAGCTTTCTTGTGAAGTCTCCCCAGTGGAGGTCCTTCTTTGTCCATTGCTCTCCTCTTTGAATGGTCCCTTGAGTGAGAAGAGTTCACAGTTCTCCTAGATTCCTTTAAGGATGAGAGATGAGATTGTTACCTCGAGAGGTTTTCGAGATCCCTAGATTTAATGAAACAAATCCTATTTTTCTTGAACCATTGCTTGGATCTCGAATCATCATTACTGCTTATCTTGTGAATGCTACTTGATTCTTGGATGCTCTATGAGACATGTTGAAGAGGTGAAGTTTTTTACCACTTGGTATTCGTGGTCAAAAAAATAAGATCCATCATCTTCCACTCATTCAATGAACCAATCAAAACTAAAACTCTTTATTTAATCAACAATCATTCGCATATGATCTCTTTTCCTTACTTCAAAGTCACCGAGATAGTTGACCCAATAATCCTCAATCTAGGGACTATGGTGCATTTCGGGGAGATTGAATATTTAAGATATTAAAATCAGCTTTGGATGTATATGAATAAAGACTAAGGGCGAAAAAGGAAGCTTCGATATTGGATGCATTTACAACATTTTTACACGAATAAATTCTAAGAGATATGGGGGATGACACACCCTTCTTCTTGTGATTCTTACACCTATTATGAATTTGATAAAGTTACCTACACAACTCAAACATGACTATTTTATCACCGAGGACCCGAGGAGTTTGCGAGGATCGAGATCGAAGCCCAAAACCCCGATGTATGTGAAAGTTTAAAACTACGTGAAGAAACATCCATACTTCACGATCATGTTGCAGCTTGAGAAGATAACCTTAGGTTTGGGTTACCTTCTAGAAGTTAGATAACAAACATGGTGAATGCATAGTTCACCCTGGAAAAGTAATGGTTACTCTCCTTGAGAATGAGTTGAGGATAATTTTTGAAGGCAAGTGCTTTCTCGAGGCACATTGAGGGTAGATGTTAAACTTTTGAAAGGTATATTGCTTGCAAGAGCATACACTATGTACGAGGTCATAGTGAAATTTCTAAAGGTAGGCATCTAGAGCAACTGACGATGAATGTTTTCACTTGTGCTCTGTCCCCAATCCATTACTTGATTCCCTTTCATGGCAATAAGGATGAATTGTTCCATCTAGTCCTAGAAATCCTTTGTCATCTCTTCGTCCATTACTCTTCTTAACAAGATAATATGATTTGAGCACCCTCATGAAACTCACTTCTTGACAAGATTTTTGGCACATGAGAGGGTTTATTGCCTTGCTTTAGCCATTACTTGAGTGTGATGCCTTAAAGGTATGATTCAATCTTTTCTCATTCATGTGATGAAAACTCTTTGGAGATGATGACCATATTGTTGTTGGTTGGAATTTGCATACACTACAAAATACCCTTAGAAGTAAGCACTACAAGAATGGAGTTGTCATCTACCCGCACTATCCTGGAATCAGGTTCATAATGTTGTGCAAAGAATAGAACCAACTTTGTACTTTACACAAATAAGGGATGGCCTCCTACTGCAAACAACCCACTCGTGAATATTTTCTCTTCCATAGGCTCTCTTGGTCCTCCGAGCATCCTATTCTTGAGGTCATCCAGATCCATGTAAGAGACATCACTATCTCCCGCACATGGATACTCCGTAACCAAGGTTGAAATGGGCTCCATACTTTAGTATTTGAACTTTGTATTTTCAAAAAGAAGCAAGATGAATGAAAATAAATCTACTAGTAACTTTCTACACCGAAAAATGGAACTTTCTATTTTTAGCAGTAGCTTTAGGAAACTGCTATTTTGGGAGTTTTGAAAATTTTACACAATCCTTGTTCTCTCAAGATTGTAATCCACTTGGACTATTTCCAATCGATGAGGATTTTCTATTTTTAGAAAGTTTCTATTTTTAGACATCTACTTTTCCCAACTCGTTATTTTTGAAAAATTTCCCAACTAACCATTTTTAGCATTTCTTACTATTCCAGAAGGGAAAATTTTAGTGGAAAATATTCATGAATTCACGAGTATTCTCGGTTTTTAAAATTTGGATTTGGTAAATTTTTAGGGTACATTAGGACTAGGTCACCCGAGTTTTCTAGGTACAAGTTTATTTTAGGGGTCAGGTTCTCCTAACGTTTACACCAATAACCAATTTCTTTAATTCAAAATGCCTTTAGTGTAATTTTTTTCCAAATTCGCCTTCATATATATACTAATTACATATTTACAATTTTGTATGCAAATTATAGCTATCAAATATTCTTCACATTTTTCTTTAAAGATCAAGATCGACTAGATATTGCAACCTTGCATTAAGGTATTTTTAATTGTTATTGTATTGTATTGCATGATGACGACCTCATTGTAGCTATCTCGGTAGTAAGGATAATGCTGCCAGATGGTAGCATTGTCTATGTTATGTAGCTACTGGCCGGTAGCATTGTCTATGCCACCATGTAGTAGCATGTTCAATGCTACCAGTTGGTAGCAGTATCTATGCTACTGGATGGTAGCATGTACAATGCTACCAGATTGTAGTATTGTACATGCTACCGCCTAATAGCATATATAATGCTATCAACCGATAGCATTGTGCATCTTGATGTTCCGTTGAACTTTGAACTCTGTTGAAAAGTTTTGTAGTGTAAAGATTCAAACCTTTTTCACTGGCGTTTACAATTTTTTAAATATTCTACTTAAAAAACTGACCTATTTGAAAATTACACTTGGATAGGTACAATGGACTTTATGAATAATGAAAACAAGGAAGATCAACTCAAAAGAAAAAGTAGCATATTAAATTATTTCAACCAACCAAAAAAATGAACACTCAAATTGCATCCACTACATGCAGTAACACATGTAACAAATTATCGTTGAATTTTTCTTTACTTTTTGTGAGTTTACTTTTAGATTAAAAAATATATATTCTTTTCATAGTTGAACCTTTTAAGTGTTTGAATACAGAAACCCCTAAAGAAATAATTAACATTTCACTAGATGAAGATATAATTGATGATGACATACCGTGAGCTAAAGACAATCCTTGTTACTAAAGGCCTTCAATAGATGAATGTTCTAATGAAAATATTTAAGTAGAAGATGATATTGATAGTACTCTTTAAAAAAATAAATTTGTGAGAAGGAAGAAAACTACCTGGAAAATCGAAGGTCTTTTCAGGTAGATTGAGTAGAAAAATATACATTCATTGAACTCTGTAGAGCTAGAAAATGGTAATGATACTCCAAAAGAATGTAGATGTATAATTTGTAGTTGAAAATTAGGAAAAGAACATAAAATACAACTAAAATTAGACACAATTGAGAAACATTGTGGCAAAGTATATGTGACAGTTAAGGAAAATGATGGAAAAATAACAAATACACATAGATGGAAAATCAAAGAATGCATGCATGTAAGATATGTAGAGGAGTATAACAATGAACAAAAACATTGTCAAAAAATTGTGAAGAAAGGAGGAATAATTAATACAAAATTTGGGGAAGTTGTAAATGACAATATTAAGGCAAAAATACACAGTTTTGAACTATATTCTTCATTCTTAAAATGAGCAGACCTATTTCATATTTTTCAGAATTTTTTTTGTTTTAAAAGTTTAATGTGTTTCCTAACCTTCCCCAATCACATTGGTCAAATAATAGTGCTTGGGAAATGGAAAAATGTCTTGCAATGATTGAAAAAGTGTATTTGAAAGAGAAAGTCAAGAATGAAAGTTTTAGCTCCCTTTCCATTGATGAGGTTACATCGTGGAAAACACATCTTGGGTTTACATGCATGTTTATAATTTTGAGAACCAATACCACACAAGTCAACCTCGCCTCTTCTAGTTGTTCATAAAATGAAGGAAATGAAAATGTTGCAAATATTTATAAATTGGTTATATGAAGGATATTATTGGAATGGATGATTATTCAATAGCTTCAAAGCTTATATGTGTTGGTGTTGATGGTGCATTAGTAATACAAGGTCATAGAATGTGTCTATGTGTCCACCTACAAACATCAGTTGCACCTTACATGATTCCAATTCATTGCATGGCTCATAGGATGAATCTTACATACAAGATAGTTAACACATTTGAAAATTTTGAAAAAGTTGAAGAGCTTATCCGTGAATTGCATGCGTATATGTCAGTAGTCCAAAAATATTTTTAGAGTTGTAGAAATTTGCAATTGGAGTGATAGATGGTAAAAACTTTTTAAAGACGTTGATACAAGATGGATTTCCATGTATGAGTTACACACATAATTTTTTATGAATATCCATTGTTAGTTGGTTTCATGTTTAAGTATTGTATACATGTTGACAAGGTAAAAGATCTACTTTACCACTTAACATGATTTGGAAAAATTGTTGACACTTTGTGGGATTATATCAATGTTGAATGAAATCAATTCCTTAACAAAACATTCTCAAGAAAGATCCATTTATATAGTTGACTTCATTAGATTGAGAAAAAAGGTATGTCAAACACTAGATTTGTTATACAACTTTGATGAATGTTTTCAAGGACATGTATTCAGTAGTTGGAAAACTTTAAAAAATTTAAAGGATCCTAAGCTATTTTAGATTCAATATAAGTGGTCATCTTTGTATCCTTGTAAATGGGAACGAGATTCAAATGCACACTTTCCAAAAAAGAGTGGATATTGTTGGAACAAACATTGAAGAAGTACCTGTAACACGTAATTTATACGAAGGTCTTATATCTCAAAAAAGAATTAAATCAATGCAAAAACAATCACAATACTTATCCAATGAGATCAGATAATGATTTAAAATGGATGAGATTCTTGAGGCCATGTCATGCATCCGTAAGAAAGCTATAAGTGATTCATATAAAAGACACATGGGTACTCTCATTAAGAATTTTGGAAAATTAGTAGAATGTAACGGAGTTCAAATTAAGGGTATTCTTTAAAAGGAATTAATTTCATGTCAATCAACTCATTTTGGCATCATAATGGTCAAACAATATGACTTACAAATAATAGATAATGGTGCAATTACACGGCTATGGAAAAATTTGTATCCTAGTAGCATCCTACATGAAAGCATTAGTGAATATTTTCGATTGTATGAATTGTGTCAAACAATGATATTGGGATCCGTTGAATACTATAGGGTTTTTAGCGCAATAAAATTTGTTAAATCAAAATATAAAAATAGATCGGATAAAAATATTGAGACTTATTTAAAATTACACGTTTCACGATATGATGTGGATACATTTCCTTATGAAAGAGTAATGGTAGTTTGGAATTCTCTTGCAGAAAGGGGAGGTGTATGTAATTCTAATATAGGGGATAAAAACAAAAAGAAGACATAAATATCAAAACAATGAAATATTAGATAACAATTTGAGTTTTGAAGACCTAAATAGTCAATAATTATTTGAGCTACCTGATATTGACTAAATATGTATGTATGGACATAATATTTCTAGAAATAAAATTTCATATCATGTTATAAGTATGTAACTTGTTATTTATGATATACGCATGTTCTTTATTGAATAATATTATCAGTGTTGTAATTTTTTGTTTAGATTTTTTAATCGAGAAATGTCATACTTATTTTTTCTGTTGTCTTTAAAATCAATATAATATCATAGCATATTATTGCGTTAAAAACTAAATCCAACTTTAGTCAATAGAAAGTGTTTGAAAATGATAAGAATCAATTGCATATACTAATAACATTATGATTTTATTTGGAGAACTTATGCATGAATTCTAAAAAAGTACACCACCATATAAATTGAAACTCTCAAGAATTTCATATAATGAAGAAGATAAAAATTATTAGAAAAGTATATATATATATTTATAGTCTCAATATTAAATTGTTTTACATCCAGTTTCAAATGACAAATTTGACAATTTTTACATTGCAGCTTCATCCTTCACAAGTAGAATCTTTCATTTGTGTTACTGAATCCTTTGCACTAGAACCTTCTTTTAAATCACCTAAATGAACCAGATCCTTTGCGGCTACATTTATATTTGAAAGTATTTCATGTTCTGATTTGCTACGTTCTCGGTAGATAGTATTGTTAGATCCTCTTTTGTTTTCTTATTCAATAATATATCAGGATCCATTCCATTCTCCTTTATGATCCTTCTTAAGGTATTATTCTGCTTATTTAAAATAACAAGCTTTTGCTTCAAATCCACTATTGTAAGTAAAATTTTCCTTGCACTTTTTAAATGCACATCAAGCAATGTTTCCTCATTCTTCAAATTATTGTACTTCAATTGTGTTTTAAAAACATAAAATTAATTAATAAAATTTTAAAACTTATTTGAAAATTATTTAAAACTTACCAATGCCTTATCCCTTTCTACATTCGCAATAACAACAAGGCCCTTGTCTCTTGACCACATATTATGGTAGGCTTGTGCTTCTGCATTTAAATTCTCTATTCTATTCAACATTATATCTAATACATCATCATTATAAGTATTTAAAAAGACACAGTACCGTGACACAACCTGATTCATCAAAATATCAAGCTTAGCTGGTTTGTTTTGAATGAAGAATACAATAAATGTCTTTGAGATTGGTTGTTAAATCGGGAATTTATTTCATTAATAAAAAATCTATCCCTAAACTCCCACAATCTTAATATTTTGTAGCCTTTTATTAACCAACACCTAGTCGAGTGCATTGGCACATCACTCAAACTAATGTCTAAGTGCTCACCCGAAGTGCACACAACTTACCAAGTCCCTCTTTATTTGATCATGCAAGATGTGTTTCCATCATAAACCAATACACAAAAAAGTAGAATATAAAATAAAAAAGAATAACACATAAGTAGAAACATCAATATCTTTGATCATTCATTCATAAATAACTAATAGCAGGATATGAATGCCAATTACATCTTGTTCACTTCTCCTAACCCTGACAACCCATACAATGTTACCCATTACAAACACATGAGAAGTACATAAAAATAACATTGTCTTACATACTCGAGTCGATGCGCACCATATACATACTCACTTGCCCATAAAAATCTGTCTCAAACATACACGTAATTACTGTATATCTCTATTCATCTCTCTCTCTTTCTCTCTCTCTCTCTCTCTCTCTCTCTTTTACAAAGGGTGTGACATACATATTTATACATGGTGGGAACTTGTCCTTCACCACTTAAATGTTTTAACTATAATAATATACCTCCAAACTATTAAACACATGCCTTTTTAACTTCGATTTATTCTCCACTTGTGCTATAAACAACTCGATCTCTTCCATACATGTGTCCTATAATCATATTTTTGTGATTTATCCAAACTGCATGTGCTTTATCCACCTCTATGTGATTTATCCAGTTGGGTCTATTTATGGGCTTGCCTTACCAATCATGCGAGAATCCACTTTTTCCTATTTTTATCCTTTTTCACAAATGGATAACTCCTAAATGTGCCTCTACGCGAGGACCTTCGCTCACCGATGTTTCCTCATCTTCTATGCATACCTTTGCACACTTGTATTACTTTATTGTCCTCACACGTACTCCCACACATTCCCTCTTGGCTTCTTTGTATCTTTCTAAAGTTCATGTGTTCACTCATGTGCGCAGTCTTCAACCTTTTCGTGTGGGTTTTACTCAACCACTTTCTTAGCCCAACATTACCACACACTAGGAGTATTTTCTGTCCTTAACAATATAAATAATACAAGAATAGTTTTGAAAGAACATATGAAGAATGAAAGAATAAGGGAAATACCCCAAATGAATAAAATAATAAATAATGGGTACCTCACATGCTTACAATGTTTGGCTTATCGTGATGATAAAAGCTCTCAAAACTTTATGTTGATCCCATTTTCTAACTACTTCCACTTTTCTAACTCACTGGATACTTTTTTGGGGATGCCTCAACAATGTTTGAAATATTTTCTAAATTCAAACCATCATCCTTCTCGTATATCCTTTAATATTACATCCCACTCTTTGGAAATGCCCTCTAATCCATCCACCTCACGCATCACCATCATTTGGATCTTGTCAAGCCTTTTCTCAATCTTGTTTCTCTAATCCTTTGCACGCATCCTTTTTCTCACTAACTTATTTTAAAATTATTTCACTCGCTCATATTTGTTTATCAACAATGAGGCTTGAAGTTTCTTCACTTCTACCTCATCCTCTCGTAGCACATACATCTTGGATAATCATATTTATTGAAATTAGCAAAGATCTTATCGTGTGGTTTTGGCAAGTGTCTTATATTATTTCAACTTTTATTCTACCTTGATTTATTTATAATGGCCAACTCTTTCTACCGTAGGCCCCACCCACTATTTACTTTGACTAACAATAAGTACCAGTTCCTCCAAATAATCCATCTCTATGTTATGATCATGTTTGGCATGCATCACAACATCTGGGCATGCACATTTGATGTTGTTGATAATATCGACTACCTTAGTGTATGCATCCTATGTTCTTTTTTCTTCTCATCAACCAACTCCTCAACAAGCCTCTGATTTCTCATACCCTTGCACTCTATATCCTTTTTCATTCTCTTCACTACAACCCCTTTATCAATATTGTAACTTCCTACATCGGTGACCATATTATTCAAAGAATTGCTTGCTTACTCATATGAGAGTTTGGTAGAGTCAATTATAAGGAAATATCCTGTTCTTTCTTTGATTTCAACTTGAAAATTGACTCTTTACTAACCTCAAACTTTGGCTCCTCCATATGATATTTTAAACTCCAAGATAATATCTTCCTTTTGCGTGGATGGGCTTTGGCCTTATCAAACAAATCCTAAATGAATAGCTCTCTGGTGGGTATCAAAATTTGAAACCTTACCCCTAATGTCTTCAAGGATCATCTATATATGATTTTTTTAGGTACTTGTGGAGGTTTTATTGGCCTTCTTCCTCCTCATGCACAGCCCTTATGGTGTATCTTATGCACATTATATATGCATGATCTATTTATTCATTATTTCCTAGCCCTTCTCCACCTCCTCCTTGATCTTGGGCTTCTTCCTCATCACACACATCTATGTATTCATCTTTACGCTTTCCCTTATTATCTTCCTCACATTTTTCATGTGCATCCTCTTCATATTGGCCTTTTCTTCTTACACATGTTCTTCTTAATTCTTCTCCTTCTTTCACGGGTTTTCTAAATATTCCTCCTCTTCAAAATTATGAGTGACATGAGGCTTACTCCTCCTTGGTTTGACTAGGATTTCACGCTTCCATTTGTTTAGAGAGTCTTTAGGAATGCACGAGGTACTTTCTTCTTGAAACCTTATCTAATTTTATTCCTTCTACTTTGATCAAGCACAACTTATGCCTATTATTCTTCTTCTTCTTCTTCCTTCTAGAGGATTTTTCATGCGCCTACACTTAGGAATATTCACTTTTTTTCTTCGGTGGATGTGGAAGCTTGATGTCGCGCACATTAACCTCTTTTCCATCTTTAAGCTTTGGATGGAGGTGGATATAAACTTTGTAGGCCTCTTTTATAATTTCTAAAGTCATGATTGGGTTAAGGTCCATGTTATTTGTCTTTATGGTCTCCACATATGCTACCTTTGACATATACCCATATATTTTGTGCAACGTATGACAATTAGCATCTACCCTTTTAGGTTGAACTTCAAATGTTGCACATATTTTATCCTATTCATCATGCACTTAAAATACTTAACTGTGAATGAAAATGGTAATTTACACCATGGTCCCATCTCCCCATTGCTTAGTAAAAATATTCCAAGGCTGAAGTGTTACATTACAGTAAACTCCACTGTCCAAGTCAATAATGTCGGCAATTCCTTGGGCATGCACCATTCATTTTCAAATGTGTCGCGCATTCTCTTGTACAATTTCTTGAGGCACCCCTTACATGGATTGGATATGGCCCCATCACATGTATACTTTCTAAACCTTAGCGTAGGTGACTTCTTCTCGATAGAGTTCTCCCAAATGTTGTCCTTTGGTTCATCCGACACTCTATTTCCCAAAATACAATTAGCAAAATTATGGAACCCCAAGTGATATTCTCACCTTTATCTTTTTGGGCCCTTGATTCTTCTATGATTCCTTTAACTATATACAATGAAATGTCATATTTGGTTTTATGCACCATCTTATATGCAATAGAAAATATCTTATTTACCTTTATCCATCTCTCAGAGGCACCCAATTTACAACTTACCATGTCCACCCACTCTCATTCTAGGTTAGAAATATTCTCAATGTGAAAGCATGAATTCCTATTTGGTAGTGCAAATTTGTATTTTTTCTCTCTATTATCACCTCATCATGCAAGGCAAGTTCTATCTCCTCTCCAAAGATTACGTAAACCCAGGTGACTATGTCGATTAACTTGGCACTTAATCAAATCCTCCTTCCTATGAAGTATAAGTAATCTTCATGGACTCGCGATGATTCAACCATTGATAGAGGCACGTGGGATTTCCAAAGAAGGGTAGCTCATATAACCGCATAAATCCAACCCTTCTAAGGCCTTTCACATTTTATCATCAAGAACTATTTTCCCTTCCATGTTCCTTTGAATAATCTCTCATAAGACATCATTCTATATGTCTTGCTTCATGTCCCTACACATGGTGATTTTTTCACCGATTTTACACTTCACTTCAAAAGTTTTGACGTCCATAGTGTCCATACAATACTTATTTTGGAAACAATATTTTATAAAACCATTCATTAGGGACTCTTCTCGTGTTCTTTCTTGGTCTTTAGTTTCTTCTTCAATGCCATTATATCTCCCGTATTATACTCCAATTTCTCTTTACCCTCAAACTTTGAATCTTGTGCCATAGGTTTTGAAAACCCAAAGTCATGTTTTCTCAAGTCATACCTTTAATGATGCTTCAATCCTTTTCCCTTTCTCAATTCAACTTCGTGCCATTTCTCAACCTACCAATCACTTTGTGCCCTAACTATGTTGTTTCACCATTGAACCCTAGATCTTTCAACCCAATGTTCACAACCTTCCTTCAACCCTTCTTAACTCACTTAAATTCCACTTCTCCAAGGAGCTCTCTCTCGTAGAAGGTTCTCTGCTTAATGATTTCCTTATTTGTACCTTTTGGTTCACTTTTCACTTTTCACTTCACTTGTTCAGTAACTAAGATCTTTTTGCATAAGTTCTCAAATAAAAGGTAAGAATGACTTTTTTTTCCTCCTTTTATAGGTTTTCAATTTCTAACCACATTAATTATCTTCACCTACCACTACTTATTAGATTTAAAGCATCTTTTCTAATTTCCCATTTTTTTTATTTTCCCTTCTTTTTCCATAAGCTTCTTCTATGCAAGTGGCAGTCCATAACCTTAAGTGCATGCTAATACTTCTCAGGATGCAAAATCACCTGCACACACCCTTTGTGCCACACACCATTCTTCCTCTATGCCACTTTCTAAGTAGTTTTCATCTATTCTTCCTCCCTCATGTTATATTATGTGTTTCTCCATTCATCATGGTTTCATGTGAAAAATTCTTCCAAGTCAAGCATATATGAGAAATTCCACCAATCCACACACACTTGAGCCTTAACAAGACAATTAGAAGAGTGATTTCCCCAACTTTCCTTTACCTATTCCAATGTGCACCTTTTTTTTCCATACCCCACAGTTAAAAGCATGTGCATACGGTCCTCTGCACATAAATGTATAAAAAAGATCATTAGCTCCTACATGTGAACACACTTATTAAAACAATAAAAAGTAAAAAAATGAAAGGTAACCTACTCTAACTCTGGAAATACTACCTTATTAAAAGCATAAAGAAAGAAGCTTATTTATAGTAGGGCTTCACCTACTCCCATTAAAGTAACTGGGCAACATGGTGTTCCATCCAAGTGATTGTAATTGACATGTGCCTAATTCTAGTATCTTGGTTACTTTAAATGGTCCCAACCAATGAAATTTGAGCTTCCTAGGGTGGTGTGCAAAACTTAGAGTCATAAAGGAGTACCATCTTCCCAAGTAAAAGACTTGTTTTTAATGTGCCTATCATACCAATCCTTTTGTCTCGATTTTTTTTGTCTTTTGATTCCATCACGTAATTGACTCGCCACTCATCCAATTCCACCAGTTTATCAATGATCTCATCCATTTCTTTCTCATCAACAAGTCCTCCTGCACACACAATACATAGGGAGGGTAACATGAATTCCACAAGTAAAATTACCTCCATGGAAAACACCATTGAAAAGGTGTGGTCTTATTCAACCTCTTGTATGTAGTTTTGTATTCCCATAAAATAATCAATACCTTGTCATCCTAATATTTTCTACCTACATCACATTTTTTAAATTATACGTCCCAAGATCTTCTTGAATGCCTCTCTGATACCATTGATTATGGGTGATAAAGGGGTAGTCTTATGATGGGATACCATAAATTATACCAATAATATTCTAATTGTCTCATTTAAAAATGAGTTCCCCTATCACTAGTAAGGCTCAATGGGAAACCATACCAACTAATGATGTTTTCCCATAAAAAATATTTATGTTGTATCTATAATACAATCCTTTGTGGGCACTACTTTTTCCCACCTTGTCAAGTAATATTTGCATGTGATAATGTAGCACACACCTATCCTTTCTGCGCTAGTGCAATTGGTCCAAAAAAGTCTATTTCCCATTTCTCAAAAGGTTTTGTGCTTGCTATAGGTCATTGATGGGATTTCATCATGGTTTTTAGTTTCCTATTCATTGAAAATGATCACAGATTTGAAAAATGCCTTAGTATCTTTATAAAGTGTCTCCCACCATAATCCAACAAGTAATATCTTGCACGCTTGTAGCTTCACCTACATAATTACCTCCAACAATCCCACCATGTGCTTCTTCCATGATGGCATTACGCTCATGCTCCAAGACACACCTACACAAAACTTCATCTCTACCCATCTTGTATAGGTCTCCTCCGACTAGCTGGTAGGGTGCAACATGAATGATGAGTTGACTTCTTCTTTAGTGTCTTCATCCCCTCAGGTGTAACTCCTATGTGCAATAATATTGCAATGTCTTCCAAAATGAGTAGTCACACATGTTAATCTTAATAAGTGAGCATATGACATAGTGTCTTTTATGCTTTACATGTCCTCATCAAATTTATCCATCCTTGACAAGTGATATGGTCCCAAAATTACTTTTTCCAAGATTGACTATAACGGAAAACTCAAATGACAAATGATATGATCCAATGAAAATCACCCCTTAGAAAAATGGATTGTTAACCATATATTTAAGTACCATGTGATCAATGTAAAAGATAAATGGTGTCACTAATAGGTATTGTCTAAACTTGTGAAGTGCATACACCATTGAAAATTCCTCACACTCTGTGGTTATGTAATTTTCTCAACTTGGCTGATGTTATCTTCATTACTTAAAAAGATAGATGGTCTATATACATACCTTCCCTAGATGGGCTAATATTGCACCAATTTCAGTTCTAAGAAGCATCTACATGAACATGGAATGGTTTATTCCAAGAAGGGAAGTGTAAAATGGGCACGGTGGTTAGCTTATCCTTTAAATTCTCAAATGCTTATTGTTGTGCATGTCACCCTAATAGAATTTTTCTTTTTCCTTTAACAACTCCTCTAGTGGTGCAAAATCTTGGCATACCCCTTAATGAATTTTTGGTAATAACCAAGTATGTCCAAGGAATCCACTTCTTTTTGATTAGTTGGTTCTTCCAACCCCAAAATGACTGCAATCTTGGCAGGATCTACCAACAAGCCTTCTTTACAGATGATGTGTCCAAGAAAAGTACCAAAGTGTTGTTGAAAAATACACTTCTTAATGTTTAAGGATATGTTAAGTTGTTTGCATCTCTCAAACATCAACCTCAAACAATCACAATGGTCTTTAACCAGCCCATAAATAGTCCAATCATCCAAATATACTTGAAGGAACTTATGAATGAAATCTTGAAATGCTTGAACAAAATGCACAAGAACACTGTTGGCGCATTCTTCAGACCAAAGGGCATAACCGTGTAGAAAATCATCCCCATTCATTTACAAACATTATTTTCTCTTGATCTTCATGCACGATCCTAACCTAATGATACCTTGAAAATTCATTAGTGAAGGAATAGATCCTATGCCTCGTAACACCTTCTAGGATCTCCTTAGTGAATGGTGTGGGAAAAGGATCAATCACACATGAAGCATTTAAAACTCTATAATCAACACAAATCCTTATCCTCCCATCCTTTTTAATGTTGATAACAATTGGGATTATCCATTATGATTCTTCAATGGGATCAATAATCCTGCCTTGAGAATTTTGTCAATTTTATCCTTTACCTTGACATGCAGATTAGGATTCATCCAGTAAGGCCTCTTGTGGACTAGTCATGCACCATCCTTGAGCTTGATCTTCATTTCACCTAATGATGGATGGACACCCTTCAACTCATGGTATTTTCTTGGAAAGAGATCCTAGAAGTCACATAATAGTTCATTTATTTTTTTAACCTCTTCCTCATATCAATAGTCACCAATTATGGCCTCTTTCGGTGAGTCATCAGTCCCAATGTTAACTTTATTTGTTTTAATGGCACATGATATGCGCATGTATGTTTATATATAGATTCAAATACTTCTAGCACACCTTCTTTGTGCTCAATGTTAAGGTCATCAACCTCTTCATCATCTATAAGATAAACAAGATTTCCTTTTTCCTTTTCTTCCCAAGCGTGTTCTAACAAAGTCTCACCAGGCCTCTAACCCGGTGTGCATGTTACGTGTCATTACTTTCTTCGGTCTATCTCATCATACAACCGAGTCATGAATTCTTCACCCATTTCACTATCACCCAATGTAATATAACTCATAATTTACAGAGCTTCATGAACATGAGGTTTAGTGGAAAAATAATCAAATGTATGAATGATACCTACAATTTAGGTCATGCCAATTCATTGTTTCTTTTCAATCTATGTGTACATACCACATGCGCACACATCATCCACAAATGTAGAATAGAATTTATGTACCCAGAGTGATGGTGGTAACACGTCATATCCCTACCTCCAATTCATTTAAAAATTGTGAACATGCACCACGGGTTGAAGTCTTCCCATTGTAATCCTTTATTGATGAAAAGAGATTATTTCTAACAAACCAGGTCAAGAATATAACTCTTATCTCGCACCATCCAATCAAGTTATCTCTATGCACAACCAACCAATGTGATTTTTCCCCCTTAATGAATAAACAAACATATTCATTTTATCCCCCTCATTTTGTATCTACAATTCCATCGCACCTAAAGAAGGATTCATGATTCTCTTCCCAAGATAGTGTGATAAACTAGTCTTTCCTAACCATCTAACTAGATTTGATCGAATAATTATTGTTACTCTTCCCAAAACTCTTGAACTAACCATCTCGTAAGTACCATGAGCCCAATTATCACAAGTAACACTAGTAGTGTCACTAATGGATGCACGTCTCCCCACTCGGAGCATGCCATCATTTGATGGCTCAACATTCTTTAGGTCACACAACATATGTGTGTAGATCTAATTAAGGTCTTCTTCACTTATTAGTTCGATGTAAGGTGTAATCTTAGTGACATCCATAGGGATGAATACTCATTCCTATGCTTTCTCGAAACTTATATAAGATTTGTTAAAGCGTAAGTACACATTATTTTGCATAGCACCATGGCCACCAAGCAACATAGAAATGTTTTCCACCTCTACCGATTCCAAAGAACTCAAAGTCTCATGTGAATTTCTTTCTCTAAATTATGATTCTTGCATCTTTCAATAGACCAATGGGCTAACCTTTCTCTTATTTTCCATATACAATACACTTGAGGATAGATGTGAAGGTGGTCTTCCCATTCTATTCTAAGCATTAAGAGTAAGGACTTTAACTTCCATTATTGTATCAATCAAAATGTTACTTACCAACCATCCATCTATAATCACATCCAGGGTAATCTCTTTTTCATACTCATGATCTCGAGGTGGAAAATTAACATGGAGGATCGGGCACCCCTTTATGGAGTCACACACAACACCTTTTCTCTCAACCATTCTCCCAACAAAGGAATGATATTTTCTTGTCTGAGCATCTTACATACTTCTCTAAGGTAATCAACATCCTTCTGATATATCTCAACGTACCTTGCACATTCTCTCTTGCATACCTATTCCTTAAGATGATGTATCTCCCCTTGAAGCTCCAAAATGACGCCCATTGTATCTCGATATACCTTATTCTACTACCTAGCATATAGATATTTGGTTGATTGGACCGCTTCTTCCTTCTAATGAGAATATTTTTTTCCTTTCTCACGTGCACGTGAAGCTTCGACGTGTGTAGTGACCAATAATGGTTTCTATGTATCCGTAAAAGTATTAGGTTGCCACCGTCCCTATCGAGTGTGCTCAAATCACACCGTTGTTGTGCCCTTATCCTTATTATTTTTGCACATATGCACATATAAATCTAGGAAATCCTTAACCTTATGCCCCTTACCATAGTATGCACAGAATGGATCTTCGAAATCCTCTCTTACAATGGTATGGTGACCCACATATGTAACATGTCCCTTAACTAAATCTACCTCTGTGACCACCACATCCTCTACCATGATATCCTCCTCATTATCCCCATTACCATGATTATTTCCACCATTATTTTGTCCAACTCTAGTACTATCATTTTCTCATTCACATCCTTGGGAAGCTACCTTTTTACTATCATGTCAAAACCCTATCTCACAAGCCTCATGGATATGGTCAATCATCAAGAAGTTTTTTTATCATGGGTGTGCGCATCACAAATTTTGTAATACATCAAAACCTTCTTTTGTGTGGCACACTATAACAACAGGATATCTCGAAATCATGGTTTTATGACATATCTCGCAAGCCAAGAGTAGTGTGCACACAATCCCGCATAGATAAATATCCTTCATGGGCCCCTATACTCCACAATCGGTGCACCATAGTCCACTACATGTATCATGCACTGAGTTAGCAGATAAATTCTCTAGCTGAGAATACATTGTTATAATATGAGATTCAAGGAAGGTGATTACTCCAAAGATATATGCTCCCAATCACTTCTACATGTAGTGATGCATCCAAATCCTCGCGGGTCTATGAACATCTTGCATGATAACACCCTTCAAAAAGGTGTCAAGCAATCCTCGTGAAAACCATTACAAATATTGGATCTAATGGATATCATATGAAAGCTTAGACAACAAATTCTTGAAATGTGTATCATACTCCCGATGATTTCAGCCAAGCCTCGTTTCATGTCTTTCAATGCACTTATGCTCTATTGTTCAAAATTTGGTATGTGGAATTCAGCCAAGAAAGAGGCACATAAAACATCATTGTCTACTTCCGTCTCATGTGGATCATACTTCATATACCAACTAAATTCCTATACCAATTATGTGAGTGACCTTGAACTGCTACTTTTATCTCATGTTATGACTCATGTGTTGATATTAAAACATGATTTCTTATATCTCTAACTCGACATGGTGATCCTTGATTACCTTCATGATCACCATCACTATGATGATCCTCTACGACAACTTTTGAAATCCAAACACCAAGCATAAGGGCTAGGATTCTAGGGTGGGTTAGATGTGTGAAAAATTTCTCACTCTCTCATCGACTTTTATCTTCAAGGGGTCCTTCTCGCTGCACTTCCACAATATCTTAGGGATAAGGTACTATGGTCCTTCACCTTTTGTAGGGTTCTCATCACTTCATCTCAACCCCATTCCTCTCATTATTAGTGCCTCTTCAACTTCCCTCTCTCGCTCATCATTATTTTTACAAAGCCTCTCTTCTCTATCCCTTTCTTCCTCTTGTACCGACATCATCCTTCTTAGAACCATTCTGTCCCTTCACACAAAGGTGGGGTTTTATCTTGCCATAGGTAAGTTATCTATCCCTATCTCAATCATTTATATCTTCGTCGCTAATGGAAACACACGTAAGTATGATCCTCTTGACTGAACAAAACTATAACTATGCTTCTTCTATGCACAAGTACTTTGAGATTGCATATTCCACGATGTAATTCTATAAAACACCTTCCCACCAACACTATACCACACGTGTCCATGGTTCATCCAAATAAGATAGTTCTTGGTACTTATCCTGTCTCTACACTTGTTTCTTTTCTATCTAGTTACCCCTATTCTATGTGTAAGCTACTAACCATTCATATAACTCTACTAGGAAGAAACTAAAAATGTCTCGTATAGTGAATCATATAAATTATCTTCCACCCATTTATGCACATTGAAACCTTGTCCACTATTTTATCTCTAAACAAATTCATCCTATCCGTCATGTACCCAATGCCTACTATTCTCCAATGAAAGTCGAAATGCCATACACACACCACATCTTGGTGAACATAATGAAAAGAGGTCTTGACAACGGAACCAAAATGTATCCTTTTATTTACCAACACCTAGTCGGGTGTGTTGGCACATCACTTAGACTAATTTCCAAGTGCTCACTTGAAGCATGTGTAACTTACAAGGTCCCTCTTTATTTTATCATGAAATATGTGTATTCATCATAAACCATTGTGCAACATAAAGTAGAAGATAAAGTAAATAAGAACAACACACAAGTAAGAACATACAGAGCTTTGATCATTCATTCATAAATAACTAATAGTAGGATCTGAATGCCTATTACATATTGTTCACTTCTCCTAACCATGGAAACCCATACAATGCTACCCATTACACACATATGAGAAGTACATCAAAATAACATTATCTTACCTTAGGAAATTGATGGGAATGTATAATTAACAAATTATAAATCCATAATATAATTTCTGAAGATTATAGATTATGAAGTGCAATTAAATTAAACATAGATTAAGATGTTTATATTGCATATTATAAAACATGAACATAAAGTAAATAACAATAATGTAAATGAAACATAACACCAAATTTATAGTGGGGAAACCTGAAGGAAAAAACCCACTCAGAATAAAGCACTTCCTTTATTAATAATTTCACAATACTTTTACCCAACACTTCCACTTCACTCCTCGGTCTCACAAAATGATTGTAGAACTTGTAGAATAGTTTCTTGCAATTTTACAATACAATGATCACCAACAATATGATCTCTCATGTATCAATATGGTACCAATGTATACGTTGATTCATTACCAATCCCGAGAGGGATCACCCTATTTATATAGGATGGGTGAATTGGTCACACCATTTCACTCTTAAATGTGGAAGACCAACATAATAAAGTTTAATAAATAAACTTTAAAATAATATGGGGTGTAAAGTGGTGGTCCACCCAAAGAGGTATCCCCACTTGACATTATTACCCCAACACTCCCCTTAATGTTAAGTGGGAAAAAACAAAACATGCCAAATTACCTTTTTCTACAAAAGGATTTACAGATCCATAAATCATCAACGATGATTCAGATAACATGTAAACAAGGGAAATCATACAAATATTCCCATACAAAAATTCTTAGGACAAGTGCTTTAAATCAAGACTTATATCAAATTATGTTCTACCTTTTATAAAACAATGTATTCCCATAACTAATGCTTCGTTGGGATTTACAAGTAAACTCACATAATGTGATTATTTACTTATTAAAAATGAAGGAAGTATCGTGACGCTTACAACAAAGCTATTTAAGAGGTGGCATTGTCATGCAAACTCCCCTCAATGCCAACTCGAAAGGCCTAACAAGGCACGAAACTTACAAAACTTAACAACACACAGTGGCTTTGTGAAGATATCTGTAACTTGATCTCTGATATTGAATTGGATTATGTATCAAGAGTAATCTAGCCATCACATAGAAGAGGAATACTTCCTTTGGATCCCATGTGTATCACTTTCAAAAACCTATTTAGCCACATGTCTTTTTCGTTGCTCCAAGTGATGACACCTACAAAAAGACTTATAGTCAACACAACATCAACATGGTTAGAGTCATAATATCCATAATATAAATCATATGATTTCACTTTTAACCAACTGTAAAATTTTAAACACTAGTTGTATAACAACTATCATAACAATATGCTTAACAACTAACCATGTTATATTACAAATATGTTGAAAAATTTTCAACATATTATACTTGTAAAATATATATTAGATGCAATCAATATTGGACATCTCCAATACAAACACAAAGGTGTCCCCAAGTGTTATTCGATATGCATATAATAATATTTTTAGTAATCATATTTAGAATTTTAAAAATGTTTTATCAATAACATATATATCTTCATTATCTATTATAAGCATTTTAAAAGATGTGATAAGACTTGATAGATAATTGATCTGAATAGATAATCAAATCATACAAGAATAATCACAGTATTCACTGAAAAACATGATCCACTAATTATGGATACTTCCCATGGATTTATGTGGAGTTTACTTTAAAAAATGACCATGTACGCACCCTTTAAAATATATCATAGGTGGCAAATTTAAGCCTAGAAATGTCATATATGTTCAATTTTTCATGTAAAAAAATAGTAGTTCTATTTAATAACTATGATTTATCCATTGAGAAACTAACATTACTGGTCTTTTTTTATAAATGCACACACAACTATGAAAACATATTTATCTTAAACACAAACAAACTCCCTGAGGGAGAGCCAAACAAAGTTAAAAATGAGCTATATGAACACGGGTTACGTACTAATTTGGTACACTACACGTGTAGTTATTCCCGAATTAACTATAACTCACATGCAAGTCAATCGAGCTCGAAAAGTTGAGCTACAAAACCAAAAACAAAAAATAAAAGACAAAATTAGTTAAATATTAAAGGATGCATGGCCGAAGCATAAAGTGACACACAGAAAAAATCTTAACAATAAAAAGACACGTGGAAGCTTTCTACGTACCTTTCCAAGCAGATTATCCCAAATGGACGTGAGGTCTCCAGAATTAAAAAAAAAGGAAATCTTTTCGGGTCTGGATATGCGAAGCAAAAGATATAACATAACATGTGACCAAAGTAGAAGAAGACACTTAGAAAAGATTAAAACAAAGAGATAAATTGTGAACAACAGGAGGCAACACGTGTCGCAAATCAACAAACACAAGAGGGCAGGTGTCGACCTTCCAAAATTTACAAGTTGATGATCTTGGCGGACGTGATGTCCTTAGAATATAACACGATAATAAGTTGTCGTCTCGAGACAATGCTTTGACAAGGTCGACATAAACAAAATGCGACGATCAAACAAGGTGAGACTTGTCACATATCAAGACAAAGCAACAGGACACATGTCATATTTCTGGAAATTCCTAAAGGTGATGCACCTAAAGGACGTGAAGCGTGTGGAATAAACCAAGATGAAGCATGTGGATTAAACTAAGATGAATATTTTATCGGGTCCACAACAGGTTTTCCTGGGTTAACAAGGTACAAATGAACATGTGTCACAAGATCGAAAATGTAGAGGGCATACATGTCTCAAGATCAACGAAGAGAGAGGAAATGTGGCACAATTCCGATAATCTTGAATAGAGATGCACCCTCCAAAACTCAATCTCACAGAAAAACTAAACAAAATGTCTTTTCGGTCCACGATGAAAGAGACAGATTTAACATGTTGTAAGAAAACAAAGGTGAAACACTTGTCAAAGGACCAACCGTGGAGAGAGGACACACATAAAGATTCTATCACTCTCAAGCATATATGCTTTCCACGGATCTCAAGTCTACGGAATAAGGTAAATAAGATAAATTTTTCAGTCCGAAATGGAAATAGGACAAAAAGAGGGATCCCCTCACAAAAAAATAAAATGGAAGCATGTTTCACAGAGATAACAACTGACAATGTGGACACATGTCACTAATCCGTGAGACTTCTAAGGAAATGCTCTACATAGAAATCAAGCCACGAGAATGAGATAAAAACATAGAAACTACGAAATCGACCCAAGAAAAAAAAAGGCCATGAAAGACTTAAAAAGAGGTACAAACTTATTGAAATAAGTTACAAGAACGGTAACGACTATAAAAAAATGCCCAAAATAATTGTCTCGCAAAAGACTACGATGAACCAGAAAAAATAAACAAGGTCACGAGATATAGAATAAACACATATCTATGCACACAAATGCACAAGAAATATCTATTCAATAGATCAACCAATATTCTTATAATATTTTGATGGGGTTTGGAATTTTAAACTTGATCAACTTGAAGTTCAAGGTGAAACAACTAGGGTTCCATAGATCTAAAAAAATCAAGTTTTTACTCCTACAAATAAAAACATCCAGATATATCGAGAACAAGCATAACCACCAGCTCGGATACCATGTTAAGAAATTAACGAGAATGTATAATTAACAAATGATAAATCAACAATATAATTTCCGAAGATTATAGATTATGAAGCGCAGTTAAATTAAACATAGATTAAGATGTTTATATTGTATATTACAGAACATAAACAAAAAGTAAATAACAATAATGTAAATGACACAAAACACCATATTTATAGTGGGGAAACCTGAAGGAAAAAACCCCCTTGGAATAAAGCGTTGCCTTTATAAATAATTTCACAAATACATTTACCCAACACTTCCACTTCACTCCTCGGTCTCACAGAATGATTGCAGAACAATTTCTTGAAATTGTACAATACAATGATCACCAACAATATGATATCTCATGTATTAATATTGTACCACTGTATACATTTGTTCATTACCAATCCCGAGAGGGACCACCCTATTTATATAGGATGGGTTAATCAGTCACACAGTTTCACTCTTAAATGTGGAAGACCAACATAATAAATTTTAATAAATAAAATTTAAAATAATATGGGGTGTAAAGTGGTGGTCCACCTAAAAAGGTATCCCCACTTGACATTATTACCCCAACACCCGACATACTCAACATCGATGCGTGCACCATATACATATTAATTTACCCATACAACTCTCTCTCCTACATACACGTAATCACTATATATATCTATTCATCTCTCTCTCTCTCTCTCTCTCTCTCTCTCTCTCTCTCTCTCTCTACAAAGGGTGCGACACACATATTTATACACAACAAGAACTTATATTTCATTATTTACATCCTTTAACTCTAATAATATACCTCCTAACTATAGACCACATACCTTTTTAACTTCTTCTTTATTCTCTAGCTCGTGTTATAAATAGATCGATCTCATCCATGCTTGCGTCTTATAATTAGATGTCTCGTGTTTTATCTAATCTGCATGTGCTTTATCCACATGCATGTGTTGTTAGGAAATTAGTGTTCATAGTGTGAACATTAATTATATGTGTGTTTGTAATTTATGATTTGTGATATAAACAACTCATATAAAGTTGTAATAGTTAGGTGAGTGTGAGATATTAATATTATATTTGGGTGTATGTGAGTTGTGAGAACAACTCACTATTAGATAGCTGTGAGAAAATAAAGGTGGAGAGAATCATGTTGGAGAGATAAGTGGAGATTGGGTAATTGATATGGTTTGACTCCTTATACTGAGGATGTCATTTACCTATTTATATGTAATCTCTTCATAATGAATATCATCCCGAATGAATTATATTGCAATATTTTCATATTCGATGTTTTATTACAGTGGTTTTATTTTGTCTAATCAAACCAAAATTTAATATCTGGTATCAGAACAGGTTCTCTAGAGCAGGTTATTGCTAGTAATGGCATCTAAATTTGTGTATTGTGTGTTTGCATAGTTTCATTAACTCTGCGGCTTCTTCTATCTCCTTACACATTTGCTTTGGGTAAATCAATGTTTCTCATACATATATGCATTGTGTATTGCTTCATATGTGTGTAGATCACTTCACATTTGTGCTTTCATTGTGGATTGTGGCGTTCAAGATACTACTAGCCATTTTTACTTTGTTGCAGCGCATTTTGGCATAAAAAATCCTTCCAATTTTGTGCCAATCTCTAATTGTAGCAGGCGATTAGAAGATATAATGGGAGGAGGAAAATTCACAGGCTAAATCTTCACACTTTAGGCATTTTCAAATATCAAAAGCATGTTAATTGACATGCATTGAGTGTTTCACTGGTATTGGATCCCCGTCTACTTCAAACCGCGTCACCTCTCTTGGGTGAATCCACGGTCGTCTCTGCTACTTTCTAAAACTGCAATTTGGACTTCTAGTTTCAGATCTAATACATGAATTCCTCCAATATTCAGATCCGCATTAACCTAGTGCATGCATGATAAATCACGAGTTACAATAGAGGTAACCCTTATCCGTTTATTTTTTCCATTTTTAGATTTATGAGAAAAAAACACAAGTGTGGAAAAATAAATTTCCATTTTTGGAAAGGGTCCAAAAGATGTTGGAGTTAGAACTTGTAAGTGCCATAACTTTCAGCTAGTAATGTGTGTTTTTTCGAGTATGCTGCGCATTGATCCCGTGCTTTCTCATTGTCGGACCAATTTTTTTTTCCCATTTTTGTAAATATTGTAAAAAAAAGATATATATATATATAAAATTACCTCACTTTTAAAAAATTGGATGCATTTTCTCTTGTACGAGATGTCCATAGTGAGTGGGTACATTATCGATTGAATCCGACACCTAAAAATTTTGTGTAATGAGCTTAAAAGCTACATTTTCTAACTAAGTAGAGTCACACATGGAGGCTAGAGGAAATAGAGGAAGGAGGTGCTTTATCAACCTCTCGTCAGGCACCATTGATGAGGTCACAATATTGCTTTAGTGGCCATGTTTTTTCAGTTGTGTTCAATGTGTTTAATTTCAGCATGTGTGGTAGTAAATAAAGAACAGATGGATAATTCTTGTTCATAGTTAGGAACATATTTTCCTATATATTGTTCCTTTTGTAAAATGTGAGTGGGGAAACATGTATGCTGCTATGAAAGTGGTTGGTGGTCCACTAGAAAACCAATTTGAGAGTTTGTGAATCTCTTTGAAAATCACATACATAGTGGTTAATGGTTCCACTAGAAAACCTATTGGAGTTGATGGTAATCTTTGAAAACCATTATATTGTAACACCCATGTTCACACTAAGGGGGTGAATGTTAGGAAATTAGTGTTCATAGTGTGAACATTAATTATATCTGTGTTTGTAATTTATGAGTTGTGATATAAACAACTCATATAAAGTTGTAATAGTTAGGTGAGTGTGAGATATTAATATTATATTTGGGTGTACGTGAATTGTGAGAACAACTCACTATTAGATAGTTGTGAGAAAATAAAGGTGGAGAGAATCATGTTGGAGAGATAAGTGGAGATTGAGTAATTGATATGGTTTGACTCCTTATACCGAGGATGCCATTTGCCTATTTATATGTAATCTCTTCATAATGAATATAATATTGAATGAATTATATTGCAATATTTTCATATTCGGTGTTTTATCAAACCAGATTTTAATATGTGCTTTATCCAATTTGGGTTGATTTTTGGGCTTTCCTTGCCAATCACGCCAACTCGTGTTTTCTTATTTTTAGCCTATTCACAAATCTAGATAACTCCTGAAATGTGCCTCTATGCGCGGACCTTTGTGCCCCGATGTCTCCTCATATTTTACACAAAAATTTGTGCACTTGTATTTCTTTCCTGTTCTCACGCGTACTCATGTGCGCTCATTCCTAGCCTCTTGGTATCTTTCTAAAGTTCATGCACACACTCCTACACACAATATTCATCCTTTTCATGTGTGGCTTGTATTTAACCAATTTCTTAGCCCAACATAGTTCTATATAATTTTATAAAATATCATTTACAGTGGCTAGACAATTGTCAACCAAAAGACTATCAAGTGAAAAACTTTTTTTTCATCATCATTTAAGGTAATTTCTCTAGGAGAAGGTGTGTTTGATCTTTTTCTCTTGCTCGAGAAGGATACCTTATCCCATGAATCATATATTTTATATTGAAAGTTCCATGGTCCTCCTCCTGAATCTCATTCGCTCTTTCAATGCAAAGATATTCCTCATCCAAATAAATTTCATTCAAAACAGAAATACCCCGTGCACTAGTAACATTACCCAATGAAAAATTTGGAAACTCTGTTGTAAATTAAGGGTTCATCTACTTGAAGCTAGAGCATTAAAATTAATATGTTTCCCACTACTCCTAATCCTGAGATTTTGTTATGGCAGTGGCGGAGGTGGCATATTTTTCCTCAAATAATCAGATGTATTTGGAATTGGAGGTGGAGGAGGCACTACAACAATCGATTGTAGAAAACATGAGAAAATTGAAATAGAAAAATATAATAAGAATGGAATAATAGAAAATTATATATCATTTATGATTAAAAGCATTACTTATTTGCATAGATTGCAGTGGGGATGCAGATAGTGTGTGTTGTAGTTATTGTGGTTATTGTTGAGGGGTAGAGTGAAAAGACTGGGAGTGGGATTGGTACTGGTAGTGTTGATCTAAACGTAATTAACCATTAACAATTTAAATTTATTAGTTTCTTCATTTAAAACAATATAATTTATAACAAACTAAAAATAAATTAAAATTAAAACTTAAATGAGATACATACCATGTGGTAACGAAGATATATCTTGATCATGTGCTTCATCAAATTCATATGTAATTCTTGTTGGGCTAGCATGAGTTCAATGATATAAACCTGAACTACTAGGAGGTTGTTGCACCAAAGGAATGTAAACAAGTTATAAATGTTTAATGTATATTTATATGAAATTATATATATGTTAAACATATTAGAAATGGAATATAGAAATATTAAAAACCTATGATTAGTGGCATGGTGGACGTGTCAATTGGATGAGGAGTTAAAGAACTCCTCATCCGTTTCACTTGATAAGTGCTTATTTGTAGAGTGGATCGAGTGGCGTCCTCGTTCTCGCTGATATTCTAAAACACTAACGAATCTCCAAAATTTGGAGGGTTATGTCCTCTTATGGCAGCCTCTCTTCTAGTTATAGCTACAACAACTATTCCCTATTATAATTCAACAATGAACTGAATATTAATTCCAAATATAATTTATAAACTATTAAGAAAATTAATGATAATGATTAAAAAGAAAATAATCATAAATTGGGATTTGGGATTAAACTCCTGCAATTGAATTGTTAATGACATATTTGTAATCTTGATGTGGAGTGTGGTAGGAGTAGGGGTGCAACATAAATTGTACAAAGATTCATAATGCAAAGAAAGAATAAAAGTTATGGAATTAATGGTAACAATGTCATTCACATTAATGTTACTTAGGTCATTTCTTATCTTGGAGGATAAGAAAGTGCAAAAATAACATTTTTACCCATTAAGGGTGCACACAATATAAACACAGCCCAAAATGGAATATCATTATATCTAACTCGTAACATGATTCTAGCATGGAAAAATTACACCATACCTTGTAGAAACTGGTTACTGAAATACTTGAGGGGAATTCCCCTTTTTGAAGGATTTGGGGAACCTATAAATGTAAGGAGAAAGAATTTATCAATATTAAATAAGACACAAAATCAAAATTCCTAAAATTAAAAATGATATAAACAATAATATGATTATTTGAAACTTAGTTACTTACCAATAACTGCATCAATAAATATTTGGTAATGAGACTCCAAATACGAGATATCTTCATCAAAAAAAACGGCCTTCATTGTGACAAGATCCACATCTTTATGCGGTAGTCATGTCAAATGTTGAATGTCTTCAGGGGACATTCCAAATGACAAAGGTGTGTGATGAGAGTTAAATGGAAAAAGTATAAGAGGAACTGGTATAGGTTGTTAGAAGGTTGTTGAGTGTTTTGGTGTTTTTTATAAACTAACCCTATAAAATTGGAGGCATTAATCCATTGTGAAAATGAATTGGGATCTAATATAAGGGTGTATATTTTATAAAATACAAGGCTCTTATAAGAAAATTTACGGATTTGAGGTTGTTCCTTCTCAGGAAATTTTGAAATGACCTTCCTTATTGGAAATTTTGTAATAAATCAAATAGACCTTCCTATTTGGACTCTAGAGATCACCTTACTTCTTCCCGATTAGTCTCTAGAGATGACCTTCCTAATTCTTTTTTTGTCTCGAAAGACGAGTTTCCTTGTTGAGCTAGCGGCAAGAGGGTATTTTTCTTGTTTGTTGTTGTTGTTTTCGGTGGATGACATAGGCTTCCTATTGTTGTCGTTGGATGGCGAGGGTTATTTTCTCATCGATGAAAAGTGAAACTGAATAGGCTTGATGGATTTTTATAGGTAAATGGCGAGAATGCTATCGACCGATAACAATTTTTTACATGCACCTGGATGGTAGCATAAATAATGTTACTCGTCAGAAACATCTTACTTACTACCAATTGGTATAAAGGATAATTCTACCCGCTGGTAGTAAGGATAGTGGTACCGACCGATAGCATTTTGCATGCTACCGGTGGGTAGCATTCTACAATTCTACCAACCGGTAGTAAGGATAATACTAACGAATGATAGCAAGGATAATGCTACCTCACGGTAACAAGGATATGCTACCATCCAACAACATTTTGCATGCTACCGGTCGATAGCATTCTGCAATGTTACTAGCTAGTAGCAAGGATAATGCTACCTATCGATAGCAAGGATAATTTATTCAATATAAATGATACATATTAATAGGCTATGTTATCTCCTATAAACTAGGAGGCCTAATAATGCTCCTACAACTACTCATCAAATATAGATGAGTTTTTGTAACACTCACCAAGTATACGTAGGTTGTTATAAATAACCTCATTAATAATTATATTACAATACTCAAATGCTAATGGATCACTAACCGTATGATTTCCTAACATTAACCTCTACCCATCATGATGTAACTTTCAGATTTCATCCATCATCTCCTTTCTAAAATAGAATAGTAAGGTCAAGATTTGGAATCTAGTCCTAGCCAACTTGTATAGTCTTGTACCAAAACATCCTTCGAATCTTTATTAAAATGCATCATCTTTGTTGTGTCTTTACATCTTTTAGGGTCAACATTTACATGAAAAATTACCTTAGTATCCCTATATAATAAGATTAACATAAACTCATATAAAAACATGGAAATCACATACAAAATCAATTTGCACACTCATTGAAAATACATACAAAAGGTACTCAAGGCTCCCTAAATCTTCCCAAAGTTGATGTTCATCCTTTAGGGAATCCTATACTATAATTATGAAGCACTCATCTAGGTCAAAGAGTTCCAATTCATGTATTCGCAAGCACTCAAAGAGCGATACTCAATGTATTAGCAAGAGCACAATCATCTCAAGCATGTTCAAAGTGATTCAAGTTGTCAACTAGCTGCATTCATCTAGATATCACATGCTAGGTGGAGAACTATGTGTGGTTTGAGGCCTCTTCGAGTAATGCTGACATAGGTGACACCTAGATTGCACTTTAACCCAAACACTAACTATCTCACAGGTTCTTCCACTCATAGTTAGGGTTTGAGTTCCATTTAACTAATTTCATATGGTTTGGGGATTGTGCTACACACAATTTGATAGTGATAAATATTCCTAGGCCACTTTGAAGGGAATAAAAAGTTCTAAGACCTCACTCCTAGTATGTATAAGACAATATAGAAGGTTTTGGACCATACATAAAATCCTAATAGACCTATATGCTTCCATATCGTAGCGAAGTTTTCATTCTGATTTCCAAAATGAATCATCCACAAGTTCATTTCTCCTAGTTTTTCCAATATGTGCATCCATATCTCTCTTGTACCACTATGTGCATATAAGAATATCTATCTTATTGTGTTTTCAAGCTTGTTTTATATTTTAAACAATAGCTATAATTACCAATATGTTACTATGATATTGTATGATTAATGTTGGAAGTTAATTAATCAGAATAACCCTTTGGTATCAAACCTTATATTCCTATTTATCTATTATGCATTATTTAACAATATTAAGTTAATCATAAAAAGGGCATGAACATTTGGTGAAATCAAATCTTGCATTTAACATTTTGGATCAAACCCTATCTATAATAGAGTTCAATTTGTATGCTCTTCTAATTCACCATTGGTGTTGTTTTTGTTTTTCTATTTTATATCATCATGTCTCTACCTCTAACATTATAAGATCTTTGCTTCAAGCCTAAGGGTTCAATCCCTTGTGTTGGTACAGTGTTACCATCCCTAGTCCATGCTCATACTCTACATATGACTGGGTGCCCTTATGTTTATCTTTCTTGTCACATGATTGATATGAATCCTACTCATATAGATATACAATCTGATATCATTACCATCACCACAAACTACCCGCCACACTTTGATGCTACCCCAACTTTACACCGTTAATGTAGTTACAACATGACATAATAATCACCCACTCAAGGAAACCATCTATTACCTCCACCACTTGCAACTCCTTTAGCTAAGACTATTTCTCCACATCGAAACAACTTAGTAATACCCCTATTAAGATATCTCTCTTAGATCTACTTCAAAAAGAACCTATCTACAAAAATATTTTATAAGATTTTTTGTACTCTTTCACCTTAGCTAATGATACTTGGTCAGTTGTCTTTTATTTTCTCATGGATACATTCAAGGAAATTGAAAAGGCCATTACTTTTCATACAATTGGCATTCATCCTAAGTCCACTAAGGACACATACTCCGTGCTACCATCCCTAGTCCATGATACAGGTTACCATCCCTAGTCCATGCTCATACTCTACATATGACTAGGATCCCTTATGTTAATCTTTCTCGTCACATGACTGATATGAATCCTACTCATATAGATATACAATCTGATATCATTACCATCACCACAAACTACCTGCCACACTTTGATGCTACCCCAAGTTTACACTTTGTTAATGTAGTTACAACATGACATAATAATCACCCAATCAAGGGAAGCCATCTATTACCTCCACCACTTGCAACTCCTTTAGTTAAGACTATTTCTCCACATCGAAAAACTTAGTAATACCCCTATTAATATATCTCTCTTAGAGCTACTTCAAAAAGAACCTATCTACAAAAATATTTTATAAGATGTTTTGTACTCTTTCACCTTAGCTAATGATACTTGGTCAATTGTCTTTTCTTTTCTCATGGATACATTCAAGGAAATTGAAAAGCTCATTACTTTTCATACAATTGACATTCTTGCTAATTCCACTAAGGAAACATACTCCCCTCTTCTTATTACTGCAAAAATTTAGAGGATTTTCATCAAACATGTCTTGATAAACAATGGTTCTAGATAAATATATGCTCACATTAATTTCTTACATGAATGGGTATTTATCCTAATGTAATTGATAAAACCATACCAATGTGTGAGGATTTAATAATTTTACTTGATCTACTTTAGGTACTATCACCTTAGATATCCTCTTCGGCCCTAAAAGTTACCTGCTACTTTCCACATCATGGAAAATGATCTTTATTAAAATATCCTCATAGGTTTTCAATGGATTCATGATATGCATGTAGTCCCATATACTTTTCATCAATGTGTTAAATTCCTCCATGATGGTTATCAATGTACTATGCATATAGTCCTAGACCCTTTCAAATATTTTCAAGTTGATATGTCTAACCCGTAAATGTCTACTATAAATCCCTCTCTGTAACCGATTTCTATGGTATTCTATCCCCACTCAAACATAGATTTATCATTCTTATCTAATGTTTTCATGAAGTTTATTCTAGGTGTCTACGGTTTCTATTTTTCATAGGTAAATACAAGTGGGTCCAAATTTGAGAAATCCATATCAACAAGCAATGAAACTCATTTTTAGGAAAGTGATGGGAAAACGATGTTTCATAATTTCACTATGCACAGGTCCAAGACCATATAGAAGCAATCAAGACCATATCATGTTCCACGTAGAGTTGTATGGTCCTATAAAGGAGTGTTTTCCAATTCCAGTTTCATAAACGAAGGATTTCTAGATCAAAAACTAATTTTTATCCAATCTTCACACGCAAATAATCTATGTATCACTTTGCACAACTAATTACTTTATCCCTTTATGTGTTTTAAGTAATTATCTTATCGATGTATTATAGTTGCAAGTATAAATTCTTTATTCATAATGTGCATAGTTAGTGTTTATTAATTAATAAAAATAATCATCCTTTAACATTCTATAACTTATTCCTAATTCACCCCTTACATACTAAACTAATTAGTAGTCAAATAAAATAGTTCAATCATTACATGTATTTGAATCTTTTGATTTAGATTTAGCACTTTATACTACCTTTGGTACTTGCACTAATCAATTTCACAAGATATTAACATGCAAATACAAAATCAACACACTAATTCTTATTCATTGATTAATTTAATAATTGAACATAATATAATTGTATAGAATTTAAATAAGGAGACAGACATATTCAAAAATATCTATTATTTATCTAACACCTCATAATATCTCAACCTTATTTTCTCACTCCTATATTTGTGAGTTTGTTGAAAAAACCAATATCCTATGACACATTTACTTGCTACATATTTTGACAAAAATGAATATCTTATGACATATTTCTTATATTTCTTGAGCTATTATCATTAGATACAAATTTCTTATGACATATTTTACTTACAACGCACATTACTTACAAAACATATGACATATGGTACAAATTATTTAAAACACATGGATTCTTTGCATAGTTTCCTATTGCATTTCTTGATTACATTAATTTCTCTAATCCCAATAGTTAATTCATGTTACAATTACTTATTATTCACAATGTTGATTACACATTGTATTCTAGCACATTAAATGATATATCTCTTGAGTACACTTTTCTCATGACATGTTGATTATTACATACTAGCTCTAACCCCGTTGATTGCTTCACTCTTATGATTATATCACTTATTACACAATAGTTATCAGGCATTTCTTGTTACAATGTTATGATTATATCATTGCTTCTTACATAATTTCTGTATAAAGATTCTTATTACACACTTTCCCTAAACACAATAGTTGAAGACACGAGTTTGTTTTTACACACATGAGATAACAATTATCAAGTATTAACATTAGTGAAGTTAGTTATTGATGCAGAAATGAGATTTTTCATTCATTCAATATACTTTCTAGCTATAAACAACTTCAAATTTTCCATTTAAGCACCTAAAACATCTCATTTCCAAACCGGAATTTACAAAAATCCATGTTTTCATCTTACAATGCACTATGCAAGCACTAATTCTTGATTAGGTACCTCGGATGGTAGTTATAACATCTTTCAAAATGAGAATTGCTATGAGTAATTATGAGTAATCTTATCATGTATGATGGTTTCCTTCTCTATCTTCCAAAGGATTATCTTCAACATGCTACCAAAGAGTCTCCACAAGCAATTTTCCTCTCAACTTGTCTCCACTCTTTGCACCATAGTCTTCTTCATTATGCCTTTACCACCTCTATTATACTCATTTTTGGTCAAGAACTCAATTACTTTGTCTTGCTTCTAACTCTCTTTTATGGCTTTCCTTTGATCCTTTCCCTTAAGACAAGAAACATTCAAAACCATGCTCAACTTGAGGCTTTACTCCTTGTGAATTCATGACCTTACACCCTCATTTAAACCATTCCCACCAAAATTTTTGACAAACACATTCAATAGTCTAACATTCACCCACCTTCACTACAAATTTGCCCCTAACTTGCTCAAGAACAAGATCCTTTCGTCCATTCATGGATTAAGCATTCTCTAAGTCCTCCTTAAAGGAACTCTCAACTACCCTTTTCCTTATTGATGGTGTGTGCTAATTTTAGTCATCTCAATCCATTAATCATTGTCCTTACTACTAACAATCCCCCTTAACTGGTCTAGCTTGTTTTTAGCCCTGTTTGGGAACTTTTCACCTAGTATCTTTGGCTTAACTCCTTCATTTTACAATGTAATTTCATTTTAGGGTACCCATTAATGCCTTCCTCATATGAACCAATTTATAGGGAACCTTTATTTGCAAGTTATCTCTCCATTCCACTTATATGACTTCCATACTAGGTCTTCTAAGCCATCTGCATTTTTTGCAAGGTATTGTCACAAAATTCCAAAGGTTAAGAAGCTTACCAAACCTGAAACCATTCAAATCTCTCTCGAATCCTATTAAGATGTTTTATTGACAATTTGAGGGTGCAATTCCTTGGGTAAAACTTATTTCCTTCCTTAATCCACCAAACCCTAGGTCTGCACTAATCTTGCTCCTTCACATTTAGAAAATCAACCAAATCTCCTAATTATGACCTTATTTTGCACTAGTTCCTTTTTTATGTGTTTTTATGGTTTCTAAGGATGACTCATTCCAAATCTTGGCCCTGGTTAAATGAATTAAAACCCCGATGACTAAATCCTCTCTAAACCCTCAATAGGGTTTCTTATAAACTCCGAGAATACTTTGTTTAGCCCTATGTGTTCTCTTACCTTTGTAACCACTTCTTCAGGGATGTCCCAATATAAGTTAGCTTTCAAGATTAACAACAAGGCTTAAAACTTTGAATTCTGGTTAGTTTACTCCCAAACCTCCACGCTCTTCTCTTCTAATCGGATATTATCTCAGCCAAGAATAAATTGTAAAATCGCTTTATTAAACCTTCTTCCTACAATTCCTAAGCATGCATGTACGTTGGGAACTTGTTTACCATCGTATATTTTGATCCACAATCCTCTCGATCTAGTTCTTTTGTTGTCTAACAGCCTTGAACTGTTAGTGTTCCCAAAATATTACAACAATTGAGATTGTCCTATACAAGCTCGGATATATTCCTTTACCAACCAATGACCCATTCAAATCCAAACAATCACACAACATTAAGCCTTTTTTAGTCTTAAAATATACCATAATTGCATACACATAATCATTACTCATCATTTCCAAACAGGGTTCATTTTAAGAGACCTCTTAGAAATCGGAGGTGGAAAATACCTGGTGAATATCCTCGGAACTAGTTTCGTGGGAAGGAAATTTTTGGGGTCCAACAGCAAAATTTTCACCTGATTTTTAAGTGGTCGATAGAAGGTCAGTAGACGTGTGACAGAGATTTGCTATCATGCGTCAACCCACCTTGTTGACGTGAAACAACAAATCTTCTGCGTCAGTGCGTCTATAGCCTCCGCCCTCTGGTCACGCGATAATAAAATCTTTGTGTCGCGCATCAACAAACTCTCTATCGCGCGCTTAATTCCTCCGCACTCGCACGCATCAACAAAATCTCCCATGCCGCGCATCAACAAACACTTTGTCGCACGCCTCGCAGCCTCCGTCCTCCTGCCGTGTGTCTGTAGCCTCTGCCCTCTTGTCGCGTGTTTACTTGTACTTGATAATACATATGCCCCCAGGTGGTATGAGTGATCTAGTAGTGTTCTACCTAGCGAATAATCTAGGATTATATAGGGGATAGTTTCAAGGGTAGGCGAAGTCGACCCTAAAAAAATTAAACTGTAATTTTTAGGCGAACATGTCACTGACCCGCGCTAAAAAATTCACCTTTTCAAATTTTTCAAAAATGGAATATTCGCCATATTACGAATATTCACCACTAAAATTATCCCCTGTTTCCAAAGACATGCATATATCAAGCTTCCAAGATCACTACCACACTAACTCAATCTTGTCAAATTCTAGTATTCTTCTCTTTCCATAATAGAATAACTCAATAACATTTAAATAATGCGTAAAACAATCTCTTATCAATTATGCACTAGTTTACAAAGCATGCATTACTGTATCACTCCACAACAACACACAAGCATGAACGTACACACAAAAACATATTTTCCATACTTTCCTTGAAGCTTCTATGATTTCCATTTGAATGGGAATGTCTCAAAATAGTTACAAATTGGATTTTATAGCCTTACCTTCAATTACTCACTGAATTGTTCTTTCATCTACCCTTGTGGTCACTTTTACAAGTTGATTTTGCTTTATCCTTGTATAAGGACACATGCCCATAAGTTTTAAACCCTTCATTGTAACCTAAGACTCTTCCTAGTATTATTATAAGCATGAGATAACTCGTAATATCCAACATACAACATTAAATCAAACTAAACTACTTAAACAAGCCAAAATAGGCCTCCAAGAATCAGCCTACACTTTTGGAGGGAAAACAAAGTATTCAAATTTTGAAAAGCTTAGACTCCAACTATCATATCTAAATGACTCCCAGTGACCCTAAGTCCTATGAACACACTTGTCAAACCAAAATTTGGTGACATCTTGACTTATTTACAAAGATGGAGTTCATGCTCCTACATTAGTTATGTCTATTTATGATGACACTTTCATGTTCTATGTTGTTTCATAGCTCACTATGGATGTGTTAGGAATCGATTTGTGTTTTTATACTACTTTTATGATCACTTCCATGTTTTTTATAATTTCTAGAATTTTCTCCTAACATGTTTCACACTTTTGATGATACATAATGTTTGTTCTCAAATGCTTATATCTTACGAAAGCTATAACTTCTTACCATGTTCACCGATATATATAATTAGATTTGATTGAGTTTTCCTAATGGTGAAGAGCTTGCTTTCTTGTAAGAGAGGTCACAAATTTGAATTTTCTAAGGATAAGGTATATATGCCTTGTGTTTGAAGAAAAATTAGGTACCTCCAACATATTTGGAGTACAAGGTAGTCCCATATGATATAATCTACTTGTAAATCCAAAATTAGGCTACCTAACATTGTGGAATATAAAAGCAATAATGATAATAATAATAATAATAATAATGTTTTACTTATATGATCTATCCGACTAACCACTTCTTTCTTAAGCTAAGTAAATTTTTGCAACATTACTCATCTCAAAATGAGGCATATTATGATTTTTATAACAACTTAATGTATATTACAGATATTGTGGTTGAATTGACATCGTATGATAACATTCACATAGTTATTTCGAATACAATGCAAATATTTTACACATGCCTAACTATGGCAATACATTTTATTATGGATTATATATAAATATCACAAATAAATTGGGATTGCGGTAGTCTCAAATACACTTGTACCATTGGATATGTGGAAAGATAATTTACATACATGTTGGATCTATGGCAAGCTCAATTGCACACATGTTGGATCTCATAGTAGGCTCAATTGCTACATTGGCTCTCTTAACAAGCTCAAAAGCTCAAATTCCAAAAAGAATTACATATTACTTTTACATCCCTTACATTTTATGCCAAGGGAATACAAGTATAGTTAATTCATGATTTTAATTTAGTTCATGTGCTTTTACTAATTTTATAAGCATCTTAATTGAGAATTAATACAATTTTTTACACGAGGAAAACGCATTCATATGTATGGCACAAAGAGGAGAATGGAACAAACACATTCAAGTCTCCTACATACCACGACTTTTGGGTGGCTGACATTTATAGTTCATTTTTATTTTGAATTGGTTATTGTCAAGTACTAGATTGAAAAGGTGGAGGGAGAAATATGGTACCCTAAATTTAGACTAATGAAATGTGTGTGTGTGTGTGTGTGTGTGTGTGTGTGTGTGTGTGTGTGTGTGTGTGTGTGTGTGTGTGTGTGTGTGTGTGTGTGTGTGTGTGTGTGTGTTACATACACACATACATGTCTGTGTGTGTGCGCGTGCATGCGTGCGCACGTGTTATACATTATGAGAATGTGTTGTCTATATTATAAATGTTTTTGATGAGAAAAAAAAAACAAAAAGTGTGACGTAGTGGCTATGAAGTACTAAATTGAGAGAGATGTGTGGAGAAATGATTCCATTAATCGTATAAATGGGACTAAGCTATGATAAATACCAAATGATTATATATACATATGTATATGTATATGTATATATATGTATGTATATATATATATATATATATATATATATATATATACATATACATATATGTATATGTATATGTATATCTACATATATATACATACATATATATATATATATATATATATATATATATATATATGTATGTATGTATGTATGTATATACATACATACATACCTACATACATATATGTACACACACACACATATATACATATACATATACATATACATATACATATACATATACATATACATATACATATACATATATATATATATATATATATATATATATATATATATATATATATATATATATATATATATATATATATATATATACATATATATATACATACACATATACATATATATATATACATAAACATATACATATACATATACATATACATATACATATACATATACACATACACACACAGATACATATACATATACATACACATACACATACACATACACATACACATACACATACACATACACATACACATACACATACACATACACATACACATATACATATACATATACATATACATATACATATACATATACATATGTATGTATGTATGTATGTATGTATACATATACATACATAAATACACACACACGATATATATACACATACATACATACATACATACATACATACATACATACATACATACATACATACATACATACATACATACATACATACATACATACATACATACATACATACATACATACATACATACATACATACATACATACATACATACATACATACATATATATATATATATAAAACAACACATCCTCATACTTATGGCCAATATTATCTAATTTCAAATTAGTTCCCAAACCAATTTTGAGAAGAATCAACAAGAAAGGGCAGAAACAAGTAATGTTTCTGGTCATTAACAATTTTTTTTTACTAAAAAATCATAATCGCTTGAGTTTCAAATTCACAAGGTATTTGGTATGAATTAGGTCAATTGATTGTGAAAACATTTTACATAAGTAATATATAAAATTTTAAAAAAATCCCATTAAATTGGCCTCATCTCTACATCATTGTGTTATCTATGGGATCACACAACAAATCATCCAAGAGAAGGACTATCATTGCAATATATCATTCTTTGAAGCACAACATAAGATAACATATTTGAATACATCTTACATGACTAATCTATATCTCTATCACATGTTATAACATACACCAAACATAGTTTCCAAGTTGTAAGAGGCATTATTAGGGTCTTTTCAAAACATTGTAATTTCACATTCACTAAGTGGGAGAACTATGTGAGGCTTTATTTATATTTGGAGTATTGGTACATAATGCAATTTCCATCGCAAGAATAGGAGTAGGGTGAGGTTAGTCCAACCCATTTAGACTAACCTCTTTTTCAAGTCTTCAAGAGAGCTAGGGTTTTCACAAAGAAGTGGTGATATTGTGATAAAAAATTGCAATAGGTGTATCCCATACATCATTTTTCTCAACCCTCTTGTAATATATCATAATAATGTCTTCATGGTGTAAGCAATACATCTTTCTCCCAAATTCCTTACATGATCTCACATGAATTATTTCAACTAAATTCCTTAGCTAATATTACATCATGGTGTCATATTTCCATATGTAGGAGTGAGCTTACTATTTTGTGAAGATAAGATACGTGGAAAGTTGGAAAATGAAATGAGAACAATGTGAAAACTTGTTATCACCATCAACATGCATTCATAATAAGTAATATAGAACAAGAAAACAAGTTACGTTATCACCATCTCGTATGCATTCACATAATCAATGGAAAAACGATACAATTTTGAACGCATGGGAAAAGAATGATCAAACCATTCTTATTCTTTTGGAAAATACTTGAATGAGACATACAACTAATTTCAACTTACGGGTGATTTCACCCTTTTTAATTTAAGAATGTCCTATTTAACATACATAAAAAGGATGAATATTGTTACAAGTGATTATTCCGATTTAATTAACTTCCAACATTAATTGCACAAATCAAAATAATGTTTTTCAAAGTGACTAGATACTTAAAAATGCCAAAACATAAGCGAGTGAGCGCACTTAGCTGATTATGTGTGGATCTGGAGGAGTTTGGGTGGTCTGAGTGTAAGAACATGAAAATTTGGAACTACAAATGCTTCACCTCTAAAATTGTGACCTAAAATTGGGCTGTCAAAACCATACAACTCGATTACTATAACATATGTGTTGTTCTAACCCTTATGTACGGTCTTGGACCTACTTAGTATATGGGTTTGTAACTTCCTGGGTGCTTCAAGTGCCTAGAAATATGTTTCATTTTCCATTGCTATTCTTTTCTCGCCTTCGAATGGCTATGTAAATGTTACTCAAACCCTCAAAACCTTGTAGTGCAAGAAATATTTCCTACATAACAAAGTTAGTTGGGTTGCGGGCACCCCTGTGCACCACTGACATACACATTATTCCGATGTGGCCTCAAACCACACGTCATTCTCCTAACATGTGCTATCTACTATAGTGGAATCAAAATTTGACAATCGCGCTTTAACAATGCCTTGCTTGAATTTCACACTTGCCTAAATACTTGAGAAGGGTCAATTTGCTTTCTTGTAGGATGATAATGGAGAATCCTAAACCTAGAAGGAGACTTCAAATCAATAGAGGGTGATTCCCTTATGGATGTGCATGAGTAATTTCACTTGTTTAGGAAGCGTGGGTTCCTTTAGTGCTTGTTTTTGCATGAGGAGTTCATAAAGTGTCATGTCCCTTAAATGAGGTATGATTTACTTGATTATATATTCTTTTGAAGGTTGTTATGACATGAAAGTCCGGCCAAAGGGGTGTATTTGTTCATATGAAGGTGATGGAATTGAAATAATTAATGCACAATATGTCGGTCCAAAATCATACAATAGGGTCAATATGTAATTTTACAAACCAGCCAAAACATGATTGTTTATATGTGTACTTTGTGTAATTAAATTCTAAAAACAAATGATAGAGAGATGTACAAAGATACACAAGCACATGAAGTATTATTAGGGTGTGCTAAGAAAGAGTGAGGAAGGTGCATTTGTCCATGCAATTACAGTAATGTCAAGATCAACGGTGTTAAAAGACATAATTTTAAATTTGAAAGTCTACATTCCACCCCCTTTAAGTATAAAATTGAAAATTAGATGCTTAAAATAAAAATAGATTTGCATGAGGATTTCCTAAAGTGTCAGGTTCCTTAAATGAGGTGTGATTTACTTGCTTATATATGCTTCCAAAGGTTGTTATGACATGAAAGGCCAACCAAAGGGGTATATTTGTTTGTATGAAGGTGATGGAATTGAAAGAATTAATTTACAACATGTCACCAAACAGTATAGTAGGGTCGGTATGTAATTTTACAAACCGACTGAAACCGACGTTTTTGGATAGGAGGGAGAAAAGCATATTTTGACTTTATGGGCCTAAGCAAGATTGTTTCTAGGTGTATTTTGTGCAATTAAATTCCAAAACTAACGACAAAGACGTGTGTAAAGATAAACAAATACATGGAGTGCTATTAGGGTGTGTCAAGCAAGAGTGAGGAGAGTGCATTTGTCCATGCAAATATGCAATGTCAAGATCAACAATGTCAAAGGATAGATTGTCAAATTTGAGTGTTTACAACTACAAAATCCATATATGCCCAACTCAAATATGATTCAGGGTTTTTATGAAAACACAACTACCTAGTTATATATATATATATATAGAGAGAGAGAGAGAGAGAGAGAGAGAGAGAGAGAGAGAGAGAGAGAGAGAGAGAGAGAGAGAGAGAGAGAGAGAGAGAGAGAGAGAGCTCTTTACAAGAAATTAATCTAGCTTTTTCAAGTTAGCGAGGAGATGATGTATAAGAATGTTAAACAAAATGGATGTAAGAAACTAAGCCAATATATAGCGAAAGCAAAGGTAAAGATGTATTTTTGGGTAATATAAATTTGATTAAAAGTGAAATAAATAAGGAAAATTTTACAAGGAAACATTGCCAATTTTTTTAAAGACTATTCTATAATGATTATTTACATATAAACCGCAAAATAAAAGTTTTATATTGTTTTCGACTCTTTGTTTTGTTGTCTTTTTTTTTATATTGATGATTATAGTTTTATTGTATTTTTGATGTAATTAGCCTCCTTCTCGAGGTCTAGCTAGCTTGATGTGATTGGCATTCTGGGGTGTGATTTTTCCACTCATCTTTTGTACAATCAGCATTATATATCTCCATTTTATATTAATAAAAGTGCACTTTTCAATCAAAAAAATTTAAATAAAATTTTATTTCAAACAAAAAATATATTAGGTGTAACAAGCTTACCTATAATGGAGGAGAGGGTGTCACTCAAAATAGAATATACCCTTTCTTTCCTTCACAAAATAGTGGATTTAAATGATATTTCATTGAAATGGCATATCATGTAACAAGCTCTGACCCATAATATATTTTCTTTGTAATATTACATATTTTATGACTTCAAAAATGTTATTTAGTTATTATAATACGAGCTTCACGATCACATAATGGGCTTGAACTATTGCTGTGATAATGTATAGTTTTTGCCTTACACAATCATCTCATAGAATGTGGGCACCTAAACTTCCTCAAGAGGGATGGCTAAGGAAAATGTGGAATTGTTTGTAGTTAAGAGAGAATAACTTGTATTGTCACGTTGTTCTTCATTTAACATATTAGTTTTTACCTTGTTGAGCGTTCAGTTTATTCTATTCCAAATGAGATTACTTTTTACCTGATCACAAACATTTTTCCTTTGTTGGAGACCCACCAAATCTCTTTTTTAATAATAACCAAATTGTGGCACAAAAAGTGATTGTATGTGTAACCAATCAACAATTCAACATCAGACCTTTCTACATAAATTTTCCAAAAAAACATCTCTAATTTAACATTTATTTATTAGTCCTTTTCCAACATGGAGAAAATGGAAGAGGAGAAAAGATGTGAATAACTTTTTCCAATACATAATCTCTTCAAATCTATCACTCCTATACAACAAGACAAGCGCTCATGTACAGAAAACTGTAACTTGCCGGTGCGTCGGCATAATATTTCACAAAAAGTGCATAACTAAACGACTGCAATGCATTTTTTGTGTGTGCTTGAGCATTAACTGCCGGACAGTCAACGATATTATAATTAGAACAGTGGAACTTCATGAGTTGGGGTTGTGGAGTCTTGGTTATTTTTATCACTGTAGTTGGCATTGTGGAGTTTTTCAGCATGAAGCCAAGAGTTGCAAGCAACTACAGCCTCAGCCACTGTAACAAACAGCCATTTGTTCCTAACACCTCCATAAATTTGCATTTATGAAGTTTTTCCATCACTGGGGTTGCTGGATTTGCCAAAACAAGCTGCACAAATATACAGTAAATGGTTCGTTATCAAAAACATGGATGGAAATCTTGACTAACTGTATGAATCAGTTGGTCTAGGATGAAATGACCACCTGAAGTTGTCGACGCTCTAGTGTCTTTTTGAGTTCCTCAAGGGCATTGATTCCACTTGTGTCAATTGTTGAAACGGCTGCCAATTCAATTGATGCCCACATTGCTACACAGTTACTAAATACAGTGGTTTCATATAAATTGGTTGTATTTTTCATCCATTTATATAATACAAAATTGTAATATAAATGTTATATTTTGATTTTGGTAACTTCGTTTTTTTGCTTTTTTAAAATGCATAATCAGTAATATAATATAAGATCTTGTTCATCAAAATAAATCAATAAATAAATACTCACAACCCATGTCAAGAACTACGTAGTGGAGTACATCTTCGTTGAGTTTGGCCAAGCTTTCTTCCTCTTCCTCTATCCATCTCAGAGTTCTGCCCATTTCAAAGGCAAGCTATTATTGGATTAAATTTAATATAAGAAAGGACATTTTGGGGAAGAGTTGATAAAGTTGACAGCATATAACTCATCTATATGGAACCCCTTCATATAGACGGGATATACGGCTCTATCTAAATAATATAAGAAATGACATTTTGGGGAAGAGTTGATAAAGTTGACGGCGTTCTTGTCGATTGACCGAACAGGTCGTAATTCTCTACATTTGTGTGTTGACATGAATCTTGTCATATTATCATAGTTACCAAATAAGGTCACTTCCTCATTGTTTTTCCGTTTTTTCAAATGAACCGTACAAAAATACAAAAAATTGCTAGTAAATAAAATATTTAATAGCTTTTTTTTAATTTCAGAAATAAAAAAGTTTGAAATATGTATATAATTTATTACTAATCCACACTATAACAGGCTTAAGGGGTAGTATTTGGAAGGTGTTCTGCTTATTTTCAGCAACTCAAGAATGCCTAGAAGATAAGCTAAACGGCTAACAATATTTGTAAAGAAGTGAGAACCAAAGATAAGGAGGTGTGTTGATGGTAAAATCTACAAAGATAAAAATAATCAAAATACAACTGCCATATAGATTGTCTGCCAACTGTTTGACAACATATTCTGTGAAAAATCCTCAAATACAATTATGATTCTGCAAACCGTTTGTCAAAATACGGTAGAATACTATGAAAATGTAAATAGTGATGAAGAAGAACTATTATATGGTGAATATTCAGCTAGGTATAAAAATTATTATATCTTTTTATATATATAATTAATCGTATTTTTTCTATATTTATATTTAGCTAGTTATACTAGCTTTTTATATGTAGGTCATTTTGGATGGCTATAAAATTTTGATAGATCTAACTATTATGTATGTTTGAAAGTTAACAATAAGAGTATTGATAATTATATATTGTAAAACAGTTCCGTGGTTGGTTCATTCCATTTTAGCCACTGGTTTAAATGGTAGTATGTGTTGAAAGTTCGGTATGTTAAGCTGTTTCAAATAAGATTGATCAATAACGCTAACTTTATATTAAAGCCTTATTCTTCCAAATTACTGAATATTCCTATTCCCTCTGGATTATCAAAAAAATAAAAATATATGTCACAAAACAAACCTGTCTTTTAAATAGTTGGCATTGGCGAAATATATTGGAGAATCGATGCGGAGGATGAGAATGCCTGGAACTTTAGTAGCATCTTGGTACTGTTCTGTGCTTCTGTACATGGCCGTTCCAGGAATGTTCCCCAGAACTGCTGTGTGAGGCCTCATTACATGCATCAGCACCCTTACCAGGGAAATCGACACCTGAATAACCATTCAAATCACTCTAAAAATCATAGATAATTTTAAGATTGAAAACATTTTCCAAAGCTCTCCTGTATGTAATATGACATTTAATATTTTGTACGTACCGCAATGACCAACCCCATTTGAACGTTGATGAAAACGACCCCAAAATAGGCTGCCATGCAGACAAGGAAATCGATTTTGTCCACCTTCCAGAGCTTGTAAGCAGCTTGGATGTCGATCAAGCCTAGCATGGCAGCTGTTATTATGGCAGACAGTACCACCATAGGAGTGTAATGGAACAGAGGAGTCAAAAACAGTAGAGTTATCATCACAGCAATGGCCATTACGATATTTGACACAACTGTTTTGCATCCTGCACTGAAGTTCACTGCTGATCTCGAGAACGGACCTGCAAAACAGAAGTTACTCGCATTCAATCAAGTTACTTGTATAGTAAATCGTTGTGACTGTGGATCAAAAAGCTGCCCAAAACCCCAAGACACTTCATCGAGCAATCAAAGTGAATTAAGATGTCTTACTGCAAAGAAATTCAATTAGATTAGATTCACTTTGCTAGTGATAGTTTTTAAAGTAAGCTGATCGTAATTAGCATGCACAAACCCAGTGGGATCCACCCTCTCCACCAATCAAAAATCAAAATTAAAAAATATTGTTATTTGTTAATTTGCTGATTGGTGCAGAGCGCGTACTGAGTATGGTAAAGAAGATAACCTGTTGTAACATAACAGCTGGTCCAAGAACCAAGTATGTTCATCATTCCAATGGCTATCATCTCCTTATTCCCATCAGTATGGTAGTTCTTGAACAGGGCAAATGTTCTTCCGGAAGCTATTCCTTCCTGCATCAATCCAATTCAATGTTAACACCAGTTGCCCTGAATTAATCATGCAAACTCAGCAACTTCAAACATGACCAAAACTTTAACGTGCTGGACAAGGACAGGATTATTCTCTTACAGTTAGGAGATGAGACCACATATTAGCCCTGCTTTCAAAGCAACCTTCAAATATTGTCCATGAAAGACTAAGAGGTCAATGGACAAGGGGTTAAGACCTTTCTTCAATTGCCCCACCTGTCAATCCAATTTCTAGGTAAAATTACTAAGTTGTTTACAGTCCATATTGTTGAACAAAACCAAGTTTTGAAAGAAGTTGTGAAGGAAATGAGATTATGATGCCTCAAATCTCATTTCTTGTACCCATTTCTCCAAAAGTGCTGAACATAATTTAGTGGTAAAGTTTACTTCAGGAAAGTATTGGGGGCTTTTTCATCATACAATTTGCACTCCATGCTTATCTGCATGTGTATAGAACACCAGCAGGCTGCCTACGATGACAGATGTCAGAGGAGCAGCTGCAGATATCCAGAAAAGCCTTGGATTTTTCTTGCTCTGTTACAACACACACACACATTTTATATGAATAACAGTGAGGCTAAACTAATCCCATAGACTAGGCATATATTCATAGCTCACAATACTCACAATGTAACGGCAAACCAGCAAGAAAACTAGAAAAATGATTCCGAACACTATGCTTTCCCATCTCCACTGCACAACACACACATAATTTCTTCATTAAGCCAGCCCCGAGTCCATGTAATAACTAGAACAGGAATGGAAGCATCAAAGTAAATGGAAAAAATAAAGAGAAACCTTGTGAACTTGTTCTGAAACTGATTGCCCTACTGAAACTACATCTGTTTTAGTTGTGAAATGTTGGAGACCGAGGAAGCCTTTGAGCTGCTGGAGAGACACAACAGTGGCTGCTCCACCCATGAATCCCACTATTGTTGCATGTGAAAGCATGTCTATGACGAATCCCAGCCTGTACCACTCCATTGAGTTAGGAGCTTAGGTAGAGGAGAGCACTCTACTGAAGATTACAAGGTCTTAACAAATGTATACCTTCAAATGACAGGAAATTTTATAAAGAGATTATTAGTTTGAACCTGAAAATACCCAAGCCTGCCTGGAAAACTCCAGCAAAAAAGTAGCAGTCAGAGCCAGTTGTATATACAGCTCAGGATTATGTATGGGAGAGACCTCATCAGTAAGCACTGAAGCAAGGAGAAGCGATACAACTGCCACTGTGCCCACTGCTATATCATTGGAGGTCCCTAGCATTGCATATACTACAGGAGGAACAAAGCTGGAATCTGTTCAGGCGAAAAAAAAAGATCACTTCATATTTGGGAGACGGGTTTTCAGGTTGATGAAAAAGTTCTCCAGTCAATATTTCAATACAATGGGTAGGACCATCTTATATTTTTGCATTTAAGGGTGGTTCTTTTTCAAAGAGATAGAATATTAATACCCATAAACCATTACATGGGTTAATTGACCATTGTGAGCAAGACTGTGATAGTACACTTAGAAATAAAAGAGAAGTCTCCAAAAAAACTATGAAGGAAAAGAAAACTGTAAATTATTCACCTAATTTTGTTATTATGTATTAGTTTAGGTAGTATGGAGGATGGTAAAGTTTACCATTAAGTAAGTATAACAATGAAGGATATAAAAAGATCCCAAAATAAAAACAAAAGACAAGGCTGTGTTCTACTCCTGATACCAGACAAATACTAAAAAGATTCAATTAAAAATCATAATGAAATAATCAATCTTTCAAAGTAAGCCATAGGGTAAAGTTAAACCTAATAATAGAAAAAATAACTAACTTCTCATATTGGAAACACTTATTTCCTTTTGATTGCATATTTACAGATCAATAATGGAACAGCACTTACACAGTCCCATCAGGGGAGGCAAATTAGCAAGCTTTGCATAGCTTATGCCCTGCATCAATCATCAAAAACATTTACATTTCTTATGCCCAAAGCAAAACTTTCAGTACCCAATGATCTGAAAATATGAAATAGTTCTTCAATATTACCTGTGGAATGGCAAGGCTGGCAATGGTGATTCCAGATATAAAATCAGACTTGAACAAACCAAATGAATATCTGGGTGCCCACTCTAGAATGGGAAAAACATATTGAAGGCCAAGAATACATCTACGCCCCCTAGACTGATTCTTAAACTGCCTAAAGGGATCATCAGGAAACAGGGTTTCCTTCACTGCTCTGCCCACCTCATTCATGATGCTTGTGCCTTGAGCAGGAGGAACATTAGTCTTGTGAACCACCACCATCTCCAGATCATCATTTTTCCCATTCTCAACTCCTTCCATTGCAATTACAATTGGTGTGATTAGTTAACTACCACCCCGAAGAAAAGATTAGAAAACAAAACAATTCCTCTCCTTAAGATTGTGAAGAATTTGGGTGGTTTTATAAGGAGGAGAGTATGCTCCTTGGCCATCCATAGTGACATTAGGGACCCATTGTGGGGTACCTACCTTTTCCTGCTGCCCTGTAATTTGCAGCCATTCCCTCATCCCCATCACCTCACTAGAGTATTCCAGAGCTTCATACAGATATATTCCATGACAAGGAAATGCAGAGCATTATATGGACTTTAGTACTCTGCTAAACATTCTCCGTGATTGGTTAGCAACGTAAATATGTTGGTGGGAAGGTGTTTAGCAGGGGTATAATAATTTATGATAGGAAAAGTTGTTAATGATAACGGCATTATCACCTAATTTCAAGAGACGGTTGGAATGCCAATCATTAGCGCTTGCTAACCTTAAGGCCAACGTTTCCTTCGATTGGAGGTATAGTCAGTCACCTTGTTGGAAATCAATGGTCAAAGCAGAGGCCCATTGGGATGCTCCACGTCCCCCCAACCACTTTATTGGTAAAGAGTAATCACCATGTAACAATTATGTAACACTAGTAGATTTTGCATAGAAGTTAGTGGGTTTTAATTATAGAGAAATGGAAAATGGGTTTAGTCTAAGTGTTGCAAATGTTCATTGGATTCGGTATGGGAATCGAAACGGTGTTAATCCTCGCTACAGAGTAATATTGATGTGGCTTGTGATATGAACTTAAAATCTTTGAGTGTAAAAGGTGTTGTCTAGTGATTTATTAAGGTTTAATTTTAAAAGATATCAAGTAATAAGGGACTACGTAGTGATCCTATGTGGCGGAATGAAAACCTCTCAATCTTTGATAGGTAAGCCTAAGAATTTTGTACACCTAATTTGTACAAATTTCGAATTCAATCTAGAAAAAAATGTGAAATACAATTAATAAATTTTTATACATTTTTCATTGGTCAAATTTTTAATAAAATGATGACATTCAAATATTCTAATTTTATATTATTCATATTATGACTTCTAAAAAAGTTTTAAGTACCTAATACTTTCATAAAAATAATTTATTATAAATATGATTGAAATAAACGTTTTCTCTTTATTACATCATTCATATAAATTAAGAAAAATTATGTCATCATATTCATAATTGTTATCTATCATCAAAATGTATTTGATCTATTTGTATCTTTGAATGCCCATTTCTTATTCTTATTAAGTAGCAATCATTTTTTCAAAAGGTCACTTTTTTCTCAATCAATCAAAATCAAATATTCTATGATGTTTAAATTTTTTAAACAAGATTGCCAATTCAAATTTATTATACGCTATGTTGAATGTGATATAACAAGTGCAATGCAACAAATCCCACATAGAATTGCAAATTAGTTTGAGGACTCTAAAAGGAGAATTCTAGATGCTTGGAACTTAAAGAAGTGGATCACATTGAAATGTAGTATTGAAGAAATAGGTGCTCTAATTAATTTTTAATAGTCGATGTCATAATTTATAGTTTGATTTTTACCAAAAAAATCTACTAATATAATGTCCAAAAATTGTCTATTCTAGAAAATCAAATTAATTGATTTAAAATTTGAATTTGTTTTATCAAAAAATTATCAAATTCAAATCTCAACATTAGAAATATCAATATTGATAATAAATTAACACCTTTGATTGGCTCAAAGTATTTGATTATTTAAAAATTAGAACAATACATATCACATCTAACATAAATGGTTGTATACTCATTTACTTTTAATGCAATTTTTTTCTTTAAATTGTTTTTAAAAGTTGGAGTTCAACATATTCTTTCATTAAAGTAAACTTTTCAAATCTAATTAAAATGCTATCACATGTGTTAACTTTATAATTTACAAAAATATATATACTCAATGATGTCAAAAAAACAATTCTATAATTCTTAATAGAGTATTTAATAAAAAACTAAATAACTAAAAATATTATATTTGTTTTATAAGAAAATTGTTAAATTTATGTTTCAACATTATAAATGTCAACATTGATGATAAATTAATAACTTTGATTGGATGAAAAATATTATTAATTGAATGTGGTGAACTATGATTAATTCAATAAGGTGAAAAGTGAACTAATAAATTCATTGTTGTTCCCATTATATTTAATTTTCATTAGTATCCTTATATTTACATAAAGTGTGTGTGTCATTGTGAAATAATGTCATCATGACCTTCTTAATTTTTTTAAAGGTCCTGGAAAATTTTAGCCTCCTTTAGCCTAGTCTCAAGGTTTGAGGGTTATTCATTTTGCCAAAGTTGTTAGGCATGATTCCAACCTCATTACTTTTTATGGTATTTAAGCCTTTGCACTTGGCAAAAATTGGTTCGATGGATTGTTTGTGAGTGTAACAACTTCACCAATTACCCAATGGTCAATCAATGACCTTCTTAGTTTAAGTGATAAAATGTTGGAATCTTATAACTTCATATTTTTTTTTACAAAATTATACTCCTAATTACTCCATCTTTTCTTTTTTTTTTAAAATTAAAAACTATATAGATCTTAATTGCATTTTTATACATTGTATATTCGTCAAATATTTAATAAAATGAATGACATTCAAATATTCTAATTTTACATTGTTCATATTATAATTTCTAAAAAAATATGTCTCTAATATTTTCTTAAAAACCGATTTACCATAAATATGATTGAGTAAACTTTTTATCTTTATTACATCATTCTTATAAATTAAGAAAAAAATGTCAATCATATCCAAAATCATTATCCATTATTAAAATTTGTATTTATTATTATTATTAAATAGCAAACATTTTTTGAAAAAAAAATTTCCCTCAAACAATCAAGATCAAATATTTTATGATGTTTAATTTTTTTAAATAAAATTATCTATTTAAATCGATGAAACAAAACCCTATGAGAATTGCAAATTGGTTTGAAGATTGTAAAAAGGATAATTCTAGATACTTCAACTTAAAGAAGTGGATCACATTAAAATGTACTATTGAATAAATAGGTGTTCTAATAAATTGAGTTTAGCGTAAGTTTCTGTCTATAAGTTTTGTATCAAAAATTAGATTCCGATAAGATATCCTCAATTGCCTCATTAAACTTGTCATATCTAACATAAACCCAAGTATTATTAAGTACTTTTAACGCAAAATTTTCAATAGTCAACTTTATAATTTATAGTTTAAATTTTTACAAAAAGTTGTACTAATATAACGTCCAAAAATTGTCTAGAAATGACTAGCAAAAACTAAATAAATAAATTTAAAATTTGAGTTTGTTTTACTAGAAAATTATCAAATTCGAGATCTCAACATTAAAATATCAATATTGATAATAAATTAATACTTTCGATTAGATGAAAATATTCAATTATTAAAAAATTAGAGCCTTATCACATCTAACATAAATGGTTGTATTTAATCAATTTCTTTCAACACAAGTTTCTTTTATAAACTCGTATTAAGGAGTTCAATATATTGTTTCATTAAAAAAACTTTTCATATCTAATTAAAATGATATCACATGTGTCAATTTAAATAATTTACAAAAAGACTCTACTCAATAATCCTTATAAAGTAATTAATATACAATCAAATAAATCAAATTTATTGTATTTGTTTTATTAGCAAATTGTTAAATTTAAGTCTTGCCATTACAATGCCAACATTGATAATAAATTTATAACTTTAATTGGATGGAAAAATATTATTAATTAAATATGGTGAAATGTGTTAATTCAATTTTGTGAAATGTGAACTAATAAATTCATTGTTGTTCCCATTATATTTAACTATTGGTGTTCCTATTATATTTAATTTCCATGGGGAGTTTTATATTTATATAAAATGAGTGTATATACACTCATACATATATATACATATATGTATTTACATGAATAATCTATTTTATATAGATTAATATTTAAACAACAAAAACATAACAAACTCGCAATGCTACATCGTGAACTAGTGTCATCATGACTTTCTTGTTTTTGAAGGTCTAGAAAATTCTAGCCTCCTTTAACCTAGTTCCAAGGTTTGAGGGGTATCCTTTCTGCCGAAGTCATTCGAGGCACAATCCCAACGTCATTCCTTATTATGATATTCGATCATTTGCACTTAGCAAAAATTGGTCTCTATGATTGTTTGTGAGTCTAACAACTTCATAAATTATCCAATTGGCAATCAACAACCTTCTTATTTAGGTGATATAAAATATAAGAACATTATAACTTCATATAAAACAATTTTTTAAACAAAATCTATACTCCTAGTCACTCCACCATTTCTATTGATTTTTTTAATAAAAACTATCTCGATCTTAATCACATTATATTAGTTATGTCCTTCGTTTTCTTTGTCTCTGCCATATCTTTATTTCTAATACCTATGATGTTCAAGATACAAAATTGTTAAATTGAAAAATGTTGAATTAGACTTCACATAAAATATATGAGTCATAACCTCCCTAACGTTGGATTGATTACTTTATTATGGTTTAACATTTACACTATCATACATAAAATTGTATAAAGAACCTAGAGGAGATCAAATGAATCCATAATATAAAGATTATTTTGTCATCTAAATACTTTTTTAGAATATGTTTATCATTTGTTTTGACTTATTCAATCTATTTGTTTGGTGTATAAAGCTAGGTGAATGGAAATGAAATGAAATATTTTAATGACGTCCACGAGACTAAAGAGTCTATGGGACCAAAAGTTGAGACTTTAAGATGATTTCAAACTCTTTTCAATATCGATCTTCTATTGTGGATCTTGAGCACAAAACTCATGATCTTTTTAAGTCTTGTTTCTTCGAATAATTCATTTAATCTATCCACCTTCAAGTTGTTTTCGTATTGGATACGAATATCATCATAAGTTGAACACTCCATGATGAAGTGTCATTCCGTCTCTACCACCCCTTTGCTTGTAGAAAAGACAAGTTCTCCTTTCCCAATCCTCCTTGGGTATAGTCCATCTACCGGTTTCACATCAAAGATGATGTGATCCGGTCCTCAGTTGAGCCACTAAAATCCTTGTTTTACCCTTGATAGTTGCCCCTAGATAAGATTTTTCATCATGCTCCCAAGTGGGGTTAAATTCTTTGATGTAGTATGCTTTCTTTCGACCAATCTTCTCTATCCACATGACAGTCCTAAATTTTTCTAACACATAGTTTTTATTTCCCGTTGTTGTTAGGACACTCCTGAAAGTTGATGCCCCATTTGTTCATCCATTTGTTGTTCTTCTTCATCCAAGTTTTCTTTCTACGCTCTAATTTTTCCTCCACAACCATTTTGGGCCAATGATGATTATCCATGCTTTCAACCTTTTTCAGATAACTTAGCAAACGAGTTATTATTGATACTTCCATCGAGAAAGTACTTGTTTCAGCATGATAGGATATCATAAGGGACTTCATTTATTTAACTTTAAGATTTCTTGTGAATAGATGTTTATAAATTCTTTCCAATTGTCTTCACCCATGATTTGACATGCTACTCCCCCGTACTTTGCAACCATAAAGGGTAACTGGGATGACAAAAAATCCAAAATGGGTTTTCTTGGTTTTCCACCAAAGTTCAGCCATCCTACACCTATTTTGAAGTAGGTAAGATGCTTTACAACCCCTCTGTATCATTTTTTCTCTACAAGTATTCCAACTAAGCTTGTTATGGAAATCAATTCCAAGATATTTGTATTTTTTACAATTTCCAATGGGATCCCCTAAAAAGAAAGTGAATTTGTTTCTCTTTCCTTTTTAAAGAAAAATTCATGACTTTGGTTTTGCTAATGTTCACTTGCATCTTGACTTCTTGGAAAAAGAGTTCCAAGGATTTTAAATGATCCCTCAATCCTTGATCTATTTTAGAGATTGGAATAAGATCGTCGACATATAAGAGTAACTTCACCACATAACTTGCCAACTGTATGCCCCCTCCCTCAACTTTGTTTAACCATTCTTCCAACTTGTCAATGTATAATCCAAACAAGGTGGGAGAGAGAGGACAACCTTTCTTGACACCAATGTCACTACCAAAACATTTTGACATACCTTCTCTGGTTCTGATTTTAGCTTTGACCTGCTCATAAAGCCTATGCATTGTTGCTCTAAACTCGTATGGAATCCCAAGTTCCTCCATCATGTTCCAAAGTTTGTCTCTAGGTACCATGTCAAAAGCTTTCTTAAAATCAACAAAGCAACAAAAAGCTTCCTCTCCTTGGGTGTCCCATACCTTTTCAATCAAGTTCCTAAGAGTGATGCAATGGTTGATGGTTGAATGTCTAGGTCGGAAGCTTGCTTGCCCTTTTTCTCTTTACCCTCTCTTTTGGCCCAACTGTTGATTCGATGTTCTATCATGCCCCAAAAATTTTACCAAGGAGAGGATTGACCATAATGGTGCAGTAATTAGATGGATTATTGATATCACCACTTTTAAATAGAGGAATAACAACACTAGTCGTCCACTCCAATGGGAAGCCATTCTGGTTGATCTCATTGAATATTTTTCTAATGTGCAGAGTGAGGACCTCAACACCCCACTTTAAAAATTCATCCTACAACCCATCAATATCTTGTGCTTTACCACTTGCTAGATTATTTATGCCTTGTTTGATGTCTTCCACCGAGAAAAGCTTGATCAAGGTATTAATTATGGGAGGAATATCCTTTTGTTGAGACCACTCATAGAGGATCCTTGCATACTCTAACCACTGAGCATCTATGATATTATTTTCTATGTGTTTTTCTTTTGTTGCAGCTCCCTCCAAAAGCCTTTGGGATTGTGTTTTCCAAGAGAAATTAATTCTTTCCTCCTCATATTCACATAGCTTTCTTTTTGTATTGTACCAATTTCTCATATTTATTTTTATTTTCTTTGTTCCTCTCACTTTCCTTCAAAGCTCTCTTGGCAGCCTTACATTCTTCGTCATACCACAGATTCATTGGAAAAGTATTTGCAACTCCCTTTCTAGGCTTAGATATTTTGCACACACTTAATGCTTTGTGAATTAGAGGAATCAACAAATTATTGCGTACATAGTCACTTGTCCCCTTGGTTGCCTTGCTCTCCATGTCATTTCTTGTCATCTGAAATTGTTGCTCAAGGGCAGCAACGAAGATTTCTTGATTTTCTTTATTTACAATGATTTTGCCTTGTTGAGTTGTCTTTTGCATGTGGTGAACTTGTTTTCTTTGGTGTTGATTTGAGATGGTACCAAGTTTGACAAAGAGCGATTTATGATCCAATTTTAGCTTGATAGGACAATCCCCTATTTTTAACTTAAGTAACCAAGAAATAGATCTTTGGGAGAAAACGACATGGTCCACTCCAATGGGAAGCCATTCTGGTTGATCTCATTGAATATTTTTTTGATGTGTGGAGTGAGGACCTCCACACCCCACTTTAAAAATTCATCCTGCAGCCCATCGATATCTTGTGATTTATCACTTGCTAGATTATGTATGATTTGTTTGATGTCATCCATCGAGAAAAGCTTGATCAAGGTATTAATTATGGGAGGAATATCCTTTTGTTGAGACCACTCATAGAGGATCCTCGCATACTCTAACCACTTGAGCATCTGTGATATTATTTTCTATGTGTTTTTTCTTTTGTTGCAGCTCCCTCCAAAAGCCTTTGAGATTGTGTTTTCCAAGAGAAATTAATTATTTCCTCCTCATATTCACATAGCTTTATTTTTTGTATTGTACCAATTTCTCATATTTCTTTTTATTTTCTTTGTTCCTCTCACTTTCCTTCAAAGCTCTCTTGGCAGCCTTACATTCTTCGTCATACCATACATTTATTGGAAAAGTATTTGCAACTCCCTTTCTAGGCTTAGATCTTTTACATGCACTTAATGCTTTGTGAATTAGAGGAATCAACAAATTATTACGTACATAGTCACTTGTCCCCTTGGTTGCCTTGCTCTCCATGTCATTTCTTGTCATCTGAAATTGTTTCTCAAGGGCAGCAACGAAGATTTCTTGATTTGCTTTATTTACAATGATTTTGTCTTGTTGAGTTGTCTTTTGCATGTGGTGAACTTGTTTTCTTTGGTGTTGATTTGAGATGGTACCAAGCTTGACAAAGAGGGGTTTATGATCTAATTTTAGCTCGATAGGACAATCCCCTATTTTGAACTCAAGCAACCGAGAAATAGAGCTTTGGGAGCAAATGACATAGTCCACTATACTTTGAGCATATATGTTTTATGCGTGATACTTCCTTATCTGGGTCAAGCTCTCATGCCATTACAAATAACCATGTCGTATAAGTTACATAGGCCTAGAAGCTCAACCCCAAAATGTGTCACCCCTCCATTACCATCTTGAGATATTCTTTCCCAAATTTGGTCCTCTTCTTCATTAAGCCATAAAGGATTGTCGTCTCCACATTCTTCGTTGCTCAACTGGAGAGATTGATTGTTTGTGGTCCTCGCATTAAATTCACCCATTAAAATTATTTCCCCGAGGTATTGAACACATAAATGTATTTTTTAGCAAAGCATATGGATCTTCAATATCTAAATTACTTCTCTTATAAGTCTTGAACTTTTCGGTACAAAGTAGCGAACAAATAATTTGATTGTTTCCTCATTATTTGATATTTTCAGTCGTATGTATTTCTTATTTAGGTCCTCCTTTTCAAATTTGACAATCTTGAGCCATATTTCTTGTATTAGTACTTTGATCCCACCATGACCTTTACATGTTTCATTCCCTTTGTTCCAGCACTCGAAATTTTCTTGTATCCTTCAAATTCAGGGACTTTGCAACCCTCGTGTTCATGTGTTTCTATGAGAATAATAATATCTTTCCCCTCTTCTATGGGCCCTAATTTAGGTCATATTCTCCATGGATACCCCTTGCAATTCCAACTTACTATGTGCATGGATTCTAGTGTTGCCCCGAATCCTTATTTCTTGCTTGACAATCGATCGTTGATTTGGTTTTTCCCATTCCTCAACCATGCCCATTTTCTTGCCTCTCTTACCTCTTTCACTTTCTCCCATTCCTTCTTTCAATCTTCTTGTTAGGTAAATTTCGAGTCTTTGTCTAGATATATATGTGTGCCTTTAAGAAGTCCTCTAATTTTTAGGATAGCATATTTGTCTTCTACGTTTCTCATGATAACTCGCAAATGATGATCCTTTCCTCCTTCTATTCTCCTACCCACCCCGTTGGCTTGATGTATATAACCTATCCACTTCATCTTTTCTTTAAGAAATTCCCTTTCCAGGATGTCACTTATTTCCTTTTCACTTAAGTATTTCAAACCTTTGATAGTAAATTGTTTTGCTATGTCTTGCTTGTCCCTTTCTTCTTTTATATCTATTTTGATGTGTTTCTCTATGGTTTTCTTTTGTTTAATATATGATCCACTTACTAAATGCGACCAAGATTTGGATTCATCTATCTCGATCCTTTAGTTGGTTTTCTTTCATTTCCATGTTTTTAATTACTCGATTGAATTTCATTTATCTGTATTGTTTCATTCCCTTTTATCATTTTGGGGTTTTTCTTTCCGGCTATTTTCAAATGCCCTAGTTCTTGTTTTAGAATGACTAACTCTTGTTGTCCTCTTTCCATGATGTTTTGAAGATTTAGTACCTGCTCTCTGAGAACTTTATTTTCTCTTTCCAACTTGTATCTATATTCTACAAATTCTTCTCTCGTTGTCTTCTTGCAACCTCTTATTTTCTAAAATTCCAAGTCTCTCTTTCATGTTCATGAGCTCATTTACATACAATTCTGAAGACCACAGCAATGGAGTAGATGTAGGGTTGTAGAGATATTTAGGATCTTGCACTCCTACCTCTCGTTCATCCTTGTTTGCGGCAGTCCTTTTTATTTGCTCAGTTTTGATTCCTCTCTACCATCTTCTACGTTGATTTTTGTCCTTCTATTTGGTGTTCTTTGAAAACAAAGTTTCCTTTGCTGATTTTTGTCTTTAGTAAATTCAAAGCGAATTTTTTTCTTTTGAGTTTGCCTCAGCTTTTTGGCCTACCTATGCCTTAGGATCCCCTTATATTGTTTTGCATTCACAAAGACCAACTTTTTGTTTGTACCCATTGCATAGGTTTGAGATTTTCCTATCATGTCTGAAATTTTATTGTTTGTTGATAAATGTGCCTCTGAAATAGTAGACCTTGATGGCCCCATGATTAGGTTGTTAGATCTTGTTGTCATGTGTACTATATCCCACCCACCCACCGAAAAGGGGTCCCACATATTTGTTTGTCTTGTCCTATCCCTCCAACCCTTTTACTGTGGCCACAAATCTTGGTCTCCTTTACCACCTTCCCTTCCTTTCTTGTTACGCCTTTATAGATCCCCGTCGGATCCATGTTGTCTTTTTCCTTTGGCTTGCTAAAGGAAATCACTCTTGTGGCACAATAAAATTTTGAACCATAAAACACAATACAATAATTTATAGAGTAGTCATGCCACAAAAATGTTGTTGTACTTGCATGTCCCTTGTATAAAGAAAGGAAGGAAAAATATTTTACTTGTGGTGGAATGGGTGAATCCCCACCACCATCTCTTATTGTTTTGCACACACACTAAAAACTAACTCATTTTAACATTGAACTAGTGAAAATATGCTTGAACAAACAATTATGTTAAGAAAATTTGGTCTCAACGTCATCTTTCTCTTGTACACTTTATTTTACAATTATTGACAATATTTCTTTATAGGTTGTTTGCGCATTAATTGTACTTGAGTCCATTCCTAATGCAATCATAGTTAACATATCAATGAATAGATACCTTATACCACACAAAACACATATTCTTACATAAATACCTCACACAAGTAAAATCCCTATGCACCTTGTGACAAATGATAAAATATTAGGAGGAAAATATTATAGACTAAGGCACAAGATATTGCAATTTATTTACAAATTTACAATAATGAATTTTTAAATATTACCAAATAGAACTTAAAATCATAGGACCTAATCCAACCTATGTGCTTTCGACTCACAAGACTTATATAAACCAACTTTGGCTCTTACAAATGGATCTATTATAACTTTCCTAAGCTACTAGACTTTTCTTATGCAAGAACTTGCTTACTTTTTCTATTCTATTATGGATCTCTTGATGTCAAATTCAACTTTGGAAACCCAAAATTTGATGTCTCATGCAACCATCAATAGGTTAAATTAATTTGATAAAAGTGATTTCTATCAATACACCGAATAAATATTGGTGTACGATTTGTGTTATCAAGCTTTGATTACCCCTAGGGATTCCTAACTCGATCCAACATCATCTAATAACTATTGTAACTTTACATATGATGGCATTACTCTTAAGAGAAACATGAAGATATATAGTGTTACACTTGTGTATAGTTAGTAACCTTGAAGGTCTCATCTATGTATGTTATTGAAACATGATGTTCATTATAGGCATTGGGTGTGATAATCTCAATTATAAAATAGAACTTAGACTTGTTAATATTATATTACTATACATTGGGAATGTGCTAATAAAGTTGTCATTAACCACAAGGAGTCATTACATCAAAAGATAATATGATTGTGTTCTAAACATTACTTTTATCTTGTCATTATGTGTTTTGTGTGTGTGCGTGCGCACATGCATTTATTATATATCTAACATCAACATTATATTGATAGTAATATTTCCTTGGCATTAAGTAGGGAAGTAATGAAATATATAATGATGTGTAGTCTTTGATTTCATTGATCGATTCTACTTGAAAAATACTTGGTTTATAGGACCGTTAGAATCCGAACTACTATGTAATAATGTGGTTTAAAATTACAATATATTATTGAACACCCGTGGTCTTGGTGTGAAACGATATTATCATTATTTTCTTGATAGTATTTATAACCCTAACATTGTTATTGTGTGATAATGAACCATCTACTATTACTTCACAGGGATAGGTATTACATTCTAGTAGTAATAATAAGTATATTGTTTATTTAAGGTCATCAAACCTTAATCATTTGGAATATTGTTGAACGCATCATGAAATTATATGTTATTTAAGTTTGTTGGCATTTCTAGCATTAATTTTTTATTTCAATATTGTAAATTATTGTATTACATATATCTATGTATGTACACACACACACACACACACACGTGTGTGTGTGTGTGTGTGTGTGTGTGTGTGTGTGTGTGTGTGTGTGTGTGTGTGTGTGTGTGTGTGTGTAATATATATATATATTGTACGATAAACTTATCGGGAGACATTAAGGATTGTGTTGGTTGACTTGTGGTAATAGAAACTATGATTGGCATTGGCAATTGTTTGAGACGACATTGGTTATGGACCTAACATCAAGATGAAGTATTGGGTTTTGGTTATGAAGGTTTGACATTAATTATATTTTTATATAACCATTAGCATTTGCATGTAATGCTACAATGATGACAATTGTTTTATGATTATAAAGGTGACTATGGTTATTGATTCATTGGTTAAACAAATTTTTGTTATTTATTTATTAACCTTGGTAAGTGAGTATGATTGTTCGCTTTGGAAATATCAAAAAAGGATTATACAGTATATGAGTATCATATTTGGGCATCATTTGGTATCAATGACATCATACATATTAAACCAATCGTGACTATATGATGTGATTTTGGGTTTAATGGGCCTCAATTACATCACTAGCTAAAATAATTAGTCAAATGGTTTGATTGGAGGGGTTATTTATGCCGTTAAATACTCATGAACTTAATTTGACTAGATATAATGTGAGTTGGGATTGAATTGGCCCCATTGCATTATTCCACACACTAACGAGTATAATTTCTCATATAGAGATCCAATTTAGGCCAATTTGAGGCCCTAATCATATTTGTTTTCTATGTGATACGATTTTTTATTCATGTGGGCCTCTTAATTATATCATGCATTGCATAGTTAGTTTATTGGTTCAATAAGAGAGGAAATATGGGTTGATTTGAGCCATGTGAAAATAATTGAAACTTTTTGATGTGATTTTTTACTTAATAAGCCAAATTAATTGAAACCGAAGAGGAAATTAGTGATGTACTAACATCGCAGGAGAATTGGATATCTTTTGTAAGTTCAAAAATTTAGCTAAGTATAGATGCACACAAAGGATAGTGAGCAAGAAAAAATGGAGCAAAGAAAGCACAACACAAAAGTTGGGTAATGACAACGAATGCATAGGGATTGTTTGGATGTCTTGTGTAATGGTTTGATTGCACAATGTGTGTTGATTTCATAAGGCATATAATACAATATGTGCAAGAAGTTATGAGGGAAAGCAAGTGTATTTTATGTTGTGGTGTTTTGTGTAATGTTTATGCAATGTCGGTATAATCATTTGGGTCAATCACGGAACCTTGGGTCGATATCTAACTAATACACAATAATAGTGCATAGATGACATTCTTTGTTGAAAAAACATGTAAGAGGAGTATGAGAAAGATTCATGAAGAAAAACATGCAAATACACGTCACTAAAATAAGCAAGGTGGACATACAAGCATTTCTAACAAATTATCTTATAGATATGTGACAGATCCTGAGGATTGATTATCCTCAATCATCAAATCTAACAAATGTAGGAGGTCATGTAGAAAGACAATGCAGTATTTTAGAGGATTTAATGAAATCACTTTCAACAAAGAAAGATATAGAACACGAGAAAACATAAAGTGATTTAAGCGCGATATTTGAGGGTGAAGATTGGTAAAGAGTAGAGAGCCAAGCTAAGCTGATCCAAACAAGTGAAGCTTCAAGGGTCCTAAAGAAACACTATTGTAATAGATTTTAGATTATAGTACTTTTTGTAGGATTCCCTATAGTGGGAACAATATTTGGAGATGTTTTTAATTTTTTTAAATCGATAGAAACATATATGTGTGTGTGTGTGTGTTTATATGTTATGTATTCTAAGGCAATTCATGAGTCAATATATTTTAGTAATTGT